>OZ005659.1:70036421-70506421 GCA_963930645.1 Salticus scenicus
ATAAAACGAGGTACTACGTGGGCTCCTCTGATTAACAAATTAATGAGTTTATTGCTGGTAATTGCTAAAATAATGATATTTTTCAAGGCAGATGTTTGAATTGGTAATTATTTTATCGTTAATAAATAAAAATGTTCCTTTCTAAAATGCGTGTTAATTCACAAAAAAAAAAAAAAAAAAAAATCTGGAGTGACTCCACTCGACTTTCCGAACATTGAGTAACTAACAGTTTTGTAGATAAAGTAAAGAAAGAGGAGTTGTTAAACAAACAAAAGAGAGAAACCCATAATAGAGTGAGTATTTTTCTCCATATATTGCACGATGTTTTATTTAACGCTACTGAACTTTAAGCCCATAGATCCCAATGATAAAGAATTTTTCGTTGTATCCCTGTAAAAACCTATAAATGCTAGATTCACCAAAATGCTTATAGTTAGTGCAACAGTGATTTATAATATTCATACAAATTTTCAGCTCAATTGAATAAGGCGTTTAGATGCTATCGCACTTTTAAAAATTTGGTCTCATAGGTCATAATGATAAAGAATTTTTCTTTGTGTCCCTGTAAAAAAACTGTAAGTGCTAGATTCACCAAAATCTATACAGTTGGTGCAACTGTGACCTATAACATGTGTAAAATTTTTTTGCTCAGATTAATAAGGCGTTTAGACGCTATCACACTTTTAAAAATTTGGCCCCATAGGCCATAATGATAAAGAATTTTTCTTTGTGTCCCTGTAAAAAAACTATGAGTGCTAGATTCTCCAAAATCTATACAGATTGAGTATCTGTGACCTATAATATGTGTATAAAGTTTTTGCTCAATTGAATAAGGCGTTTAGATGCTATCGCACTTTTAAGATTTTGGTCCCATAGGCCATAATGATAAAGAATTTTTCTTTGAGTCCCTGTAAAAAAACTATAAGTGCTAGATTCACCAAAATCTATAGGGTTCGTACTATGGTGACTTACAATATACGTACCAACTTTCAGCTTATTCGAACAAAGCGTTTAGACGCTAGCGTGTTCACTCACAGACATACACACATACACACATATATACATACATACACACACACATACATACATCATCTCAAAAATAGTGGAAACGGACTCAGGGGACCTCGAAACGTATAGAAACATCAAAATCTCCAATTCGGATTTTTGACATGATTACAATACTTTCCTCAGTATAGTGTTCGGAAAGTAAAAAAAAAAATACTGAATGGTTTTAGTAGGTTCTACTGCCGAAGTACGTGATAATTTTGCAGTCAATTTCAGAAGTGCAGAATCCTTTTGCCGCTGTTCCACTTACTTTACATTAAATTGCTAAAACATGCGATTTTAATATCGTCTGTTACAGAAATTCGTGCTCGAAAAGGCATCGCCGTTCTTTTTTTTAGGTCAGTCGAATAAAAGATTCAAAAGATACTAAATAAAAATTTAAAATCATATTGTAACTTTAAAATTATTAAAAAGAAAAAAAAATGACGCTGAAAATAAATAAATAAGTAAGTAAATATACTTATTTTTATGTCCCCCCCCCAAAAAAAAAAAAACTAGTATGTTGTGGTCACCACAAGACTTTCTTCTATATTTACCTATACATATTCAATCAGTATCAATATTTAAAAAAAAAAAAAAAAAAGTACGATTTTTTTTTTTTTTTTTTTTTTTTTGTTAAAAGTAAAAAAAATCGATAAATTGACGAGACCTTTCGAAAGATACCCATCTTGAAAATTTATCCCCCCCCGGGGGGTACTTCCCCCCAGGGGGGGAAGCGATGCCCCCCAATGCAGAAATTTTTTTTCCTAGTTACATATTACTATTATCAATAATTCATATTAATTTTACACTCACAAGTTTAAAACAACTCTTATTATGCACATTTATACGAATTTTTGTCCTATGCTGCCATGTTAAAAATTTAGATAAAATGCTATCACAGCGCCACCTGTTGAGCTATTGATCCCCAAACATAATCAGCACCAGTTTATGTCGGGGACCAACTAAATACCAAGTTTGGTTAAATTTCGCTAAAAAAAAAAAAAAAAATTGCGATTTTTTTTTTTTTTTTTTTTTTTTTTTTTTTGTTAAAAGTAAAAAAAATCGATAACTTTGTTTTAAATTATCACAGATTTATGGTTCAACCATTCGTTTTAAAGGTATTGACGAGACCTTTCGAAAGATACCCATCTTGAAACTTTGCCCCCCCCGGGTGGGTACTTCCCCCCCCGGTGGGGGGGGGGAACCGATGCCCCCACATGCACAAAATTTTTTTCCCAGTTAACTATTACTATTATCAACGAGACCTTTCGAAAGATACCCATCTTGAAAATTTACTTCCCCGGGGGGTACTTCCCCCCCAGGGGGGGGGAACCGATGCCCCCACATGCACAAAATTTTTTTCCTAGCTAACTACTACTATTATCAATAATTCATATTAATTTTACAATCACAAGTGTAAAATAACTCTCTTTATGCCCATTTATACGGAATTTTGTCCTATGCTGCCATGTTAAAAATTTGCATAAAATGCGATCACAACGCCACCTATTGAGCGATCGATCCCAAAATCTAATCAGCACCAGTTTATGTCAGGGTGCAACTAAATACCAAGTTTGGTTAAATTTCATTCATTGGTTCGTGAGATACAGCGTCCACAAAAAAATGATACAGACAGACAGACAGACAGACGGACAGACAGACAGACAGGCAGACATTTTCTAAAAACTATTAATTCGTGTTCTCCACATCCCAAAACATGTAAATCCATCAAAAAGTGGACTTCGAAAATTTTCGCGAATCCAATACATATAGAAGAAAGTAAAAAAGGAACGTGCAAACTTTTTTTTTAAAATAATTAAAATAAAATTGAAAAAAAAAAAAAAAAATCATGCTAAAGAAATAGAACAGCTTCAGTATAGACCGATATACATTACGCATTATTATTATTTATATATGTTGAAAAAAATGTTAAAAGTAAAGTTAATTTGCATGTATTTGTCATGATTTCAGAAGGATATGACATCATTAGTTACTTAACAATTTATTTGAAAACATTTATAATTAAAAATTAACTATTTATATTTTTAAAGTTACTGAAAATATAGTTTATAAAAAAAATGATGGCAATTTTCAATACATTAAAATAAATGAAAAAGGCTTAATCTTAATAAAAGAAATGAAAATTTCTGAAATTAAACAAACTTTCTGGCATAAATTTGACTATTAAAAATTTATTAAAACTATAAAAAACTGTTTATCGAAAGATTCTGTGATTCATGAGAGATAAGTCACGTAACTTTAAAAAATTACTCTATAAAAATTTTCGAAAAGTTGATATATGCATGAAGGTAATATAAGGAAAAGAAAAGTACCATGGTCAGGAATGCTACTTACACCATTACGTAACTAGCTGTTCGTAATTGAAAAGTAAAACAACAACCAAGCAACAATTGAGAGAAAATATAGAAGACTTATAGAAATATTGACTATTAAATATATTTAAATATGTATATTTCTTTTTATGTCAGGGAAAAAATGTACTTGCAAGCATTTTTTATAAAATAATTAAAATAAAATTGAAAAAAATCATTCTAAAGAGATGGAACAGCTTCAGTATAGAACCCTTTGGCGAAATTTTAAATTTGGCCTCGTCAAGATCTTTACTTACGCAATTGCGATAGCCGATTTAATTCATCGCCAAAATAATAACAAAAAATTAAAAGCCGCCAAGAGGTTCCCATGCTAAAGCAATACCAAAAAAATTTTAAGAAATGAATATAGTAATCGATGCCAGGGAATGAAACAGTTACTCCATGACTTTATGTGGAGTGGATGAATAGATTAAAATATGACCCGCTTTACTAAATTAAATTCTGTTTTATACAGAATTTTTTATCTATTACTTAGAAAACAAAAATATGTTTAGGTTATTTATTTATTTATTTATTTATTCATTTTATTTATTTATTTTACTTTAATATTTTGTAACTGTTTCCAGTATTTTTCTTCGATTCAATTCCTTTATATTAATGATGGTGTTAAAAAAAGTGACCCTGGGCATATTTATTAACATGTTTTTATAAACTCGCTTTCTTGTTTGTTTGTTTGTTTGTCCAGTACAAATCTCTCAATTGACCTTTAGCTAACTTCCCGACTAGCTAGACATTTGAAACTTTTAGAATAGCTCAGAACACGAAGACAATGTATTTGTAATTATTCGGGTAATGTGTCAAGTTTATATGATTCAACAGAGATTTTAAAAACGTGTTATATAAAAAGTTTTTTTTTTTTTTTTTTTTTTTTAATGCGTTTTTGTTTTGTTTTCTTTTTTTTGTTTTCTTTCTTTTTTTTTTTAATCTTGTAACTATTTTTATTTTTATTTTTTCCGCATTAGTCTGGCGGAAAATGATGATAATTTTTTTTTTTTTTTTTTTGTCTGCGTAAAAGAAACAGTCACACACTGGAATATAATCTTAGTCTGTCTTGCCTTTTGAATACCATACTGTACATTAGATTTTCAATGTTACATCACATCAAAATTTTATTACAAATGTCTTTTTCCACATTTTTAGAATAATCAATTAATTACAAAAAAAAAAAAAAAAAAAAAAATCTGAAAATGTTTCTGTAATCACTGTTAATGTTCACACATCTCGTTGTATAATTAGACAGGGACGTAGAAATTCAAAAATCATGGGTGAGACTAAAGAAATTTCATTTAAAAATGAGACAAAATTATTTTAAAGAAAACCATTTAAAAATTAAACATTAATTAATATCCACTAACTAATATTAATTAAAAAAAAAAAAAAACCCACTAATGATTAACATTTATAAGACTTCACGCTGTCCAAAATGACGGGGGGGGGGGATCTGAACCATTTGAGCACGACCCTCCCTTCTCTCCGTGCTTGTCATTAGATATCAATTTATTTGTAACATCTTGTTAAATGACAATTATAATTATGTAATGTAGATAAAAGTTAGTACATGTAGTCACAAAATCTATTCTAAGATGGAACGTCAAGGAAATCGAAACCTACGATAATTATATTTAATTCAAGCCAAGCCATTATTATTCTTATCATGATTTTGGCGTAAATATATTTAAAATTATACAAAAAAAATAATTAAACTTACTTTACTTATTAAAATGGAAAATAAAAGTATTAGTTATAAATAGTTACAAATATACACAAACACACACACACACACACACACACACACACACACATATATATATATATATATATTATTTCGATTTATTAATCTAATACTAGAATTTCTTTGCCTTTTGTAAGCTTGTTTAAAAATCTATTTACAAGTAGTAAAATTATTTATAAAATAAAAAGGAAGAAAAGAAAAATTCTGTAAATATTTATTTGAAATGAAATATTTGACAAAATTTTTTTTCACAAGTGTAAAATTTTTGGTGGGATTTCCATTGTATTTAGGATTAACGCATTTTAAATATACTTTTCATATTTTATTTCTTTTAAATGCAAAAAACAGCAGGAATTATTAAATGCTATTCATTTCGTATTTGTCTCCTAGATGGCAGTAGTTGCGATATTGATCAATCTGTTTTCTTTTTTCTTTTTTCAAAGAAGAAAATATTTTTTCGAAGTTAATTTCTTAAAATTAAAGATACGAAAATTATTTACGATTTGATGTAATAAATTTTAATATTTGAAACAAAAAGTTGAGTACATAAATTGAAATTATATATATATATACATATATGTATAAATTAAATTATTATTATTATTATAATTATTTTAAATAACTCTAACAAAAACATATACATACTTATAAATATGTATATATAGTTTTAGTTGCCTACTCTTATGCTTTTTGGCAACCAGAAAATTTTAACAGAAATTTTTGTTATGTTTAATCAGTGCGTGAAAACTGTTGCAGAAACACATAAAAACATAAAAAGTTCTGTTAAAAATTTCCGGTAGATAAAAAGCATAAATTTGGGAACTATGAATATCTTTATTTTATTCACAAAACTGAGAACAATTATAAAAAATTTAAATATATACTAAAATATAAGTTCAAATTTCTCTTTGATTGTGAATATATGTATACTTTTTTTTAATATGCATTAAAACAGAAAATTGTACAAGATGTTCATTATAAAATTATTTATTAACATATATATTATTCTGGTAATTTTTTATCGTTTGAAAATTAATAATTATATATATATATATATATATATATTATTTAAATAAGACATTTCAAAAGTCTCTTATGGAAAAAAAAAAAAAAAGAAAAGAAAAGAAAAGGGAACTCAGAAAGAAAAATATTGTTTTAAATTAACCTTTGGAGATATACATATCTTCATCTTTCTTTAATGCATCTTTAATTTCTTTTCTTCTTCTTCTTCTTCTTTTTTTTTTTTTTTTTTTTTTTTTTTTTTTTTTTTTTATGTTTTAATATTTTTTTTATGGTTTCAAAAGCTTACTTTTGAGAAAAATTAAATTAATATCTGTTTTAAAATGATTTTATTTTGTTAAAATTATGTAGTTTCGATCGATAATTCGGTAACAATTATGACATCCAAATTTTATGTCCACGTTCAATTATGAGCAAAATAAGAAAACAGGAAAGCAGGTTGTTTCTTTAAACTTTCTCGTCAGTTTATATATTATTCAGAATAGCATATTTTTATAATTTTTTAAAATATTTTTAAATTTGTATATCCAGACGTATATTGGTCACAGGCCGAGAGGTTCTGTCCCCTAAGCTGGCAGACGATTCCAGATCGCGCTAGTCGATGTTGCAGTTCGGAGCTCTCCATGTTTTTCTCCGAAACTTGCATAATACAGACTAGAACCCTTTTAAAAAAAATCCAGTGGAGGCACTGCGTCTGAGGCGTAGTACCTAGTACAGTCAATCGACCTTCATCTTAACACTAACACATACCAATACTTGACGTACATTAGAAATTATATGAAAATTAAATTACGTAAATTTTGTGTAACTGATTTTGAACACGATCATTGTAAGTGGGCTCGAAACATTAAGAATATACTTTTTTTGAAAAAATAATTTCAAGGAATCTGAATGATTTAGAATTCTTAATCGACAAATGTAGTAATATGATTATCATTATCATTATTATTATTTTTTTTATTGTTATTATTTGTTATTATTTATTTATTTATTTGGAGGTGGGGGGGGGGGAGGACACGTTGTAGAGATTTTGTTTAAATCATAAATGCATTATCGTATCTTTAAATAAAATTTCAAATTGTCGGTTATTCAAGAATATATTAAATCAATCTATACCAAATTATGCAAATTGTATGGAAGTAAGTCTAAACATGACAGTTGTTTAGGTCCGATTAAACTTTTTTGTCATCATTTTGAATGGATCTAAAGAGTTTACTATCATAAATAAATAAGAACTATCGCATGAACTTTTTATACTACAATATTTACAAGCTTTAGAATGTACATATTTAACGTCAAAGGATCCTTTTAAAATTTTCATTGAAGTTCTAGATTCATATCATTAGTTATATTTTATGTATATTATAGATATAGAGGGGAATCCAAAAGTCACAGAAAAAATAAAAAATATATTATTCAAAAAGTATTGTCCGTAGCACTATGAGATTTTCACTGAAATGCACAGAAAAACATGCGAATTTTAGATTGGTTGGTTGGTTTGGTTTTACGCCGCACTAGTGCTGCGCAGTTGGGCAAGTGGCGACGGTCTGGGACACACCCTTAGAGGTGGTCCGGAGACATGCCATCACAATTTTGATCCTTCACGGAAGGGATGGCTCTCCCGCTTCGGTGACCCCCAGAGGTATAATTTTTGATGGGAACATGGAGGACATTGCGGCCACGACAGATTTTACGTGCACCAGCCACCATTAAGGAGCCTTCACACACTAGCAACTGGAAAGCTTCAACTTCGGTTTCTTTTGATATTTCTTTGATGTGGTTTTTGAGAATCGAAACTCGCTCGAGCGCTCGCTCACAAACCCCCTAGTGCGATAATTGCACGGGAACTGGTCTCTTTTGTAAAAGAGCAATAAAAAGTAATGTCCTTCATTGTAAATGTGTGAAATTTTTCAAGGGTCACTTTCGGGCAATAGATAATTTATGAGTTTTGAAGCTCTGTATGTTGCCAGTGTCTGAAGGGTCCTTCAGTGTACACGACGGTCTTTGGTCGGCTCGAGTACCGAACCCGCAATTTTCCAGTTACGAGGCCGGCGCTCTACCGACTGGGCTACCGCGGCCCCATGGAAATTTTAGGTAACAAAAGATTTATTAAAAAATCAGTTTAAATATCCTTTACAATGTGAAGCTTTAATTGTAAAATTACTTTTTTACAGTGGTGCAGTATCTTCAACAACGTAGCTAGGACTGTAAATGTTCAATGTAAAGACCGTCATTCATTATAATGACCGTCAGACGTTATGCAATCTCAAAACCTGCTAAAAAAGCTTCAGAATTTGCAATATGGCGTCATTTGATCAGGCGTATCTGTTCAAAATGTGAGAAGATTAAAAAAAAAAAAAAAAAAAAAACGTTTTTCTGTACATTTTAGTGAAAACTGTATAGAGCTACAGTCAGTAATTTTTTAATAATATATATTTTACTTTTTCTGTGACTTTTGAATCACCCACACTGAAAAAAAAAATCACGTAAGATTACGGGGAAAGCCTGGCAGCAGAGATTCCAGACAAAGCCCATAAAAAGAAACGCTTAGCCCGTAAATTAAGTATATAATAACCTTAAATTACGTTATATGCCTGTAAAAAAAACATTTTGCCCGCAAAACCAATGTTTTTTTACGGGCTTTGTCTGGAATCTCTGCTGCCGGGCTTTTCCCGTAATCTTACGTGATTTTTTTTTTTTTTTTTTACAGTGCAGTGCATAATTACATTATACATATACGAGGGTTGTAAATTAAATAGTGGCAACTTAACCTTGAAACCCGCAGAAGGGCGGGCATGCGCAAATAGGATATGGGAGCGGTGAGGTGGCGCTGTTGTCGATGTGTAGAGTGCAAAAAACAGTCGATCTGCTAAGAAGGGTAGTTGTTGTGTGCGCGTTAAAGTGTGGAGTTTCGTTTCCATCGCTCTAAAGCATGTTTGTTATTGCAAATCCGCAGTCTCATTTCGACCCGAATGAAATGCTTGAACCCATCGTGCTACTGTCCTATACGTTAAAGCATTTGTGCCACAGGCTTCCACTAATCCTCGATAGAATTCTGTTGCATTTTTGCCACGGGCAACTTCGATTTTAAGCCTCGACCGCTGATCACCTTTTGAAAACATGCTTTAGAGCGATGGAAACAAAACTCCTCACTTTAACGCCACACAACAACTACCCTTCTTAGCAGATCGACTGTTTTTTGCACTCTACCTATCGACAACAGCGCCACCTCACCACTCCCATATCCTATTTGCGCATGCCCGCCCTTCTGCGAGTTTCAAGGTTAAGTTGCCACTATTTAATTTACAACCCTCGTATTATACAATAACTATATAAAATGAAACAAATTTCATGTAACAAAACGTGAATATAACATACATTATTTAAATAAGCTTAAAACACTAAAGAAATGTTTTTCGTTTGCTCAGTAATTTCTTAAAATGACTTTGAAAGATTAAATATAAAATGTAGTAATAAAATTTTGGCACTTCAATACATGCAGGATGTTACAATGTTATTACAATATCGTATTTTTTAAATGTAATTAAAGTTTTAAATTCACATTGTTGGTTATCCAAATTTATATTACGTCAATGCATGCATCAAATTAAGAGAATTATATGTGAACATTACTATTGCTTAAGAATGCTTGAAATTTCAGGCTGCGTTTTCATGACAAAACTCTTCTGGTGTTTTTATTCTGGACTCAGAGAAGCTCAAATTAAGAGGACTCTCTACTTATCGTCAGCGGAAGCCAAAGCCAATGTTATTCTATGGAGAATTTTGCCCCATTATAACTTATTAACTAATACATATTTTTAAATTCCGTTTTCACATTCAGAAAATATGCAATTATTAATCAGTTTATCGCTTTCTAAAATTTGATTTTTTAAATTTTTAATATTTTATTTTGAGGATGTAAAATACGAATTTTCACACTGTAAAATTTTGCATTTTTGAACTTAAAAATAAAATAGTAAATATTAAAAAAATCAATTTTTAGAAAACAATAAATTGTTAAGCAGTTGTAAATTTTCTAAATGTGAAAATGGAATTTAAAAATATATACTAGTCAATGAGTTATTATGGGGCAAAATTCTTCATAGAATAAAATTGGCTTCAGCTTTCGGAGACGATAAGTAGAGAGTCCCCTTAATTTAACTTCATATTTTAATGAAAAAAAATAAAAATGCACCTGATAAGTTAAAAATGGAGGAATTCACACTCTTATTATACATCCAAAGTTTTTATTCTTTTTAAAGATAAATCCAGTGAATAGAAAATTTTTGAAGGATATATCATTCGAAACAAACATTACTTCTTCTAGTAAGTAAAAACTAGAATAAATGAAAGGCAGTTTTTGTATAGGGAAAGATAATAATCTCTGTAAAATATCTCTCGAAGATAAAATTCAACAAAGTCCTTTTGTTTAAAATATATTTTTAGAATTGGAAACTCCAATCCTATCATTTAGATAAGGATAAGCACATAGATATATTGCAGAAATATGTAAAATCCACTGTCATTTTATGACTTCATAAAAATCATAAGATACTCCTAACGTATTGAAAATTTTGTTAATGAAAATTTTTACAAGAATTTGAAAGAGGAATATGAATACATCTAAAACAAACGATCAACTAACTTATGTATTTATTTATTTATTTGTTTATTACTTTCTCTTATCCATATATTTAGTGGAAATAGTTTTTTTTTTTTTTTTTTTTTTTTTTTTTTTTTTTTTAAGGGGGGGGGGGGTTAAATTTTCGAAAGAGAGTTTTTATTATATTTACACGTTTTGAGCCCCCTGAATCCGAAAATCATGATTTTAGCTGTTAGTCTGTGTGCCTGTGTGTGTGTCTGTGTATCTGTATTTTATCAGTATATCTCAGGAACAAAGAGCAGCAGAATATTCAAACTCGGATTCTGAATGTGTATCATATAGGGATGCCACACTAAACTTTTCGTTGAGATCGAGCAGATGGTTCGTGTACAGTGTCACCCTGGAGAATTCAAATACATTACGTCTTCGGGGAAAATTTCAGGAGAGTAGAGTGTAACACCTATAGGCTGCCTTAAACAAAGCAAAATGAGCAATTTCTTTTTTTATATACGCATAAAAGCATGTTTTGTGTAGATTGTGATATGAAAACCATTCATTATTCGTTTACAAGGCTACTGAAAGTATTTGGATATATTGTGGGCTATACTTGGAAATTGCTGGAGTAATAATTCATTTTGTGTTAGATATTTTCCATGTGAGACCAAATTTAAGTACAATATAATTTTTAAAGTGCATATTGATTACAGACAACACATAGGGCTACCCTAAATTAAGCAAAACGTTCTTTTCTATTGAATGTAATTGATGGAAGTGCTTTGTACATTTCATTATGTGGACGAACACTGCAATATTAATTTTTCATACCCATACTGTAAACAAAGTGTTTTTTAAAGTTAAGGTCTTTTTAACTCTTTTTTTTTTTTTTTTTTTTTTTTGTAATATTTTGTTTGGAGATGGCTTGATTTGGAAAGTCCAATTTTTAGCGGTTGATCTGTATGCGTATCTGTTATCAGCATAACTTAAAAACAAATAATTGCTGGAAATTCAAATTTGGCATTTTGAAGTTTGTATTAGGTTGCCACTTAAAAAGTTGATCAAGACAGACAAGTTTGAAGGCAAATTTATAACCGCTATTGATCTTAAGACTTAATTTGCAATCTATCATTATTGTATTAAAATGCAGGTTAGTAATAGCCTGTTGGCGGTTTTTATATTTTTTATTTTATTTTAATGATGGGTATCGCAAATGCGTAAATAAATACTACTTCGAGCTACTTCGGTGCCAAATTTCAAATTTCGCCAAGAGGTCCAAGCTGTTTCATTGCTTTAGCAAGATTTTTTTTTTCAATTTTATTTTAAATATTTTTTGACTTGATGCGATAGGAATAAAAAGAAAAATCATTTTTAATTAGTTTAAATACATATAATATCTCCAGGTAAAACAATATCGTTTTTCGTTTTGTTTATTATTGGAAATAAAAAGGCTAATGTAGTTTTTCCTGTATCATTGACACCTCTATAAATCAAACTAAATTAGCACCACTATGTTTCTTTCCCCACGCTCAAACTTTATTTTCTAAAAAAAAAAAAAAAAAAAAAAAAATCCAAGGTGTAATACAATAAACAACGACAATGCAAAACTGCTGTTTGAAAAAAAAAAAAAAGAAAGAAAGAAAGAAAGAAAGAAATGGAATAATGTACAATTCGCATGGGGTATTTTGAAATTAGGCATTATTTTGCATTTCCTCATAAAAGAGGCCTTTCTATCTCTAAAAGTTGTTTTTATCGTTTAAAATATGCTACATGGATAAAATATGATAGATTTTATGTGAATACATGAATCAAGAAGCGATAGAAAGTCAAACAAATTTCAACGTCTCTTATCCTCTTAAATTTTACCACTAAAAATTTTATGTTAACAATTTAATTTGATACTTTTTGTAAAATTTCGCTTACTCAACACCTTGGTTGTTTAAACAAAAATTATTTTTCAACACCTAATCTTTTTTCTTTTTCCAAAGTTCGTGTGTTTTTGTGTTTGGTTTATTATTAAATACTTCTTTTGTTTCGATGTTTCTTTTCTTTTACAAACAATTTGAGCTATCCTTGTTAGTTCGTGTGGCAATATATCTGAGCTGTCAGATTTCATTGTTTAGCACAATGCCGCTTTTTTGTTTGTACTTAATCCATGAGTGGAGTTCAACTAAAAGTTAATTTATTTCGTTTGACTCCTTTTTATTCTCCTACTTCCTAAAGTGTTTTATCTAGTACTTTTCAATTTAGGAACAGTGCAATGTGTTGTTCTTCAGATAATTTTTGATGTTATATATTTATAAAAATATGATAATTCATCGTCGATAAACACATAAAATTCACTATATTTGAATGAATAATTTTTATAATAAATAATAAATCTTTTTTTTTCTGTTTTTATTAATAAGCCTTGAAAATATGAACAGTAATTGTTTGCTATAAAACAACTATTTTTTAGATAAATCATTTGTAAAACAAAACCCTCAAATGGCAACACTCTTTAAAAAAGTGTTGTTCTAAGAAAAGATCTTGTTTTTGTTATGCAGACGAATAAAATAATGAAAATGCACATTTTAGATTAAATGACGTCTAAGAAATTACGTCATTTTCAAATACTATACTACTTTATTCAGGATATTTATTTTAACTGACAACATTCTAATGCATTATAAAAATTAATTTGATTTTCAGAATATTAAGACTTCGTCATTTTGACGCAAAATATGATAATTGATAGTCGTTCAACATATAAAAGTACTTGCAAATTTTTTAGCATTATTAGACTGACATTGAAATATTTACAAATATCAAAAAAGGATTCAAATTCTTTAAATTGCATCATTTATGCCGTGATAAAAAAGAGCCTTTTCTGCATTCTTATTACAAATAAGAAATAAGATATAAATAAATAAAAACTTATGTTTTTATTTCAAAAGGCTCTAAAAACTCGAATTCAGCGGAGGCTTCACTAGTAGCCGGGCGGTTTTGTGCTCAAATCTGGTCGACGGGAAGCGCCGGATTCGATCCAAGTCGTTCCCGTTCTATTCAGAGTTTTCTGTTCTTTGTTTCTAAAACTGGCATAAATATGGGCTAAGACACCCTAGAAAGACCCCACGGAGGGTAGATTACCCAGGACTAGGATCCTCGTGCTGTTAGCTGCCTTTGACACCAACACCACACTACATCAATTCAGTAGATGTGGATAATATATACGTATGTTAAACTTCATGAAATCAGGTAATAGGACATGGGTCAAAATCCGAATACAAAATTTTAACTACACCGTGACCAATAAGTTCTCATACACTTTCAAATTATCATTACAGTAACACAAAGTAAATCCTACAAAAACTTTTTGCATAGAATTAAAGTAGTTATCATTGAGTATCTTTACAATAAATGCTTTGGAATAATTCCGGCTTTTAGTTTCTTAACGAGCTTAAGTCTCTTTTCAAATCCATCACATGCGGCACGCATGGATTCTATTGACATTTCCTGTCATATCGTTTGAATTACATTTTTGAATTTGCTCAAATCAGTAATTTTATAGTTATTCGGTTGGGAGAGAATGTATGACCACACAAAATAATCAAGTGGGTTCAGATCGGGGAGTTGGGAGGCCATTCGTTGTTTGACAAAAAGTCAGCTAAATTTTGACTGCACCACTCCTGAACCAAATGTGCGGTATGAGAAGGGGCATCATCTTGTTGGAAGCAGAAATATTCCATCCCATACATACTCTGGACATTTGGTGGTAAAACATTTTCAAAAACCTCAGTTTTATAAGATTGGGCATTGATTTTTACCCCTTTATCAATGAAGACTAACTGGAGTTTTCCACTTTTGGAAATAGTGGCCTAAATCATCAGAGACGAAGCATTTTGATAACGCGGAACGTGATGCTGTCCCTCAGGGATGTTAACAATAGAAATTAACCATACTCTGTCAGTTTGGGGGTTCAGACTTTCCTGTAAAATGAATAGTTTCTAGTCTGAAAAGACAAATTCATCCCCAGCGTGCCAACCAAGAATTTCTTCCACCCTTTGCTTCCTCTTCACCTTAACAGAATACGAAACTCCGTGAATTTTACATATTCTATAAACCTTGAACTCAAGGTCCATTTTCAGAATGTTTAACAATGATCCCCTCGATATTTTGAGCTCTTGTGCTAGTTTTCTAAAGATTTTTGTCTGTTTCGTCGTATCCTTTCCCTGACCCATTTCACAGCCTCTATTGTCCTAACGGACCTCGGTCTGCCAGATCTTTTTCTGTCATCGACAGATGACGTCCCATTACACCTTCTGATAGTTCTGCAAATGAAATCTCTCTTCACCCCCAGGGCTTTCAAGTCTCTGAAAATTTCAGTCGACTACGCTCCTTTGATGAATTTATTTATCATAATTTTGTCATTCTACCTAGGTAAAGGAAAATTATAATTAGTACAACATTTACACTTGCAATAGCTTTATACCTAGCACTAAATTGCCTGCAAAATAATTGGGACTACAGTAACACATATGTACAACTTTTTAACGTGCATCAACAGTTGTATGAGAACTTATTGGTCACGGTGTAGAGTTATGGGCCCAGGTCCTCAACAATATGGCATCTTTAAGTTGCCCTAAACGAAATAAAATTGACATACACTCTTTATTTACACAAAAGCGCGTTTCTCATAAAATACGACATAAAAATTATTTGTCTTTGTATTACAGGGCCACACAAAATAATTCTGATGTATTACTGCTATTTTTAAAAATGGCTTGAAAAGCATCTCAAGTTGTGTGATGCATTTTTTTTTTTTTCTTTTCTTCTTCTTCATCCTTACTTTTTCTTGGTGCTTTGAAAAATTTAAATAAATTGATTAGTCGGCACCTGTGTAATTTATAGATAATATAGCATATTGTGGCCTGGATAAAGAGCTACACGAAATTAGTTCATAGAATGGTATAGGCAACAATTTTCTGAATAATTTGAAATAAATTTTAACATTTAATAACAAACTCTTGAATGATTTATGAATGCAACTACAATTTTCAAACGTGGGAGTTACAATTAAGGGTAGAGCTACAATTTTCAAACGTAAACAAAATTATGGCGAGCTACTACCCCTCTTATACAGAATTTTTTGTCAACTAAAACTGTTTTTGAAGCTATTATTTAATGTACACTAAAAATGTTAAATTACGTTGCTCATACTTTGCGTTACACCTTAAAGTGTAAGGATATGTCTGTAAGTAATGTAGAGAAAGTAGTGTGACACCAGATTACTTTCTTTCAGAAATGAAAAACGCATACTTATTAGACTATGGATATGCAAAATATGAGTATGATTCAGGGAGAAAATTTTAATAGGATGAACCTAAACTACAGTGACCATATTTTTGTCATTGAATTTGGGGACAAATATGGCGGCGTCCTGGAATTTCGAGGACAAAAAAAATAAAAAAATAATTAAATCACCTTAAATTGTAAAATTTTAGTAATTTTTAGGAATAAAGCACCTATAAGAACTTATTTCAGCTTATTTATTATACATATAATAAATTACTATAATAAAAACATTAATAATTTTATAACTGGCGTCCCCAAATGTGTTGTAATTTTTTGGGGACGAAGGTAGTTTTGTCCTCGAGATTCGGGCACTGTCCTCGAGATTCGAGGACATATGGTCAGCCTAACCTAAACATTCCCTGTTTAATTTGGTCCAACTGCTATAATATAATCCTTGATAATTTTTCAAGACTGTTTTGAAAGATAAACATTTAAAATTTTGAAAAGAAATTTGTTAAAATATTTATTAAAAGTAATTTAAAGTAAATTGATTTATCTAAAGTAAAGTATAAAAAATTATTCAAGTAAAGAAAAATTAGACTGCCATTCAACAAAAAAAAAAAAAAAAAAAAAAAAAAAAAAACATTCAACAAAATCCAAAATTGTCAGAGCTTCATATAATTAAGAACATTAAACACTTATGTATATATTTACTGTATAACAAAATAAAAAGAAAAGAAAAATATTTTATGCAAATGTTTATTTTAATCAAGAATTTTACATTTAGAAAACTAATCATTCTTTTCAAACGAAATGACTTGAAGGGGGAAAAGAAGAAAAAGTATTTGCATAAAAGTTCATATTTGGACTGTAATAGTTTAGTTGTTCCAGTTGAACAATTTCAAACTGTTTGGAACCATAGAGTCAAATTACAGAAACAATGCAACCTAGAATTTTTTGTTTCATCTTGAGAAAATTCCACTTAATAATAGTATCACTACACGATTCAAACAAATATTACAAAATTTACTTGCATGAATGATTCACTCTTTTGAGGTTCTGGGAAGAAAAAAAAAATCCCTGAGGTCACAAAATCTTATCTTGTTACACAATTGCTTTAGAGGATGATCCTTTCTCTACTTGATGTCTTGTTCAACGCTTCTTGCTCCGCTTCTTCCGTTGTTTAACCGTAACTTTAAAAGCAACATTCTTTCACGCTACAAATATTTTTTTTGCTTCCCATGTTTAGATTTTTCTAACAAATTCAATGAATACTAAATCCCGTTCCCAGAGGATTAAGCAGTTCACGCGTATAGGATGTTGGAAGATATTTTCTCTCGGTAAAAATGTAAACACCGTTATCCTTTGAGAAATGCACTGTTAAACCGTTTCGCTTTTGAAAACTTTCTCTGATTAGATGACTTTGATTTAAATAGATTTATTGGTGTATAAAACCAAGTTTAATTAAAATTTGAGATATACCGACAACCACTGGCAACAGTATAGTAAAATGTTTCAAAAAATTAATGCTGAATGGATGAAAATATAAATTTTCCATGAAAACAAATTAAACAACACGTAAGAAATACAGCCGATCGAAATAATTAAGCCATTACTTTATCATGTGAGATACAGTTGGCTTGGATGCAACATTAAACTTTTGACTTGGAATAAATAAATAAATAAATAAATATAAACATTGCCTATGTATACTTTTTCATCGGAATGAACGAGCGAATGCCAATCTAAGAGGTATAGAATAAGAATCGATTTGAAAAAACGAAAATTTGAAAAAAAAAAATGAAGATATTTTCCCTCCGTGGACAATCGTTCGTCCAAGGAGTGGACAAAATGTCAGGATCAGTTTAAAATTAGCTTCAGTTTAAAATAAGCTTCAGTTTAAAATTAAACCATATAATTATGGGCTGTAATAATAATTAGAGACAATTAATGTACCAGTCAAAATAATTTTATTCGTTCCATGAATAGCCAGGATAGCCAATGGACTCTATCAGTTTGTTTTCGGGTTAGAGGCTAAATAATCGATTGTTTTCCATCCCAGATAATTTTTCATTTTCAGTTTTTCGAAAATTCCGTCCCCCCTCAAAATAAATAAATAAATAAAATAAAATAAAAATTTCTCCATAGAATACAAGCATTTCCCCACGGAATACAAACATAAATATAAGAATGTTGCATTTTTCTCTATAGTGGTCACGTGTAAAGGGTTTTATGACGTCGCGCCGATAATGTCCATTACATATGCTATATATAAAAAAATATTTCATCAAAATGAAAAAAAATGCTTTGAAATCAGCACATGTGGATAAAAACACTGATGGCTCCTCTTCCCCACATTTTTTTCTTTCGGTAACACCAGATAACTGATTAATGCGCTCTATTTATTTTTATATTTTTGTCCTAACTAAACCGAAATTTTCTTTCAAAAACTGATTTATAAACCGAGAAAATAATTTTATCTTCAGCAGAATTTTCTTAAGAATAGTTCACGGGATAGACTTTTGAATATATTCTAGACTTCTGAATATATTACCCATATTCTCCTATAACTCAGAATCGGAATTTTCAATTTTTCCTTTACAGCTATGTACGGGAGAAATTGTTTCGAAGACCCGTTCAAGAGGGTACAAAAAATTTAAGGTAAAAGACGCACACGAATATTTATTCATAATTAACACAATTTTAATAACCTATTTCTGAATGGCTAAAGAATAAAATGTTGTCTAAGGAATTACGATTATTAAAGTGACGCTTTTATAGCATTCACAAGAAAATAGTCCCAATAAGTAATCGATTCTAATCAAAAGTGCTTATTATATTATTTTATATTAGTGTACTAATTTTTATGCAGTATCATATTATTATCAATTATTATTAATGTTATTAATCCTGAAAAACGAATGTCAGTATTATAGAGGTACTTCAAAAATGTTCGGAAAATTTCTAAATTATTTCAACAAACTTTCAACTGTTGTTTTGTTTTTGTTTATTATTTTTTATTTATAATTTATAATTTACAATTTATGGTTTATTTTATTTTATTTTTGGACATTCAAAAAGTTTAATTATAAGGAAATTAAATTGTTAAAACTCGAATAAACGACTACGTCAGAAACGCCAAAGAAAAATATTGGAAATGCATACAGCTGTTTCGGCAGCTTTAAGCGTGTCGTCATCAGTGCAAAATGGTGCATCAGTGCATCCTTTTTGCACTGATGACGGCACGCTTAAAGCTGCCGAAACAGCTGTATGCATTTCCAATATTTTTCTTTGGCGTTTCTGACGTAGTCGTTTATTCGAGTTTTAATATTCCAACGCCAAGTCTCCTGTTATTATAAATTAAATTGTTATTCGTACTGTGCACCTGGGTAAAATTTAAGATGAGCAATAAATTACTATAAACATTTCTAGACAAAAATCATAGACAATAACGCATTACACTGTAATTATATTCCCTTATTAAAAATCAAACATTTAAAAATATTTATATTCAGAAATTTAGTGAATATTGCATGACTTTTCAACGCATTAAACATAGTTTACGCATATTTGAGATCCTGTGTCAGACCAGCGAATTTTTACTTTCCGAACACTATAGTAAGTAAAGTATTGTAATCATGTCAAAAATCCGAATTTGAGATTTTGATGTTTCTATACGTTTCGAGGTTCCCTGAGTCCGTTTCCACTATTTTTACGATGATGTATGTATGTGTGTGTATGTATGTGAGTATGTATGTGTGTATGTCTGTGAGTGAACACGCTAGCGTCTAAACACTTTGTTCGAATAAGCTGAAAGTTGGTACGTATATTGTAAATCACCATAGTACGAACCCTAGAGATTTGGATGAATCTAGCACTTATAGTTTTTTTTACAGAGACACCAGGAAAAATTCTTTATCATTATAGCCTATCGGGCCAAATTTTTAAAACGGTGATAGCGTCTGAACGCTTTATTAATCTGAGCAAAAAAATTGTACACATGTTATAGGTCACAGTTGCACGAACTGTATAGATTTTGGTGAATTTAACACTCACAGTTTTTTTACAGGGGTACAAAGAAAAATTCTTTATTGATATGGCCTATGGAGCCAAATTTTTAAAAGTGTAATAGCGTCTAAACGCCTTATTAATCTGAGCAAAAAATTTGTACACATGTTAAAGGTAACAGTTGCATCAACTGTATAGATTTTGGTGAATTTAGCACTTGCAGTTTTTTTACAGGGATACAAAGAAAAATCATTATGGCCTATGGGACCAAATTTTTAAAAGTGCGATAGCATCTAAACGCCTTATTCAATTGAGCTGAAAATTTATATGAATATTATAAATCACTGTTGCACTGAATATAAGCTTTTTGGTGAATCTAGCATTTATAGGTTTTTACAGGGACACAGCGAAAAATTCTTTATCATTATGATCTATGGGCTCAAAGTTCAGTAGCGTTAAATAAAACATCGTGTAATATATGGAGAAAAATACTCAAACACTCTGTTATGGTTTTCTCTCTTTTGTTTGTTCATGGCTCCCTACGATTCAATTCTATTGAATCGCAGGCAGCCATGGTTTGTTTAACAACTCCTCTTTCTTTACTTTATCTACAAAACTGTTAATTACTCAATGTTCGGAAAGTCGAGTGGAGTCACTCCAGATTTTTTTCTCTATATAAAAGTAAACTTGGACAAAATTGAAGATATGTAGTAAATGTCTAAAAATATTTAACGCATTTCTGTAAATATATAAATAAAATTCAATGTTTGCTATACACTCTTCATTTATTCACTTATTTAAATGAAATATTATAAAAAATCTGAGCATTAATTTATTAAATTCCGCATCTCTCCTCAACGCATTATATAGAGTTTACAAATGTTTGACACTCCATCATCGACTAGAAAATTTTATTTATTTAATTTTATTTTTAATTAATAAATTATTTTCTCTGACCTAAATACATGATAGAGAAAGTACTGTTTTTGGGTCAAATTTTCAAGATTGAGTTTTTATTACATTTACACGTTTTGAGGTCCCTGAATTCGAAAAACATGTTTAAAGCGGTTGATCTCTGTGTGCGTGCGTATGTGTGTGTCTGTCTGTCTGATATCAGCATATCTCAAGAACAAATAATAGCAGAAATTCCAAACTCGGCATTCTAAATGTTTATGATATAGGGATGCTACACTAAACGTTTCGTTGAGATCAAGCAAATGATTCGTGTACAGGGACACCCAAGAGAATTCAGATACATACTTTACTTCTATAGGGGAAATTGAAGGTACGTAGAGTTTAACATGTATAGATTGCACTAAAACTAATGAAACGAATATATATATATTTATATGCGTAAGGACATGTTTCACGTAGAATATGGTATTGTTCATTCACTGTTCCTATACAGTGTTACACAAAAGAACTATATTATAGTGCGACAGTACTTGAAAATTGATGGAAGTGTATTTCTGATTGTTCAAAGTGTTATTAATATAGGATTATATTTATGTGCACCATGTGGTGTGTACATAACCTGCAGAAGATATATAGTGTTGCCAATATTTAAATTATAGCATTATTTTTTATTGTTAATGGAAGTGCTTTACTATAATATTTTAGAATTTCCAGAAAAGCTGCTCTGAAATTGAAATTAATTTCTCCTAATTGCATGGTAAGTACGGTATTTTTTAAAGCTAAGTATTTCATTGCTTGGTTTTTTGTATATTTACACGTTTCTAGGCTTCCTGAATACCGAAGTCAAGTGTTTCACGTTTGATCTTTGTCCGTGACTCTTAGAATAAATTTAAAATAAATAATTCCAGGCATTCCAAACGATGTATTTTGAAGTCAATACATTTGTAACTAGATAAATTTGATAAAGATTGATAAGTTTCAAGAAATATTGCGTTTGATAGTTGTCTCTATAATTTTAAGTGAACTTTTGAATTTAATAACAGATTTGAATTCTGTATAAATGTAGGTGCAATAATGAAACGGGGGGCTGAGGGGCGGTAACTCCCTCACACAGATTTATTTGTCAAATAAAGCTGTTCCGAAGCCGAATTTGAATTATTTTAACATAGGTTTACATAACAGTACTCGTTATCTTACCCTTTAATTTCTAATCTGTATTTATAGCATTAAATTTCAGGGTAAGAGAAAGTCATGTAATTGACACACCAGATTATTATTATTATTATTTATTTATTTATTTATTTATTTTTACTGTACATAAAAGTCAAAGTAAATAAAATTGAACGTATGTGATAAATGCTTATTAACAATTTTCCCATCTCTAGAAAAATATAAATAACATTCAATGTTTGGTAGACATATCTTATATTTTTATTCACTTATTTAAACTAAACATTGTAAAGAACTCTTCAGAAATTTAATAAATACCGCATTCCTTTTCAACGCATTAAATAGAGTTTACGCATGCTTGACATCCTTTCATGCAAATTTTTTTTCTGCCTAAAAGAAGATGTGGATAAAATTTAAAATGGGGGATAAATGCTTAATAATACTTGACACATTTCTAGGGAAATATGAACAGAATTCTGTGTTTGACATATACACTTTATTTATATGGTTTTATTTATAAACCAAACAATATAAAATTCTCTTCATAAATTTAATAAATATTTCATCTTTTTCCACGCATTAGATATAGTTTATGCACGTTTGACATTGTTTCATCCAAAACGAGATTTTTTATTTATTTCTTTTCTTTTCTTTTTCTTTTTTTATTTAACCATGCATAAAAGTACGAGTGGATATAATTTGAGACGGTTGATAAATGCTTATTAACATTTAACTCACCTTTAGAGAAATATAAATAAAATGTTTCATAGACACACTTTATTTATATTGATTTATTTGAACCAAAAATCATAAAAATCTCTTCAGAAATACAATAAATACTGCATCTCTTCAACGCATTAGTTCACGCATGTTTGACATTCTATCCAAGACCAGAGATTTTTTTTTCTCAATAAAACACCGTTATCTTTTTAGGTATATATACTATTAAACACTTTGACTTTTTTTAAAAACTTTCTCTAATGATACAACTTCAAAGGATTTGGTGATCAGTGCGGAGCGCCGTGAAATTTAATTAGGGCTTAGATGGAATTTATCAGCTATTATTGGCAACTGCGTAGAAGAAAAATTGTTTTGATTTCCGTTTTGATGACACTTTCAAAGTTGATAGTATGATTATTTTGGGTTAGATAACAAAGTTTTTGAAAGAAACGGGTACTTTAATTTAGATGCAATGCTTTGATAGGCGCATAATACATTTTCATCGGGATTTATTTTTCTTAGGATGATTAAAATTTATTATACTGATAAATATTTTTTTAAATGTTAATTAAATGTTAATTAAATCAGAGTATTTATTCTAAAATAGAAATTTTAATTAACTTTGATACTTTACATTATTTTCAATTTTTCGTTTAACAGATTTTATTAGAGATAACATTTATGTTTTCAGTTCTTATATAAGAAACATTTACCGAATACCACTAATGTTATTTAATTAACAATAACAAAAATTCAAATAATAAGATATAATAAGATTCTGGCTACCCTTCGGCTAATTTTGAAATTTAGCATCGAAATAACTCTGACGTTTTAACTAATTGTCAAAATGGCCAAAAATAAAATAAAATAATAAAATAAAATATAAATATAAATATAAATAAATAAATAAAAGTTGCCAAGGTGGTCCTATACTAAAGCTGTACCCACATTACTTTGTGGACGATAAAATCAGTTGAATTAACATATAAAAATATTTGAATAATTGAAATTAATAATTTAAAAATAAATAAAAGTAAAAATTTTAAAGCTTTTACGACGTCAGTTTTATCAGAAATTTTTGATTATGCAGGTCTAATTTTTAATTTTTTTTTTTTTTTTTTTTTTTTTAAATTCATGGCTAAAAAAATATTTATAATGCTAAAAAGATAACTGAAATGAAAAAATTCTAAGCATTTTATTTTATTGGCAGCAGCTTAAAATTACAATTCAAAGAAAAAGGCCAGAAAAAAGCAAAAAAATCGCAGAAAAGATAAAAATCTAGTAGGAATATCGAAAATTTAAAATTATGTTGCAAATCAGCACACATTCTCTTATCTTGAAAAAAAAAAAAAAAAAAAAAAAAAAAAATCAGAAATGTACGTGCCATAGTTTTTTTTTTTTTTTTTTTTTTTTTTTTCTGAGCACAGACAAACACTTTCTTTTATTAGTATAGATTTAAAAAAAAAAAAAAAAAAAATATGCAGCACGTCGACGTAAAATTGCTTATCTAAAACTATTTTATCAAATTCTAAAAATTTTCCGCAAGTATTACTCTATATTTCATTTCTAGATGAAAAATAACAAACGCCACTACTTTTTCTAAAATTCTCGCGTGACCTTTTATACATACCACACAGAACATCCTTGTTGAACTGTCTCATTTAGCAAGTGCTTTTCTCAACTCCTTATTTATCTTTGAATGTATTCGTGCTTACAAAAACAATTTTTTTTTTTTTTTTTTTTTTTTTTTTTTTTTAATGTCAAAGTGAAAGAAAGTCAAAATATGCCTTGATATTGGATGTGTGTAAATGCAATCTTTGTTTTGGTTTTGACATCTGAAATCAAGTTTAAATCTTTTGTTATACATTTCCTTTCTCTCATTGGACCGTTACAAAACCGCTTTATTTGGATGAAGTGCTCGTAGAAAAATAAACATTGTTATAAAATATAAAAATATTTTGAAACTATGTCAAATAGATTTATGTCGAGAATATGTGGATTATTATATATATATATATATATTTACTACAAGTAAGCACCGTTCCAAAATTATTCCGTATTGTTTATTAAATCATATAAAACTACATCATGTTGAATTTATGTACTGGATGATTGTAATTCTTATCTTAAACATAATTACAAAACTGAGTGCTATTTTTATTAGTGCACTTTAAGATGAAAATTATTTTAGCAGTATGATAAAAAAAAAAAAAAAAAAAAAAAAAAAAAAAAAAACTGACCAATAAAAATTTTTTGGGAATTGAATATTAAAATAATATGATAGTAAGAATATTTTATTATTTGTTTTTGGTAATTTATTGATCAGTTAAGAAACTTAATATTGACAAATTATTAAATTTATATTTCTTTATTTTAATTGACACAAAGTTATATTATTACTCGCATAATTTATTTATTTATTAAAAGGTACTTAAAAGTTACTTAGAGTTTTTTAAAAATAAAAACACGATATCAAATTTGAAAACACTTTCTTAATTTTCTTAAATTGAATTAAATGGCATATTTCTTGAATATCTACAAACTGCGTGAAATCGGATTGCACAAGATTCCAGAAGTTGTGCAGAAATTCCATATTAAATAATTCTAACTCTAAAAAATGCTGTTAATATTCGTATATAGTTGTCAACTCTTTTTTTTTTTAAAGATATAAAACCAGTAAATTTTAATAGAAATATTTAGCAATTACTATAATCGGATAAGTAAAGATAGGTGAGGAACGTTTTTCAGAGTTCCTTCCTAGCTGTTCGTTCGGATCCTTATTTTTGTTGGCTGA
Organism: Salticus scenicus; assembly: GCA_963930645.1. Taxonomy (NCBI): domain Eukaryota; kingdom Metazoa; phylum Arthropoda; class Arachnida; order Araneae; family Salticidae; genus Salticus; species Salticus scenicus. Next base: position 70,062,092 of record OZ005659.1, read on the forward strand.
TAGTAGCTGACGTTTATAACACTTTTAAACAAAGTGGAAAAGTGTTTCAGACTTTTATTTGTCTGTCCGCTTGTCTGCCTGTCTCCCCGCACTTTAATTCATGAAATTCTTCGAAACTGATACATGTATTCAAGTTCATTACAGGATGTTCCTCATTGATTGGTGTAAATAGTGGTTTGTGTACAAGGACATCCGAAAGTATGACAAAACACTGCGTTTTATGAGAGGTGTTACTAGAGGGGACAATACCTAATCTAGCCGGCAGCCTTCGTCCATGTTATTCTATGGGAAAATTTGTTGCGACAATTACACATTACCTAATGAATATTTTTTAATTCTGTTTTCGCAGTCAGAAAATTCATAACCGTTCAATGAGTACTCATTTTTGAAAAATTCATTTTTTTTAAATTTTTACATTTTAATTTTGATTTCAAAAATGCGATTTTTCACAAAATGCATTTTTCTCATTTTCTAGTCGCAAAATGAAATACTAAAATTTTAAAAAATCAATTTTTGGAAAAGAAGTACTAATTTAACGTTTATGAATTTTCTAAATGTGAAAACAGAATTGAAAAATATTCATTAGGTAATGAGTAATTATGTGAACAAATTTTCCCATTGAATAACATGGGCGAAGGCTGCCGGCTAGATTAGGTATTGTCCGCTCTTTAGCTTTGTTTCTTACAAATCATAATGATTTGTAATAATAATAATAAATGAATTTTAATTCATATATATTTCGAAAATGATAAAATACAAAGGCTTAATTTCATAGTTAGCATGACTGTGAGTCGGTTCAAAATTATGTTAAGGTTTTTTGTTATGTTAGATCCAGGTGAATAACAACTTATATAGAAAATATTAAACATTAAAAATATTTCTTAAGCAAGTTTTTTGTTTATACATTATATTAATTATGTAAGATAAACAAATAGTTAAAATGTTGATAAAAATTACCCTGTTGACTGTTGTTCTTAAATAATTAAAATTGTAAGATAATATTTGATAACATTAATTAACATTAACATTTGATAACATTAATATCCATAATATTTGATAACATTAGCTTGATGTGTAGAATAATACTAGCAAGCTTTGCCACCTTCGCTGGTCCCTATATTTAAATAAAATAGGAAAAATCCCTATCATTATCAAAAAAAAAAAAAAACTTTGAAATCAGTCGAAACCGCAGTTAATGTTCTCGCTGGCTTCTGTAATAGCTTTCCGTCCCGCAATATGATGATTGGCTTCTACTGCCTTCGGCATAGAGTTAACCGCTTTTATCCCCCCCCCTCTCCCACGGGTAAATTTAGATTTTTAACGAAATATTATCAAATTCCATATTCCGTACTTTTAACCAATACCCAGACATCAAAACTCGCATTTCTGAGTTAAATTAGAGTAGAGCTAAGGTTAAAAACGTGTTTTTTGTCCGCCCGACCGAGGGAAGAGGAGAAGGATAATTTTGCAAAATCGCCTTATAATGCGTCTAAGGTACACACACACAACCAACCAACGCATAAAAAAAATCCCCTCCCGAAAATAATTGCAACAGAGTTGAGCTTGAAAACACACACACACATATATATATATATATATTTTTTCCCACCCTCACATAGACGAAAGATCTTCGCAAAATCTCTTTATACTAGATGTTGGATGCATATGACCAACACACACATCAGAAATCGCCTTTGTAAGATTATTTAGAGCAGAGTTATGCGTAGAAATAAGTTTTTGCTACCCTTTCTCAAAATTTGGTCGGAAAAAATTACACAAAATACCTTTACAGTATTTTTGGGTACGCATGACCAATCAACGCATCAAAAAATTGCTTTCCTGATATAATTTGTCCTGATATAATTTGGAGAATAATTACTCTTGAAAACGTGTTTTTGAATCCACCCCACACTTAATGAGGAAGAATAGGCGAAGGATTTCTCAAAATTCCTTTATAGTATGTGTTAGGTACGCATAATCAACCCATACGTTTAAAAAAAAGTAATTGCAATACAAAATAAATAATTTTTTATTATACCGTGTTTTAAATTTTTCTGTCGAATCATATAAATGCTATTGAAGGCAGCGAGAACCTGAAACAATTGGCTAAAAGTAATTTAAAAATGCATCGTCACTGTGTTCTGAGCTATTCTGAAAATTTCAAAAGTCTAGGTAGTCGGGTAGATTGATGATCGGGACGAGTATATGATTGATGAATCATATAAACGCTACAGAAGGCAGCGAGGACCCGAAACAATTGGCTAAAAGTATTAAAAAATGCATGCAATTCTAAAAGCTTCAAATGTCTAGCTAGTCGAGAAGTTAGTTAAATAAATTTTCTGTTGAATCATGTGAACGCTACCGAAGGCAGCGGGCACCCGAAACAGTTTGCTAAAAATATTTAAAAAATGCATTGTCACCGTGTTTTGAGCTATTCTGAAAGTTTCAAATGTCTAGCTAATCGGGAAAAAAGTTAAATAAATTTTCTGTTGAACCATATAAACGCTGCCGTAGGCAGCAGTGACTCGAAACAATTGGCTAAAAATATTTTAAAAATCCATTGTTACCGTCTTCTGAGCTTTTCTGAAAGTTTCAAATGTCAAGCTAGTCGAGAAATCAGTTAAAAATCGATTGCAAGATTTGTACTGATAACGCTGCCGAAGGCTGCAGGGACCCGGAGCAATTGGCTAAAAGTATTTAAAAAATGCATTTTCATCGTGTTCTGAATTATTCTGAAAGTTTCAAATGTCTAGGTAGTCGGGAAGTTAGTTAAAAATCAATTGTAAGATTTGTACTGGACAAACAAACAAGAATACGCGTTAATAAAAAGCATGGTAAAATCAATCTTACTGCGATAATTTGGAACAAAGTCACTCTTAAAAACGAGATTATTACCCCCTCCCCTGCTACTTACCCTCTGCTTTAAGTAAAGATATATTTGAGAACGAATAACATTTTGAAAACTTTCCTTAAAAGCAAAGAATTTTCAAATTATTTCGCATATGAATTTGTTTTATTCGCAATATTTTGAATTTTACCATTTAATGTTTTGTGTTTTAAACCCTAAGAATGGATTTGGGTTCTAAATATGTTCCAAAGATATTTTGTTTCAATAATATTCTGTTAATTTTGCAAAAACGCAATTAAAATCAAACAATTGAGCAAATTGTTGCGTTTTATTTACATGACGACCACTGGTGCAATCACCTGACGACTGGTGAAACGCAGTTTTCAAGTGACGAGCACTGGTGCATTTTTATAGGTTTAATTTTTATTTTTTTAAAAAAATTGGCTTAACGTATTGAAAAAATGAAAGTGTCTAACAACAACTAGAAGAATCAGTGTATAAAATAGACCAAAGTATAATATAAAGTATAATATTGATACATAAATTCCACATGAATGCCACGCGAAAAAAACAAACATTTTAAAAATAAGACCTTAAGAGTGACGAGCACTGGTGTCGTTACCTTATATGTATTTTATTTTATTTTATTTTTCCAGACATTTACCCATAACTTTAACATCCGTATCAGTGAAAATAGTAATAAATCTAAAAAATAAAACTGTAAGCATTTTAAATATCATTACTAATATTAATGTTCCTAAAAAAAAAAAAAAAAAAAAAAAATCCTCTATGCCTATATGCTTATAAACTTCAGATTATGTTGATCGGAGAAGCGACGCACTATTTATGTTAAAGGATAACCTTTACTGAGAGCACACTTATCCATACTATATCCTGAGGATGTCCCTTAGACATACTTTCACCCACAGGATATCCTGAGGATGTCTTGTGGATGAGGTGTGCTGTTAGGGTTAGTGCTCCTAGTAATGTATTGTTAAATTTCAAAAAATCATTTTTTATTTATACTATTTCGAAGTAACTATTCTCTTAGTTAATCTTAAGTGGACTCTGCACTTCTGAAATTTCGAAAATTGACAGAAATAGGAATTTTTAAACTGATATTTAAACTAAATTTATTCTCTTATCTTAAGGTACACTCTGACAAGAAAGGCCACGTCTTTTCGAAACCAGTAGTGCTTCCATTCATTTTATGGTGTGCGAAGTATTTTTTTCAAGTTTAAATAATTTATCTTACAGTGCGACGCAAAAATTTAGACAATGACGTTATTTAGAATTATGACGTCAGAATTTCAAAAACCTGTATATATATTTAAAATATGTTTTAAAATGCTATAATCAAAAGACAGTCGTTTGATTTGCTATAATTTATTTTTTTGATAAAATTAAGAATGTGCTTGTCGCAAAAGTTTAGACACGATTATGAGTTTCTGTGAATATTTGCTGGCATATGCAAATTTAAAACCCATGATGTCACAGATTTTGAGTACTTAAGTTCTGCAAACGATAACGCTTCGTAGTTGACATGCCGTGAGCTAAAAAAATTCAAGAGAATGAAGTTTCAATGATTTGGCAGTTGAAAGCTGAAGGGAAGCGCGTTTCAGAAATTTTAGCTATTATTAATAAATCTAAGAAATCTATTCATCGAGTTTTATCGCGTGGTTGTGAATATAAAGCAAAATGTAGATCTGGGAGGCCACGTGTAAGAAATATACAAGAGGATCACCTGATACAAAGACCAGCGAGTACCCAACAAATGAGTGTACGTGGAGTTCAAAGGTCGTCGGGACTCTCTGTATCAAAGGATGCCATTCGTAGACGAATTCTGGAAAAAGGAGCAACAGTTTGTAGCAAAATGTAAAAGAAAGCAGCTCTGAAGCCACATCATAAGTTACAAAGAATGGTGTGGGCTCGAAAGCAAATATCATATGGACAAAAATGGCAATCAGTCATATTTACAGATGAGAAAAGTAGAATCTAGATAGTCCAGATCTGGTCATCGTATTGGCATGATTGCGGAAGGAACCTATGCGGAAGGATAAGAAGGGGGCTCGGTGAAGATCTGGGCAGTCATTTGCTGTAATGGATAAGTATCTCTGACCTTTACCAGTGGTCGTCAAATATCACAGCATTATACAAAGACATTAGAAAAGAACTAAATGCCCTTTGCTGAGCTTCTAGGTGGCAATCAGTGGCAATTTCAACAGGACAATGTTTCGATTCACACTGCAAACAATCATTTTTTATTTATACTATTTCGAAGTAACTATTCTCTTAGTTAATCTTAAGTGGACTCTGCACTTCTGAAATTTCGAAAATTGACAGAAATAGGAATTTTTAAACTGATATTTAAACTAAATTTATTCTCTTATCTTAAGGTACACTCTGACAAGAAAGGCCACGTCTTTTCGAAACCAGTAGTGCTTCCATTCATTTTATGGTGTGCGAAGTATTTTTTTCAAGTTTAAATAATTTATCTTACAGTGCGACGCAAAAATTTAGACAATGACGTTATTTAGAATTATGACGTCAGAATTACAAAAACCTGTATATATATTTAAAATATGTTTTAAAATGCTATAATCAAAAGACAGTCGTTTGATTTGCTATAATTTATTTTTTTGATAAAATTAAGAATGTGCTTGTCGCAAAAGTTTAGACACGATTATGAGTTTCTGTGAATATTTGCTGGCATATGCAAATTTAAAACCCATGATGTCACAGATTTTGAGTACTTAAGTTCTGCAAACGATAACGCTTCGTAGTTGACATGCCGTGAGCTAAAAAAATTCAAGAGAATGAAGTTTCAATGATTTGGCAGTTGAAAGCTGAAGGGAAGCGCGTTTCAGAAATTTTAGCTATTATTAATAAATCTAAGAAATCTATTCATCGAGTTTTATCGCGTGGTTGTGAATATAAAGCAAAATGTAGATCTGGGAGGCCACGTGTAAGAAATATACAAGAGGATCACCTGATACAAAGACCAGCGAGTACCCAACAAATGAGTGTACGTGGAGTTCAAAGGTCGTCGGGACTCTCTGTATCAAAGGATGCCATTCGTAGACGAATTCTGGAAAAAGGAGCAACAGTTTGTAGCAAAATGTAAAAGAAAGCAGCTCTGAAGCCACATCATAAGTTACAAAGAATGGTGTGGGCTCGAAAGCAAATATCATATGGACAAAAATGGCAATCAGTCATATTTACAGATGAGAAAAGTAGAATCTAGATAGTCCAGATCTGGTCATCGTATTGGCATGATTGCGGAAGGAACCTATGCGGAAGGATAAGAAGGGGGCTCGGTGAAGATTTGGGCAGTCATTTGCTCTAATGGATAAGTATCTCTGACCTTTACCAGTGGTCGTCAAATATCACAGCATTATACAAAGACATTAGAAAAGAACTAAATGCCCTTTGCTGAGCTTCTAGGTGGCAATCAGTGGCAATTTCAACAGGACAATGTTTCGATTCACACTGCAAACAATACAAAATCTTGGTTTAATTCTCATAATATAATTCTCGACTGGCCAGCATATAACACAGATCTTAACCCTACAGAGAATCTTTGGGGCATCATGTCTCGCAAAGTTTATAGCAATGGTAGACAATATTTTTCTGTACAGGAACTCAAGACATCTATTGAGGATGTATAGTACGACATCGGTCCCCAAACTATGCAAAATTTAGTTTCTTCGATGGAATCTTGTATTTATGAAGTAATACAGAAACGTGGATGCACAATAAGGTTTTAAAAAATTTTTATTTAGATTTTATTTAATTTTTGTCTATACTTTTGGGACAGTATTATATTTTTGTTAACATTTAATTACTTGCAATATGTACAGTACTACTTCTCATTGTTATAAATATTGTTTATATTCACAGCACATTACAATCAAGCTATGTTAGGAAAATTGATTAAATATATTTCGAAATCTGTATGAATTTCTTCATTGTCTAAACTTTTGCTTCGTACTGTAGTTCGTGCTTTTATAGATTTTTTATGTTTCAAAATGCTAAGGATCTCTCAAATATATGCTTGAAAAATATTTTAATGAAATTTGTATCATATGTAAGAGGCTTCAGAAACAAATTTGCGATTTTTTTAAAAACTTTTTTAAAGGAAAATTTATATGCGTAATCATCTATTATTTTTACTACTTTTTAACGTAAGACTATGGTTTTAATTCTTTATTTTTCCTCAGAAACTAAAAATAGTATACAAAATCCGATCATTAAATTTATTCAATGTATTACTATTATCCTTATACAAAATAATCAAATAAATAAATAAATGAAATGGAGTAATCTGGTGTGTCACTCACACGGCTTTCTCTAACACTGAAATTTAATGCTATAAACACACGTTGGAGATTAAGAGGTAACATAACGAGTACTGTTAAGCAAACCTATGTTAAAACAATTAAAATTAGGCTTCGGAAAAGTTTTATGTGATAATTAGTTCTGTGTGAGGGGGCTACCGCCTCCCTCAACCCCCCGTTTCATTACTGCACCTATATTTAAAAAGAATTTAAATCTGTTATTAAAATTAAAAGTTTACTTAAAATTATTCAGACAAACTTCACACGCACCATTCCTTAAAACTTCTCAGTTTTGATCTAACTTTTCCAGCAACAGACATATTAATTTGAAAATACAACTTTTGGATCTCCTGAAATTATTCGTTTGTAAGTTACTCCCACAGACAAAGATCAAATTTTTAAAAACTTGACTTCGGTAATCAGGAAGCCTCAAAACGTGTGAATATACAAAAAACAAGCCATAAATATTTATTTATTTTTTGATAGAATGGAGTAGAAGGCTGATTTTTACCAACTATGTGAAAAATACCAGAGCCGGGAATCGAACCCCGGGCCTTCCGCTTAACGCGCGGATGCTCTAACCACTGAGCTACCCTGGCTGATAACCAGCTCGGCACTTCTCACATAATTTACATTGGCAAGGTCACATAGTTTAGGTTGGTAAGCGGAAGGCCCGGGGTTCGATTCCCGGCTCTGGTATTTTTCACATAGTTGGTAAAAATCAGCCTTCTACTCCATTCTATCAAAAATTAATTTCCAGGTTGATGAATTAAATTTCTGAATTGAAATTTCGTGGCCGTTTGCAGTTATGCCATATTCAAATTTATCACTTGATATAGCTGCTTTAATGCAGACTCGGTGACCTTGCCAACGTAATTTATGTGAGAAGTGCCGAGCTGGTTATCAACCAGGGTAGCTCAGTGGTTAGAGCATCCGCGCGTTAAGCGGAAGGCCCCGGGTTCGATTCCCGGCTCTGGTATTTCTCACATAGTTGGTAAAAATCAGCCTTCTACTCCATTCTATCAAAAATTAATTTCCAGGTTGATGAATTAAATTTCTGAATTGATAAATATTTAGCTTAAAAACATACATTAGTTATCATGTGTCTATAAGGAATTCATTTCCATTCCTCAGCAGCTTTCCTGGGCATGGTAAAATATTATAATAAAACACTTCCACTAACAATAAAAAAGAATGTTATCGCTTAAATATTTTCAGCCCTGTATATCTTTTGAAGATTATGTACAAACCACATAGTGCACCTAAATATAATCCTATAGTAATAATATGCGGCACAACCTGAAATGCATTTCCCTCAATTTTTAGCTATTGTCGCACTATAATCTAGTTCTTTTGTGTTCCCTGTAAATGAACAGTGGATGATTTACCTGCCACATTTTACATGAGACATGTTTTACAGATATAAAAAAAAATATATTAATTTTATTTGGTTTAGTATAATCTACAAATGTTAAATCTACTTACTTGCAATTTTTCCCATAGACGTAATGTATTTGAATACTGTTGCGTGTCCCTGTACACGAACCATTTACTTCATCTAAACGAAAAGCTTATTGTAGCATCCCTATATGATACACATTTAGAATACCAAGTTTGGACTTTCTACTGCCATTTGTGCTTGAGATATGCTGATAACAGACAGACATACAGACAGATACACACACAGAGAGACAGACACACGCACAGACAACCGCTAAAAACATGATTTTTGGACTTAGGGGACCTCAAGACGTGTAAATAGAACAAAAACACACTTTCGAAAATCTGAACCTAAAACAATACTTTCCCTGCCTTATGGGTAAGAGAAAGTAAAAAGAGTAATAATTTAAAATTAGTTTAAAAAACGTGTATATATATAAAGTTTTTTAGATTAATGTTTTAAAATTTAAGATTCTTTTAATATTATTATTATTATTATTATTATTATTATTATTATTACTATTATTATTTTTTTTAAATGAATATAAAAGTTCTTTTTGTTTGGATGTCATTTCCTCTTCAAAAAATACAAAACAGATTTCTTCTATAAAATATCTTGGCATACAGACTTTTATTATTTTGGATAGTATTAATTCTTCTAATATTAGACTACATTCCTTTAATACACATCATATTCTTTTAATTTAGCATTTCTTGAAAGACGACACACTGTCAAAAATTAATTGCACGAAAGGACACCGCTTCTTTTTCTATTCTTTGATCCTTATATTTCAGATTAAAAGAATGATTGACATAACGAAGTCTGTGCCAAGATTTCATTTTTACACACATTTACTTTTGACAGATCATCAAGAACACGTATATACAATCTGGATGCTTGCCAAGAGGATGGACTGATCGACTTTAGAAATTATGATTGTGTGGTTGATTAGATGTCTCTATTTTCCGTGATTTATTCTACGCGTTCATAATATATAAACATGCGGATGATTTATCTTGTTTGAAAACTGATGCTGCTGATCAATCTTGGTGATGGATATTAATAGATGATACTGTAATATATAGTAGTAGTAGCATATCTGAAACCGATACTATAAAATAATTCTATATTATGCCTCTTAAAATTTTTAGAACTTCTAATTTAAAGTTACTAATTCAAAGAGCGATTTCACCAGTGTACGCAGCATTAAAATGATAATAATGATGATGATAATGATAATAGTAATAATAATCTAGTGTTTATTCACACTACCTTCTATTACCCTGTATTACTGTAAAGATATTATTGCAATATAAGGTGTAATAATATTTTTACTATATTATAAATATAGTAAATAATTATAATATATAGCTAACAATATAATAATTATATACAGTAGAACTTGGATAATTCGAAATTGAAGGGACCAGAGAAAAATTCGAAATATCCAAAAATTCGAATTACATATACTTTTTTGTCAAAAAAAAAAAAAAAAAAGAGAGATAAATTAAAAAATTAAAATTCTACGATCAAAATTTGAACACATAAAATTTATATCTAAGAATATTGCTACATCCCCCCTCCCCCGCCCATTAAATCAATATTTTTTACGAGCTTAATTATTCAACACTTTTAAAAAAATAGTCAGATATTTTTCATTTCTTCTTTAAGTACAACCTTTGTGTCATAGCACATGACTTGATACAAAAATAGAATCTTCTACATTAGACATGAACTTCAATTAAAAAAAAAAAACCCTGAAGTTCATGTATATGCACCATATCTTTTGATGCACTAGCTAGGGGTTTCTCTTGTATTTTCTTATCCTTCTTTTGAAAAACTGTTAAAATATATAATGCACTTTCGCTGAGAAAAATCTCGGGAACACACTTTACTGTAATATTGTAAAGGTAATCGTATGAAAAATTCGAATTATCCAAAATAGAATTCGAATTATCCATGATTTTTTAACATTATTTTAATACAAAATTCAAGGGACCGAGTAAAAAATTCGAATTATCCAGAATTTCGAATTAAACAAGTTCGAATTTCTCAAGTTTCACTGTAGTTAATAAACAATATTATAAGGTGCAATAATGTTTTACTATAGTAATATATTTATAATAGACGATTCAAAATAGTTTTGGGAACAGTTTTATTTGATATAAATTTTAGTGTAAAGTGAGAAAATTTAAATTAAATCAATTAAATTAAATTAATAACTGAAATTTTAATTTAAATTATTCCCATAAATTTTCCCTACAACATCCCTTGTAAATTATTCAATTAATTTTGTGTAATTCTTACGGGATAGAAAGAAAAGACAAGCATTTCTGAATTCAGCGTATCAAAACACACCAAAGAGACTTAAGGCAGTGAAAATATATATATGTAAATTATATTAGCAAAATCTTAATTAACTTCGATGCAATAATCTAGAATTGTGGTTTTGTTGGTATACGGACAAAAGACTTTCTGACGTTGGACAAAAGCATCGTAGTTCGTCTTCACGAAATATGCCTAAAATAAAAATAAATAAATAAATAAGTAAATAAATGTAGAAAGTTTTTTAACAATATTACGATATAAATTTGATTTTATTATAAAATTTTGGCAAGACCTGGTCCGTTTAGATTTAAGTGATTTCAAAATTGGCTTTCCCACTCCCATTGAATGCTTTTCATATCGCAAACAGATCTTTTTTTACATTGAATCAGCATGAATTTATAAATAAAATATAAAAACATTTTGACCTTCCCATCCTTCCACCCTCCAGAAAAAAAAAAAAAAGGATTTTGATGAAATTCTGGCAAAAGCATAATTTAGATTAGTATGCAGGATTATTAGTTTTTTTTTTTTTTTTTTTTTTTTCAAATTATAACATCGCTTTCAAATTATTCAGTTATACAGAGTGTCCTAAAAGTTCCAGTACTGACGCTGATGTATTTTTTATTTACAAAACAACAAACCTTAAAACGATTATTTTTATGCTAATGATAAAAGGCACATTTAAAATAACGGAAGGAAAAATACAGAACTTACATTTATAATAAATATTCAAAATGTCCACCCTTTTCTAGGAGGCAAAGATGAACTCGTTTGCGCATGTGTTTAGAAACGCGTTTTAACATGCTGGGAGTGACTTCTTGTAGAGAGACCTGTACACACCTGCACAGAACCTGTATTACGAAATTGTCGAACGAGCTGATATAGCATATTTTTACTCGGTATTGCATCATCTGGATATTTATATCGCCAAACATCTTTGCATCTTTCATACGATTTACATTCAAAATAAGCTTCAAACAGCGTAATTCTCTGAATGCGTGATAAACACATTTCACTATGAAGAACAAAATAACATAAAACATTATTCTCACACAACTTGAGCGAGAAAAGAAACAAACGATAAAAATTAAAGAATTGATGCAATAATAAGCAGACGATAAAATTTAATTAAAAAAAAAAAAAAAAAAAAAAAAATCATGGACACAATGTGTTCTTTAAGTTGGAGTACTGGAACTTTAAGGACACACTATATTTTTGATAAATGTTCAACTATAGTAAAAATCCGTAGATTGAGACTAATAGTCCTTCGTACTAAAAAAAAAAAAAAAAAAAAAAAAAAAAAGAAAAGGATGATTTCACAGATCTGCGTAATTTTGTAATCTTCAGTTGCAAGTAAAGAACCGACAAATTTAGCAATTATTGTTTAAAAACATGGCAATGTTGTATTTTAAAATTATTAATTATTTTATTCACATATGTCAAACCTGGGAACGGTATTAATACTTATTTACTATAAATTTTTATAATAACAGTAAAAGTGTTAAAAATGTAAATATTTAATTCACATTTAAAATACCTTGAATGACATGCTTGAGACTTCAATGATGATAATTACCTAATAATATTTAAAAATAAATAAATAAATAAATAAATAAAATGGATCTTTAATAAGTCTAAATACTGAATTGATCTATCTTCGTCATTGGCAGCCAAACCCTCACGTTGTTCTTAGTTGTATAAATTTGTTATCTGAATTATTTATTGTATTATTTTTCAAAATTCCATTTTCACACACAAAAAAAAAAAAAAAAAAAAAAACATTTACAACTGTAAAATCAATTTCTGTTTTCACAAAGTGATATATATATTATATATTTCATTTTTAATTATCGAGTTTCGCATTTTCCTCATTTTATTTTTCGCATTTTATAACATCATAAAGAAATGTTAAAATTTAAATGAAAATTAAAGGCAGCTATTAATTTATAGGGTGTGAAAATTTTGAATGTGAAAAGAGAATTTAAGTAGGTATATGAGGTAATGAATAATTTTGGTATCAAATTTCCCCAGCAGCCGGCGACCATAAGTGATGCAGGCATAAATAAAAAGTGCATTATTTTGTAAAAGTAAAGCTTAAAGTATTCAAAATTTTCCATTTTCTGTTTATGTAACGCATGAGCAGAAAAGAATGTTTCAAAGAATTTAAATTAAATACAAAAAAAAGTAAGATTCTGAATAATTAAACAAGGAAATTCACTATTATTAAAACTCACTTCAAAATGGATTTAAGATAGTACGTATAAATTATAGAATATAGCTTAAATGTTATGCCTACAACTGAAATAAAAATGTATATCAGGCGTCGCAGCGTTTCTAAAATTTTGCGCCCTTTTTATTATATTATCACCACAATTTTTAGACGATATTTTTTGTTTTACATAATATTTTTACTTTCTCTTACCCATAAGATAGAGAAAGTATTGTTTTTTTACTTTCTCTTACCCATAAGGTAGAGAAAGTATTGCTTTTGGGTCAAATTTTCGAACGCGAGATTTTGTTATATTTACACGTTTTGAGGTGTGTCTGCCTGTTATCAGCATATTTCAAAAACAAATTATGGCAGAAAGTCCAAACTTCGTATTCTAAATGTGTATCATATAGGGATGCTACAGTAAGCTTTTCGTTAAGATCAAGCAAATGGTTCGTGTACAGGGACAATCAAGAGAATTCTAATACATTACGTCTATGGGGGAAATTGCAGGTAAGTAGAGTTTAACGTCTATAGACTGCCCTAAACCAAATGAAACAAATATATATTTTTTGTAATAGAGATAGTTAACTGGGAAATTTTTTTTTTGTGTATGTAGAAGCCTCGCCTCCCCCCCCCCCTGAAGGGGAAGTACCCCCTCGAGGGGAGTAAATTTTCATGATGGGTATCTTTCAAAAGAGCTCGCCAATACCTTTAAAACGAATGGTTGAACCATCGATCTGCGATAATTTAAAACAAAGTTATCGATATTTTTACTTTTAACGAAAAAAATAAAAATAAAAATAAATCGTATTATTATTATTATTATTATTATTATTATTATTATTATTATTTAAATATTGAGAATAAAATGGACTTTTTTTTGGATATTTGGTGTTATACTACTTCTCTAATATGGAAATCGTCTGCATTATCATAAAAGATAATTTTTTTAATAATAATTTTAATAAATTATTTTTTAAAAACAGAATTATTTTTTAATAACCGAATTAAATTCTATATAAATGTAGGTGCATTAATGAAACGGGGGGTTGAGGGGCGGTAGCCCCCCTCGCACAGAACTAATTATCATATAAAACTCTTCAGAAGCCGAATAAGAATTGTTTAACACAGGTTTACATAACAGTACTCGTTATCTTACCTCTTAATCTGCAACCTGTATTTATAGTATTAAATTTCAGGGCAAGAGAAAGTCGTGTCAGTGACACACCAGATTATTTTATTACAGTCAAAAACATTCATAAAACATTTCTCTTATTGACAGTAGTGGTGACAATATAATAAAATGAAGGTAAAATTTTAGGAATGCTGCGAGGCCTGATGTATATGTATAAATATATCCAAAAGAAATATCGACTTCAAATTGGATTTCTTATTTTATTTTTAGTTACTAATAACACATCTCGTTTTCCGGAAAAAATAAAGATGTTATTACTCTCAAATTCTATTTGAAAAATCTGGGATTTATTTTTGAAATTTTCTTTTCCAATTTTTATATTCGTTTTACTTTTTCACTTTATAGAATAGAAACCGAATGAGAAGAGCAATAAGTTTTACTTTAGAACAGCAGGCAGCTGTTTTTGATTTGATTTTTTAATCTGAATCATTTCTTGTAACTTGTTATTTTCTATTAATAATATTTTCACGCTGAAAATCAGTTCTCTGTCAAAATGTCCAAGCACCATATATTAAACAAATAAAAATAAGTTGCTAAACAAAGTTCAGATTTGTTAACCAAATTCTCACTTACGCAAAATTAATGAAGTTGTAGATGGGCGGTAAGGTGTTCGAATCCAAATAGCGCTCGCCAACTAACCATTTGCAGCTTTCTGAGTTTTCTCCGAAATTTCCGTGAATGGGAGCTAGGACTCTCTGAAAACTACCTCATGGAGGGTATTCCACATAATCGTACATCCCTCGAGTATACAAATGGTTTTTATTCACACACAACAACAATCACACTCACACATATAGATATTGTCATTACTTTTTAATACTAATGATGCGATATTATGCCGATTCCCAGAAATTTATTAAATTATTTTGCTAATGCGGATTTTGAAAAAAAAAAAAATCATATTTTGAATAAAAATTCATTGTTTACAAGCTAAAACAATTAAAATTTTTCAATTTCCTGTGATTTATAACGTGATATAGAACATTAGTAGTACAATACTAAATCAGACTGTTTTAGTCATTAAAAATTCTATACAATTTTATGGAATACGGAATGTATTTTCCCTTAAAAACGCATTTTAATCATTACTTTTTACAAGGGGATCCAAAACATTTTGATTTTTGTTTAATTTTTTACTGATCCCTTTTTCCTCTTCATGACAAAACTTTTGCTTAAATATATGAAGCGAAACATGTTCTTTATACTCACGAAATTTCAAGTTGATTCCTAAAGATTTTTTCTAGATATTTCACAAAATGTCTAAATTCAAAAATGTCCAAATAATTATTGGTAGATTGGGCGTAAAATTATCAATCAATGTTACGCCCTGAACTTTATTTTTCTTGCCACAAGGTTTAAAGCATTTAAAATTCCCCGCCCCCTTTTTTTAAGTTATTCGTAGCTAGGCATGAAAATCTAAAGTTAATTTCTATTAATGTTAAATGCCATGGGGAAAAATACATTCCTCTTTTTTGTGTCAGTACGTTTAGCAGCCAAAAGAGTTTCAAAAACGCAGGACGACCAAAGCAGAGTGTGTTGAATATCATTTTGACATAAATTTAGAAAATATTTTACTGACTTGGCGATTAGCTTAGGTGGGAGTGGGAGTAAGAGGCTGATTGTAAAGGAAGGCATCATTATCGTAATCATCATCTTCTTCTTTATCATCACCTTTTTTTTTTTTTTTTTTTTTTTTTTTAAATAAAGTTTGGAAATTTTTCAACCAGTAGGACATAAGGAAAAAAGGTCATGATAACACCACAAGTACTATGTAAGAGAGTACCATACATTTCAAAAGACGTAATATTTGTTTTGGGTCAAGAAAAAAAAAAAGAAACAAAGGGAAATTTGCCCTTCTTCATAGGGCAATAAATAAATAAATGAAAACTAAAATAAAATAAAATAGGCATGAATGAAGCGTGAAAGCGGAACATTACTGCAGGAAGTACGTTAGCTTTGAAAGAATCAGGTACAGGAATAATCTACATAAGATTAGTTGACTATTTCTTTTAGCCAAGCGAGATTAAACAAATAAAATAGAACGTTAATAGATTGTCGATAAATTATTTGGTTTTTGAAAGGAGAGGATTCAAAATACATTTTTTTTTTTCAACTGATGCATTATGGATTTTGCTGCATGTATGCCTATTTCTCCTATAGTGTTGCCAAATAGCAGGGATTTTTTCACTCAAGGTCTACCCCTATCTTTGTACTGATTCACAAATATGATAGTAAATGTACAGTCGGTAACAAAAGTATCCGAACACTAGCAAAAATTCCTATATAAAAAAAGTAGAGTTAATACTGTTTTGTTAAATAAATCCTTGTCGAATCATGTTCTTAGACTGACTAAGAGCATGATTCGACAAGGATTTATTTAACAAAACAGTATTAACTCTACTTTTTTGGCATCAGAATTTTTGCTAGTGTTCGGATACTTTTGTTACCGACTGTATATTTTTAAATATATAATTAATTAAAAATTATTAATTGACATCTAATATAAATGTCTCAAATACCAACAATCTTCAGTTGTGCTTAACTCTTACTTCTTCCAGTTATTTCTAGAAAAGAAAATATTAGTCCCATAAAGTTTCTTGTTTATTATCCAAACACACTTTTAAGAAAGACAGAATTATTCCTAAAACTATTAAATTAATTCAGTTATGCTGCAGGTACAATTGGTTATTTCAGCACAAATATCTGGAAATTATAAAAAATATCGCACTACAAAATCTTCATACTCGAACGGAAAACTTCTAGGCTTATAAAAGTTAAGTTGGGAAACATAGAATTTTTTTTAGGAAAAAAAAAAATATATATATATTTTCTCAACGCAAAACTACCGGCATCTTACTCAAAACATTGAACAAGATGTAACTACACTTACTAACTTACAAAAGGGGAAAACGGCCCTCTTTATAAGTTTAGAGGGAAGTTCAGACACTGTTTAAAATTATACCTTTGGGGGTCACCGAAGATTGAGAGACATCCCTTCCATGGAGGATCAAAATTGTGATGGCATGTCTCCGGACCATCTCTAGAGGTGTGTCCCAGACCGTCGCCAATTGCCCATCTGCGCAGCACTAGTGCGACGTAAAACCCAACCAACCAGACACTGTTTTAAAAAAAAATATCCGAATTATTTTTTTTTTCCTGTTTAAACTAAAATTTATATTACTAACGAAACAAGAAACAAGTTAAATTTTTTAACATTTACCAAATGAAGAGAAATGGATTATCAATCTAAACTGATCAAGAAATCCCTAAAAATTTGCAAAAAAAAAAGAAATATACAGTCGGTAACAAAAGTATCCGAACACTAGCGAAAATTCCTGTGTAAGAAAAGTAGAGTTAATACTGTTTTGTTAAATAAATCCTTGTCGAATCATGTTCTTAGTCAGTCTCAGAACTGGATTCGACAAAGATTTATTTAACAAAACGGTATTATCTCTACTTTTTTTTACATAGGAATTTTTGCTAGTGTTCGGATACTTTTGTTACCGACTGTACATCTTTTTGCTGTTGTACTTCTTTTATAAGTAACCAGCGTACTCCTACAGCGCCTACTTAAAAAAAAAAAAAAAATACACTAGTTTACCGTATACTTAGATACATAAAATAATTATAAACTTTTAAAATGTAAATCTTAACCTAATAACCATAAAGCTTTTCGTTTACATTTCTAAAGATAAAACTATTTTAAGGTAAAAAAAATAAAAATAAATAAACTATTATACTAAAAACAAATATGTGTACATACGACTCATAGAACTTTTTTGTAAAAATATAGATTCGACTCCAAAAAGCAACTGTTATTCAAACAACTAAAAATAGAATGGAATTGTAAGTTGTGCTTAAAAGTATGACATACAGTCGGTAACAAAAGTTTACGAACACTAGCAAAAATTCCTATGTAAAAAAAAGTGGAGTTGCAATAATATTGTTTTTTTAAATAAATCCTTGTCGAATCATGTTCTTAGAACATGATTCGACAAGGATTTATTTAACAAAACAGCATTAACTCTACTTTTTTTATATAGGAATTTTTGCTAGTGTTCGAATACTTTTGTCTAAGAACATGATTCGACAAGGATTTATTTAACAAAACAGTATTAACTCTACTTTTTTTTTATAGAAATTTTTGCTAGTGTTCGGATACTTTTGTTACCGACTGTAAATACATTCGCCAAACAACCTATAACACTACAATTAATCGTAAGTTTTTAAGTCGGCGCAAAATTAAATAAAATTTGATTATTTTTTTACAGATTTATTTTTAGACCGATAGCTACAAACGTTGTTATCTCAAATGGTCCAACTTCATAGTCATAGTCTCCTTTATTATTTTATCACTGTATACAGTTTGTTCAATAGTAACATCTACACAGAACAGTGAACATTTTTCGCAATTCAGTATTTATGTTTCTACGAAATTACTGGAGTTTTCATTGTAAACTTGGTATAGCTTTGATATTTGTCACATTGGCGGCTTTTGATTTTTACGATCAAAACGTAAAAAATATACATGGGAGATGGATATTTTTCGTAATATGCATGGCATAGATTTCATATCTGTCGTCCTTTGCGACATTTGTATTTTTCAATCAAAAACGTAATACGAAAATATTCAAACCACATGCATATTTTCATAATATATATATTGCATGAAATATTGTGTCATATTATTGATTACTCTCTTAATGCATGTTATTAAAATAAAATTGACTGTGTTTCGCACGTGCTAAACGAAGATGTATAATTTGAATAGAATTTGGTTGTTAAATGGAATAAAACTATCAATTTTTATTTAATTTGATTCCGACATAAAAAGTTATAATTAATTGTTGTGTTTACGTTGCTTGGTGAAGGTATTTATTCCATACTTTTAGGCGCAGTTTACAATTTCAATTTATTTTTAGTTATTTAAATAATAGTTGCTTTTTGGAGTCGACTCTACATTTTTACAAAAAATATTCTATTTTTTTTTCTTTTCAGCAAAAATGCATTCCTATATCAGAACATGAGAAGACGATCGACGGCGGTTTCACATTTCGCAACCTTTAAGAAAAGTGACGCAATTCAAATATGGTAATTTCGAGTTTATGTCACTGCAGAGTATATGAAATGCTCTAATTTGCACAAAATAGTTATATCTCCATTTCAAAAATTATCCACTGGAGAGGCAGTTGTGTCAGTTTTATTCTAATTAATATCTTATCTTTTAATTGATTTTTCTCATATACTGCATTTTTAATTTGTGCCACTATTCTTGCCTTAGCATGCAGTAGGAGTGATATGAGAAAGAACTATCTATTGAATCTACATACATTTGATTAAAAATATTTTTTAAATATAACGAACTAATGTACTGCATTCGGAACTAAAAATCCTGTTAGGCACGTATTATAAAAATATGCATTATCAGTAAATATACGAAATATAAACATTGAAAAGAAAAACTAGCTTAATAATCTGGTGTGTTACTCACATGAATTTCTCTTACCCCGAAATTTAATACTATAAATACAGGTTGCAGATTAAGAGGTAAGGTAACGAGTACTGTTATGAAAACTTGTGTTAAAGAGTTTAAATTAGGCTTCGGAAAAGTTTTATTGATAATTAGTTCTGTGTGAGGGGGCTACCGCTCCCTCAACCCCCCCCCCCCCGTTTCATTAGTGCATCTACATTTATATAGAATTTAATTGTTATTAAAAAATTATTCTGTTTTTTATAAATAATTTATTAAAATTATTATTTAAAAAAATTATCTTTTATGATAATGCAGACGATTTCCATATTAGAGAAGTAGTATAACACTAAATATAAAAAAAAGAAAAAAGTTGAATTTATTCTCAATATTACATAAAAGATTTTTTTTTTTTTTTTTTTTTTTTTTGTTAAAAATGAAAAAAAATCGATAACTTTATTTTAAATTATCGCAGATCGATGATTCAACAATTCGTTTTAAAGGTATTGGTGAGATCTTTTGAAAGATACCCATCATGAAAATTTACTCCCCTCGAGGGGGACTTTCCCTCCAGAGGGGAGGGGGGCGAGGCTCCTACATACACAAATTTTTTTTCCCAGTTGACTATCTCTATTACAAAAAATATATGTTCGTTTCATTTGGTTTAGTACAGTCTATAGATGTTAAACTCTACTTACCTGCAATTTCCCCCATAGACGTAATGTATTTGAATACTTTTGAGTGTCCCTGTACACGAACCATTTGCTTCATCTCAACGAAAAGCTTACTGTAGAATCCTTATATGATACACATTTAGAATACCGAGTTTGGAATTTCTGCTACTATTTGTTATTGAGATATGCTGATAACAAACACACACACAGACACACAGACAGACAGACAGACACATAGACAGACACATAGACCATTCGCTAAAAACATGATTTTCGTATTCAGGGGACCTCGGAACATGTAAATATAACAAAACTCACGTTCGAAAATTTGACCCTAAAACAACACTTTCTCGACCCTATGGGTAAGAGAAAGTAAAAAGGAATCGATGGCTCTCTGTTATTCACATAAGACTATCAAATGAGGGTCTAGAGAAAATATTACTGTGTATATCTTCAATAAATTAAAACAGATATAGAAATGATATAATGGGAACTTCAACTGCATTAGTTTGCATCTGGTTTACATCTGGATTTTTATTGAATTTTGCAGAGCGAAAGTGTCACCCGTTACGCTGGAAATTCCACAGTTCAAACAAGGGTCCAAATAGGCATTGCAGTTGAGGATAGAAGTTTAAACATCGAAAGAAAGATTTTCTTGATGTCTAAGATTGCTTCTGCAAATTACAGTGTAGGAAACTGCGAAAAAACAAAAGCACAGTTAAATGTTCTGTTTTTAACATTCATATTTATAAGGTGTCTTTCTGTATTAAATCGATGATTTTCTAGAATTTACTTTTCCTCCTACCTCGTATTGTTTTCGAGATATAACCGCTAACTCCGTTATTTTCCACCAGGTTGTGCTGCAAGCGGTCGCATTTCGTAGCGCATGGCCACTTTAATATATTTAACCGATCAGCAGTTATAAAAGTGAAAATGGACTTTTGTGAGCACCCTGTAATTTGTTTAGATCTTAATGAAGTCATAAAAGGACCGCTTCAGGCCAAAATCTTTACAACAACAACAACAACAAAAAGAAAGTATTGAAATCGGAGCATCTCTTACGAAGTTATAAGTTAACAAACAACAACAACATATTGTTTGAATTGAGAACCCCCTTCTTTGTAAAGTCGGTTAAAACGACTATGCGCTAATCGATGTGACCGTTTATAGTGACTGTATTTTGAACTGCATAGCATACGTGTCACTCGTTACACTACAACTTGTTGAACGTAGTTTAAGTGAGCACATAACAGAAAATTGCGAATAAACAAATGCAAGTTTTAAGCGTTCTATTTTTATCATTAATGACTACAAATTCTCTTTTCGTACTAAATCTATTATACTCTACAACTTTGCAATCACTTTTTTCGTCTATCTTGAACTGTTTTCGAGATAGGAACGCTAAATTCGCTGTCTTTTACCAGGTGGTGCTGTAAGTAGTTGAATCTCGTATCATTGCTACTGACATATCATTGCTACTCACATTGAATCATTGCTACTTTACTATGTCTACATACCTCTTTTATGAGTACAACTGCAGCTGTCCAACAGTTAAAAAAGTTGGGACTGACAGTTGCGGGCACCCTGTATCTTATTTAAACCGTAAAGATGTTACAGGCCAGGACCTTATTACAAAAAAAAAAAAAAAAAAAAAAAAAATGGTTTGAATTGAGAAGCTTGCTTTTGAAGTCGGTTAATAAAGTAAGTAAACTTATAATTGCCCTTAAAAATTAAAATTTTTTTATTCGTGCCTACTTTTTAGTCGAAACTTTATTTATTTATTTAAACTCAGAAACTTATTTATTTAAACTCGGTTAGAAATTTTTAAAATTAATGAAAGCTCTACAACAACATGAAACAAATTTTAAAAACTATCTCACAAAAAAAAAAAAATATGTTTATTTAAAACTTTATTAAACGATATTTAGTCTATTTTTCTTTAATTCTTATTCAAAATCTGTATTATAAATTTGCAAAAAGTTAAATAAAAAAATTATAAAAATGCGCGCACACTTTATAAAGGGATGAATAAATGCTTGGAAATATAAAAATTGGTGTGATAAAAAAAAAAAAGTAAAATTATATATTGCAAATTTAAATGTCGATTTAACGTATGTTTTACTGATTTCTAATTAGAATTTTATTGCTTGAATATATTTCTCCTTAGATGTAAGAGAATAATTTTAATTTACTACCTATTTATTTTACATTAGTTTCATCATTATTTCTCAAAAAAAAAAAAAAAAAAAAAAAAAAAAAAAATCTAGATTCTAATCAACTAGCGTCATAGCAACACATATTTATTTTGAAGAGCATGGTAATCTGGAAATAAGCCATAGTGCAATAAAAATGACTGTATCATGAATTTATTGAAAATAAATGCTCACGTACATAGTTATTTAACCCTATATTTTATGCCTACAATTTATAGAGCGTCAAAGAAAGATATTAAGGCTTGTGCCATGTGACATTTATTGAAAGACATAGATTACATTTTTTCCCCTTCTGTGTTCAAAGATGTATTTTTTGTAAATAAGAAAAATAATACCCCCCCCCAAAAAAAAAAAAAAAAAAAAAAAAAAAAAAAAAGAAAGAAAGAAAGAAAGAAACTCGCCTAAGGCTTCACAAGAAGAATGGTGAGCATTAATTTTATTCTTGGTTATGTAGTTAAAAAAATTCTTTTGCATTTGAAATAATTGAATTAAAAAAATAATATAAATATTAAAAGTTATAACAAAATATTCACCTGTACTTAAAAAAAATACTCTGTTTTTATTTTTATTACTATTATTATCAAATATTGCTAGATGTATTGCAAGAGTATTATTTCATGACTAAAATTTTCAAAAGCTTTGAAGGTTTTGATAAACTACTACCAGTTCCCCATCATATTACAGGTATGGAGAACAAAGGTAATCGGGGAAAATTTTCGACCTCAATTTTTTTACTTTTTTACACTTTTTTAGATATGAAGAATCTGAAGATAACTAAACTGATAGGGTGCTCGTCTGCAGGATGTTAGTTTGTTAGTGTGTTAGATTATTAGTAGGTTAGTTTGTTAGTGTTCTTTAATTGCATTTTTGACAACCGTTGGAGCTTCTGCGCAGGCGCTGACTCAACGAAGCCATTGTTAAAATAGAGGTGATAACTTTTAGTTGAGAGAAAATAGCGATAAAGGAACGCCGTATGACTGGATGTTTACCAAATCTCAGCCTGTTAATAGTTTGGCACTCCTCTCAGCATCTATAATCGTCCTTAAAGCTAGACGCGAGAAACGTATTTGCAGTATATTTAAGAGGGTTAGTTTGTTTGTGTATTAATTTGTTAGCTTGTGTACATGATAACGCAAGGACAAATAATCGTAAAGTGGTAGAAGTAATTTTAAAATATCACTTATGACACTGGCAAAAGCCCTATTGATATGCAACATATTTCACAAGATATTTAATATATTTGCATTCCGATTTGAGACTATTATTCTAAGAGAGTTTTTTCATTTTATCCAAAAGTGCCGATAATTTCTGTCGAAAACTTTTCATATTATAAATAAAAAAATTGTTGATTCATTATTAATATTATTAATATTAATATTATTTATTATTATTATTATTATTATTATTATTTTAAATAAGTACTTGTGTTTTATTATGTGTTGTAAACAAGAAAAGCCTATTTTTTTTCTTTTTTTTAAGAAGCAGCAATTTGAAATTTTAGGTATCTTTCCATTATAATAATGTGTTCAACGAATCAATACTGTGTGAATATGTGTTTTACTTCTATCCATGTTCAGGAAGGCCAACTTTTATCCAACCTATATCATATTCCCAAGAACGTAATGTTCCAAATGCAACATCTGTAAAAATTATACTTGATGTTTTAGGCGAAACTTTCTTGAATTGTTTAATAGATAAAACTCCACAAATGATTTTTAGGGAAAAATTAATACACTACCTTTCCATAAATGGTCGAACACTTGATTTCAGAGATTTATCAAATATCTCAAAAAGTACTAGAAGAATGATTCTTAAACTGCAAAAAATAAAAATAATTAGACCACTTTAAAGTAAAACTGATTTAATAAAGAATTTTTTATGTATTCAGGTAAACAAAACTCTTCGTTTCCCGTGCGCGCGGGCACACACGCACAGAGAAATAAAATAAAATAAAATAATTAAGTCAGTAAAAATTAAAAAGGATAGAATGAAGAAAATGATATGAAAATAGGTGCTAATTTAAGCTAATTTAGTTTACTACCGTTTCAGAAATTCGGATTATTGGGGGAATTTAGCGCCAAATTTCTAAAAATATTAGTTGCAGCTTAATTGACACTAAATTTGGAACTTTTTTAGTTTCTTGAAACTTAGAACTTTATTTTAGAAATATATTTGTAACAATTAATTTTACAATTAATGTAGCATTAATGTAACAATGTCACATTAATTTACAATGCAACAGAATGTACAATTGTAATATGTCGATGTTTAATTGTAATGTATAAATAATGCATCGTAATTCAACAATGCTACACTAATTTACAATTAATGAAACATTTCTACAAATATTAGTTTCGTCTTAATTGACATATATTTAGCACCATTTTCGTTTCGTAAAACTTAGAACTTTATTTTAGCAATGCAATTAATGATAATAATAATATTCTTTTTAATTAAGTAACAATTAATTTGTAATTATGCCTTATATTCAAACTCATGCACACACACAGAGATTTAAAAAAAAAATGTCTTAAAATCATATACACATAAAAAAAAAAAAAAAAAAAAAAAAAAAAAAAAAATCAGAGCTACCAGTAAAGGAATCACCTTTGTTCCTCAAATGGACTTCCTTTGTGAGACTGAGTAATTTTTTTATTGTAAAACAAATGCCTTGGAAATTTTTTAAGCCATTTTGTTCATCTAATGCGTTTTCTGTGTTTTTTTCTCATACAATACTCGAATAATGGCATGAATTACAATTTAAGCTCATTGTAATATACTCCTGATATTCTGAGAGCGTTTCTTTAACATATTCTTCCATTCTTCAAAGTTTAATACACAGATGGTGATTCACAATTGTACAAAATGAATCGAGAAGAAAAAAAAAAAAAAAAAATAGGAGCTTAAATTTGAATAATGGGAGACTCCGTTAGTTGAAGTAGGTATTTTTTAGGGTTTCATTAAAAGAAAAATGTAAATCACATAAGAATGATGACTGCGGTGTGAAATAGGTTTCGAGTCATTATGCAAAGGATGTGATTTAAGAAACTGCAAAGAAAAAACCTGAGACGTTTTCTGTGTGTGACTTTATTGTTAATGGAGGCAATATTGACGAATATGTGACTTCTGGAAAGTCAAGTCATCTCTCTTAGATATTGAAAAAAGGAATGGGATTGAACTTTTTGCAATCGGATCAATATGGAAAGAAGGGAGGGTACATTAAATGTATTCGAGGGAGATACCAAAAAAGCCTTCATTTGTTTCCCTTTCCGTCCTTGGGAAATATATAAAAATTTTCAAAAGTCTTTCACCCTAAAATATAAATCTGGGTAACTTTTATTCATACAATGAAAAAATGAGCAAGCAACTTCTAAACTTTGTGCACTTATTTCTGTTTTAAATTATGTCTAAAATGTACTGTAATTATTGAGTGAATAAATTTTAATCATGGTTGGCATTAATGGACTAAATGTAAATTTTAATATACTAGGATTAATACATATTTGCTTTATAATAGATCTAATAAAAAATAATTTTTGATATTTTTTAACAAAAATGTCTTATATTAAGTGTTATTAAAGGGACGAGGATTTTTAAATGTCCTGTTTGTTTGAAATATTTTGATGCAAATGCTGTCTCTTTAATATTCACTCATTAAAAAAAAAAATATATTTTTATCATTAAATATTCTTTTTATTTATTCTCGCTTGATCTGATTAGTACTGTTTAACTTATTTCCTGCAAAAATTGTAAATATATTTATGTTAGTGAAACTGGCCATATGGCCACACTGAGAGAAAAAATTCTGTAACTGACATCTAGAATCTAAATTGTGGCTCTAGTAAATATAGTCCCATGTCATCCTTATGAATTCTAATCCCCTTTGAAAACGAGTTCTATAAAACCCGTTTAGAATTCTAGAGCATTTACCTATATTATCAAGGTCAAACTTATTTAAAAATCTATGCAAATAAATACGAATACAAGAGGCGAGTTTCAGCAACTCTAATCTTGGTTTATGACCCAGTTCTAGAAAATGAAACGAGAAATTCTCGTAATACAAAGGATTCAGAATACTGAGAATATTCAGAATATTGTTTTACCATCTAGAAATGTATAGACTAGAAATTCTTGATCAGTTCGTCTATTTAGTTTATTGGCGTGCCTTATACGCATAACTCACAAATCTACATTTCTAGTTTAGGGATTTAGAAAATGACCACTTATTCGCTCTAGATGAAGACGGTATATTTTTATTTTCAGTCTGGAATTAGATTAAAAGAGCTCTTGTTTGATAATTGTGACCAATGTTCTAAAAATTGTCAGTCATTCTATTGAAAATTATCACCAATGTTCTAAAACTTGTAAGTCATTTTATTGAAAATTATCACCAATGTTCTAAAAATTGTCAGTCATTCTATTGAAAATTATCACCAATGTTCTAAAAATTGTCAGTCATTCTATTGAAAACTATCACCAATGTTCTAAAAATTGTCACTCATTCTATTGAAAATTATCACTAATGTTCTAAAAATTGTAAGTCACTCTATTGAAAAATATCATGCCCCTGATTAAAAAAAATGTTCTTAACTTTAGATGCGTTAATTACAGCTCACTTATTTTCCTGGAATTGTTGGAATATTTCCAGCCAAACGCACACAGTTAATGAGGCATGCGTGTTAGCACCACAATATTATGTTTTACTAGAATAGTTTCTTTGGGTACACTGAGAAAAAAAGTACACCGCCTTCCTCTAAAGCGAACAAGTAACCGTTTTCAAAATTCCTTAACTAGAAATATTACCGAGCTATACGTATATAAGGCACGCTAATAAACTAAATAGACGAAATTATCGAGAATTTCTAGTGTACACATTTCTAGATGGGGAAACAATATTCTGAATACTCTAAATATTCTAAATCATTTGTATTGCGAGAAATTCTCGCTTGATTTTCTAGAATTTGGTAATAAACCAAGATTATAGTTGCTGAAACCCGCTTCTTGTAGTCTCATTTATTTGCAGAGATTTTTAAATAACTTTGCCTCGAGAATATAGGCAAATGCTCTAGAATTCTATTAGGGGCTTCTAGAACTCACATTCCAAGGGGACTAAAATTTATGAGGATGACATGGAACTATTTTTTCTAGAGCCACAATTTAGATTCTAGATGTCAGTTACATAATTTTTTCTCAGTTTATGCATTTATATATTTATAGTATGTTGCTTTTATATTAATGAAAGAATTAGGATAAATTTTGAAATGTTTATTTAAATCTATTTTTATCATTAACCTAAGTGTTTCCGTTATTTATTTATTTATTTATTTATTTATTTATTTATTTTTTTTTGGGGGGGGGGGACATTAAATTTACATTGGAAAGAAAAATTGTTTTGACAAACTTTATAGAAAATTGAAACTCTATCTATAATAAACATTATAGATTATTCATTTTTAACTTAAAAAGTTTAAATTTGGTACAGAAAAAAATGTTGCTTATTTACTAAATGACAACCTGCAAAATATAAACATATTTTTATTAATTTAAGATATTTAGAGTGAAAGCTTAAATAATTTTAATAGAAGCAAAAAGTGGATATTGATAAAGGCAGAATTCAATGAGTAATTGTAATCATCCATAAAGAAAATTACCGGAAAGTTACTGAAATTAGTTCTCTTGTTCTCTGAAATTACAAATTCAGTAGCGGGAAAATCTTGCATATTTAAAAAAGGAAAAATTCAAAAGTAAAATGTCTTAATAACCAGATACTTCTGGAGAAGATGATAGGTTATTTCCTACATGAGTGCCAAAGCAACCAGATAATCAATAGAACTTCTGTGCTTTGCTCAAGACATAATTTTGAGAAGAAAAATTTCTGAAGCTATAAAAAAATTAACAATTTATAGATAATTTCAAGCTTTCTTTTTTTTTAAGGTCATCACTTATAAGATTTGAAAATTCTAGTTCATCCAAACTTATATCTACTTTTGTTACAATTAATTACTTAAAATTTAATGCATAGGAATTATTGTGTAAGTAAAGTAAAAGAGAAACCAAAAGAAATGTTCACTGGTTTATTCATTTTAAGCGTAATCAAAAATAATAACAATAATATAAATAATTTAGATTAAAAAAAAAAAAAAAAAAAAAAAAATTGTAAAGAAGAAATATTGTGTGGAGAGGATGGTAGATAATTTCTTACAAACATGAGGGACAAAGCAACCAGGCTATCAGTAGAACTTGTGTGTCTTGCTTGATACATAATTTTGAGAAGAAAATTTTCTGAAGCTAGAAATTAACGTTTTATAGATTATTCCAAGCTTTCTTCTTCTTCTTCTTCTTTTTTTTTTTTTTTTTAAGATCATCACTTATAAGATTTGAAAATTCTAGTTCATATAAACTTATAACTGCTTTTGCTACAATTAAGTACTTAAAATTTAATGTAGGGGAAAGTTTGATAAAACGGAATAGTCGGACAAAACGAGATACGTCGCCTAGGAACCCGGCTAGTACTGCTATCGAGCGGATGACGACAGAAACTTGTTCTCGGCCATCATTACATCATTCTCAATTCGTCCCGTCTCGAGACCACTAGATGATGGAAAGTTGTAGTTCTTAGAACGTTTTTATTCTGTTTTCTTGGCACTTTCTACATTTACGTGCGTTGTTTTCTACATTATTCTGCCTACATATATGGGAATACAATTCCGGTGAATGTTACATTTGATTAAGCATTTATTAACGAATATTCTCATGTGTAGTCTATCTAATTTTCCTGGCACATTTAGGCAGCAGCCATGTTTATTTTGAAAAGTGTCGGAGTCGGACAAAACGGGACACTTATGAGTTGGATAAAACGGAATACATTTTTTTATATACTTTTCTCAAGGGGCATCGTAGGAGTAAACCAGCCAACAAACCTATCAGGAGACAGCCTACGGACAGTCCAACCTGCAACATCCTCAGGGGAGAAAGGATTAGAAACTCTCTTGTTATCGACCTAAGCTACTCTTTCCCATCTCTTCAAAGTTTGTTCTACCTGTACCTCAAGTAAAAGGACCTCGCACAGAAAACAAGGCTGATAAGAGAAAAAAGAAACTGTAGCATTAACATTATCTCCATATAAGAGGGAGTTAGAAATGGAAGAAATAGAAATGATGATAAAACTACAAGAAAATTAAAGAAAAGGCTGCTAAGAAATCCTTCTAAAAATTCCAAAAAGAAGTTTATAAGAAAAGGAAATGGAAAAGAGGAAGAAAAAGAGCCACCAGTTCCAGCCAAACCTGAAAGTAGGCCTATAAAAGAATCCAAAAGAACGCCTAATCCTGATGTTAAAAGTCAAACCATAGAAAAGTTTAATAAACCTTCAGCAAGCAGCCAAGAATGCATGTCGTCATTGTCTGAAGATGAAACAGAGGGAGAAGAAACCTGCATATATTGTAATACACTGTACGTCGATTCTAAGGCTGGTGAAGGTTGGATACAATGTTCTGGATGCCAAGAATGGGCTCACGAAGCGTGTTCTAATGCCTTTTTATGCGACTTTTGTTCTGCTATAGGCCTAAATAAAAGGTCTTCTTTCCCATTTTGTAAATAAAAACATAAAAAACTCTTATTTTAGTCTCTGATTACTGAAGACATTGTTCTTTCAAGTGGAAATTTTGCTTTACAGTTTTCTGTCAGTTAATTGTGCTTTTCAGTTAGTTTTACACGAAAAATTAAACATTATAATCCCTATCCCGTTTTATCCGACCCAGGTATGCTGAAACGGGATGTGTAAGAATTCGGTAAATACTTTTTTTACTATTTTACAATCATTACAATTAGTTAAAAATATGTTTTTTGTGTGCTACAATAAATGTTGTAGTTATATAAAAAAAAAAAATTGTGTGGTTTTCTTCAGCATATTTTCCGTAGTAAAAAAAAAAAAAAAAAAAAAAAAAAAACAAGAATGGTATCCCGTTTTGTCCAACTTTCCCCTATAGGAATTATTGTTGAAATATATTAATAATAATAATATATCAATAATAATAATAATAATATATCATTATATATCCTCAATCAATATATCATCATATATCAATTATGAATATATCATCTATTAATAATAATAATAATAATAAATCATTGAAATAATTTAAAACATCAATGTAAAAATTGGCCAAATATTTTTAATCAAAATTATTTTAAATTTGAAATAATAGCAAGTAATCAGTAGCAAATTTCACATGTAGTATAACAAAAATACAGGTCGATTATAATTAAAGTTATGATTAAAAAAAAACGCTATAATTTTTAAACTACTGCTGAGAATGACTTGATATTTTACCAGAACAATTGTTAGGCAATGTAATTTTTGTTTGGCAAAGGAAAAAAAAAAGAAGTTCTAAAATGTACCGTTAATCATTCGTAAGATGTTTGTTTCATGAAGCTCCTCTTTTTCTCTTGTACTTTCACTGTTTCCGCGGTAAACACGTATTCTTCTGTTTTTGCTAAAAAATTGTCGTAAACCCTTAAAGTCTATTGTTTCCTGCTATTCTATTCGACTGCTAACAATATTCCTGTGTATAATGAATCTATTTAGGCATTTCTTTTAAGATTACCTTGATAGCGATATATAGGCACATTTTATAAATACTTTTTTCCTTCACCAAACAAAATTCCATTGCCTCATGATTGTTCTTGTAAAATATCAAGTCATTTTGTCCGTTAATTTTAAAATTATGAATGAATTAGGAAAAAAAAAAAAATGCTTTTAAATTGCTCTACTTTTGTGATAAATAATTTTTAAATTTTGAAGAGAATAACAGTAAAGTAAAAAAATGGGAAAACTTCATGAAATAATTAATTAATTTACAAAAGTCTATGCAAATAATGAAATATTTGTTTTATTTAATGATATTACATATTAAAGATGAATACTAATCTGTTAAAATGCATTTCGAGCTCATCAAAGATTTTAAAATCATTTTCTTTGTTTGATTACCAAATTAAAGATAGATTATCATTTTTATGCAAATAATATTTATCATTTAAAATTAGAACGAATATTTGGAATGAATTTTCAACTCTAATCCAAATTTTATGTTTTAGAAAATTAATCTTTTCAGTTCATTTTACATGATAATTTAATAAGGAAGTCACCTTTTAAACACTTTTATCTTTAAATTTTACAACATCGTCTGCAGTATTATTTTCAAAATAATACTAGCCTATTGTTATTCTCTTTTAATAATTAATGGTGCTTGAATTTAAAGGTCATTTTATAAAGAAAATTTAAGCATGACAACGAAAAACTTATTACAAACAGGCAAAGTTTTAAATCCAAAATGGAATATTAAATTATTTCATCGTAAGTCATATGATATTCAATCAAAGATAATATTTTTAAGAAAAAACAAACTTGATAGTAATAAAATTTTAATCTGATTTATTATTATTATTTTTATATACAATCTTTTCATGTTTGATTTTTCATGTCATTATCTGGCATTATTTTTAAAATATCAACCATATTTTTCTCTTTAATTCTTAATTTTATTCATTATTACGCATCTCTCTTTGAAATTAATAGTACTTGAGATGTTAAAGTTAATTTTCTGAAGAAATTTCAAGTTAAATTCAATAAAGATGTTTATTAATGCATACATTTTTAAATAAATTAGAGAGTGCTTGTTATTTTAGGAGAATTTCACTCAATGAGATAAAAGTTTCAAATGTAAGATATTTGAAGATAACAAAATTTTAATTCAGAAATTTTTAGGATTTCATTCTCTTCAAATTTCTTAAATATACCTCCTTGAATATCAACTAGAATGATTTTTGAAGTGCTTTTCTATTTTGATAAACTACTTCTTTGGAATGTTGAATACATTTAAAAACATTTCTTAAATAAAGATTGTAATTTTCTAATGCATAGCATAATACATATCAGGTAGCATATATTTATAGTGTGGTAGTTTATTAATTTTTTATTCATAAATTTTAAAATTAAGAATGCTTCAGATATAATAAATCTTTATAGTATACATTAAAAGCTTTTTTTTTTTTTTTAAATTTTTGAATGTATTTAATTATTATTATATTTATTATTATTGTTTTTTTTTTTTTTTTTTTTTTTTTTTTGGTATGACTGTAAATGTATTTATAGTTTTATATTTAGTTTATATTAAAGTTCAATGAAACTAACTTTATTTAGCTAATTTCTTTCTTTCTTTTTTTAAACTGTTTGAATTTTTGAAAAAATACATTTTTATGTTTTGTACATATTTTTGAAATGGTTAAATTTGAAATATTTCTATATCCTTAATTCATTTTGTAGATAAGTTTTATATAAATGTGCTTGTAAAGTTTCAAAGCAATAAATTAAGAAGTTTATTTATTTATTTTTAAATTTTGCAGATGCTAGTGGGGAAAAAAAAAAAAAAAAAAAAAACACTTTTTAGAAAATTAGAACTTAAATTTTAATAAATAAATAAAAAATAAATAAAATAAAATAAAGTTCAAGCTTAACATCAATTACATTTTTTTCTCTAACATTCGAAACAAAGTGCGCAGAAGCATAATAAAGCATGCTCCCTGAAGATTCTAAATTGTGATGGCATGTCTCCGAATGGTCCTTAGGGGCGTGTCCCAGACCGTCGCCAGTTACCCATTGCAACATACCAGTGCGATGTTAAACGCAGCCAACCAATCATAATAAATCATAAAAATATTTAGAATATTTCCTAAGCAACATATTTCTTCAAAATATCGATTTTTTGAATGGTAAAGCACTCTGACTTCTTAAAAATATTTTTAATAAAGATGTATAATAAATACTACTAAATCTGGTTTCTTTTTATTGCGACAAAATCAATTTTTAAATTAGAATTATATATATATATATATATATATATATATATAAGCTATTTTGTACATGAATAAGTCATTCTGTCATTTATTTATTTCCTAATTTAAAATATTTCTTTAGGCGGCAACGCGTTGCTGCTTTGACTGCAGCACTCGTGCTTACTTTATTCGCCTGATGAAGGGTCGTGTGTTTTTTCGAACCGAAATAATTGTTTTGAGTTTTTTGTATTTTATGGTGTTTATTCAAAGCTTGTAAGTATATTTTTTACAACGCCAGTTTTGTGGTGCTTTTTTATTAAATACTCTTTCAATATTTCTTTAACTACAAATGTACTTCTTCGGATCTTATCTAATTACTTTTAATAAGAACTATCCATATGCAGTTCATTAAAGGATGTACCTCAAAAATCATAATTTCTAAAATTTCTCTGAAAAGTAATTAACTAATTTTCTACGGTTTTCTAAATTAGAGACATATTAACCAAGAATTTCTTTTAACTAATTTACAACTATGATTATGAATTTTAAAATATGTAAGATTATTCTAATTTTTAGAATTGCAGCAAGTAACTTAACCATATCTCTTTCTAGAGTTTCTAATATATGTTAAAATTTAGCCTAATCGCAAAATGTGAGACTTGTGATATTTCTCTCTCGCATACGTGTAATGTATCTCCACATTTGTTTACAGCTATTCATATCACCTAACAAGAAACAATGTAATACCGGAAGTACAATCAGCTTGTTTGCACTATCTGATGAAGCAAATGAAGCAAACAATTCTTAGTGTCCCTTTGATGTGGGAATCGACAAATATAGTAATAAGATTAATCAACAGAGCAGAACAATTCGATGATCATATCGATTAGAGCTTGATGGTCTCTGACAGGTAACAATATCGAAATACTGTCTTTCTGATTTGATGGCAGAGAGTTCTCGAGCAATATAATTATTACGTCATACACATTGATTTATAGACTTTTGATGTAGATATAAAAGCACTGTGCTTCAAAGCATCTCTTAAATCGTGTTATATTGCTTTATTCCGAAATTTTCTGTTTTGTAATTATTAATGATATGTGTTTCTAACTCTTTGTTTTAGAGATAGTATAATTAAAAAAAAATACCGTTAATAAATTTATTATTATTATTTTAAGAAAATGCACTTTATGAAATAATAATAATGTCTTCTTTGGTATTCTAACTCATAAAATATAGTTACTAGTGTAATTAAAAAAATTCCATTGATTTCTTAAGAGGGATAAGCACTTAATTCGTTGTACAGTAAAACCTCTCTAAGTTGGACACCTACGGTTCCAAGAAAAGGCGTCCAACTTAGAGGGGTGTCCAACTTGAGAGGTTTCACTGTATAAATAAGTATAATATATTTTGTATTTTCATGTTTCATTAAATAATATACTGCAGAAGTGTGAAGTAATTGAAATTGACACGGAATCGAAATTCTCATTTTAAGAGGATAAATAATTATAATATTTTAATTTAATGAAAAAAAAAAAAAATTATAACCGAAGTCTATTTTGTTTTCTAAGTCACAGGCATAAATTTCTGTACAAAACAGAATTTAATTTAGTACGACAGGACGTTTTTTAGTATATTTATGCTACATCTGTGTTGCGTTCCTTAGCAATCAATACTGTATACATTTCTTAAAATGTATTTATTCAACTTGGATCCCCCCTTATATCTTCCTAAATACATGCGGTATAGGCATGAAAATTTATTCAGATAATAAAAAAGAGCCCTATAATCACGTGCTACAGCCAGATTGCATTTCAAACATTACTTTTAACAGGGTGATGCCAAACGCTTTCATTTTTCTTTAATTTTTTGTTGATCCCCCTTTCACTTTCGGCGCAAAATTTTCATTGAAATATATGAGGTATAACATATTCGTCACACTCATGAAGTTTCAAGTTGGTTTGTTCAGTAGTTTTTGAGATATTTAAAAAAAACGTTTGAAATCGAAAATGTCCGGTCATTTATGGAAAGGTAGTGTACTTTAAAATAATAAAAGAAATTTATCCTTATTGCTGAATATTGTTATAGCACATTTCTAATGGAGAATACTGCGCGGAACATTTATGTATTGTTCTTCAGCAGCACTCGGAAGTATGTTTATTTACAAGTGTTAATGGGCTCTTCCAATACCGACTCCCATAAAGTCGGTCCTCCTTTAGAGTCAGTGTTG
The DNA here is from genome assembly GCA_963930645.1 of Salticus scenicus. NCBI lineage: Eukaryota > Metazoa > Arthropoda > Arachnida > Araneae > Salticidae > Salticus > Salticus scenicus. The sequence goes on from OZ005659.1 coordinate 70,097,870, forward strand.
GCTCTTCCCACTTGACGTCAGAGGTCACATGATACTTGAAAAATAAAAAGCAGACGAAGTCTTCTATATCTGTAGCGATTGCTGAAATAACATATTTTCTATATTTTCTATATTTTCTATTCTTATTTTTGATCAATCGTATTTAATCTGTGTTATTTTTTTATACATCATCATTTTTAATCCATTTTATATCATTATTCATCATCTTTTGTTTGCTGTCATGCACATTTACAATCATCATTTAGTTTATATTTGTTATTGATGTTCATGAAAAACATGTTAAATACTCTTTTTTTTTTTTTTTTTGTACTTAAATCATTGGCAGTGCAACATTGTACGGTGTAAAACCATTTAGACCAGTAACTAAGTTAATTAACTTGCTTTAACACCTTTATGCAATTAAATTTAATTGAAAACATTTTAAAATTTCAAATTATAATCCATAAACATTCCACAAGAACAAGCTATTATTTATTGCTAGATCAGTTAATGTTACAGTTACACTACAACATACAAAAATCGATTCTTACAGGTAAAAACAAATAAACAAATAAAGTGTTTTAATTGAATTCGATTCTCGGAATTCGATTTTACGTTATTCAAACATCCCGTGAATGAGCAGACGATGCTGGGAAGAGCCATAGATATAGTAATAAGACATAGATTGGTCAGCGAGAGGGAGAAAGTGATAACTTTTTTTTCGGGAAAAGTCACTCTAATGGCTGTCTTTCCCCAAGTAAATCACACACAGAAATACACACGGATAATTTAGTAAATAAAATTTATGAATAATTTATTTACTAAAGGTGAATGAAAAACTCCAGATACAGTTTCAAATTCATTTTTCTTTTTATTCTTTTCTTCAATACTCTCTAATGGCTGATTTTAGAACTTTTTTTCGGCATCAATATTTTTTACTCGATAACATGCGGAGGATAGATCGATGTATATTACTATATCTATGAGAAGAGCCCATTGGCAGACGCTCGTTTTTGACTGTTGTCCCTGTACAAGGACAATTAAATTTTATTTTCTTCAGATGTGTAAAATTTAAAATATCACAAAGGAATTTGAAATAAGGCGTCCATTATATCTTAAAGTACTATTATACAGTTCGTTAACTATAAATAATTTAACGAAATTTAATTTTTAAATGAAGGATTTTTTTCTTTTTTGCTGAATACCGTTATAGCAAATTTTTAATGGAGAATGCTGCATGGATTCTTCGAAAGGACCACACAAAATATTTCGGAAGTATGTTTATTTGCTAGTGATGATTGGTAAAAGCTCGTTTTTGACTGTTATGCCTGTACGAGGATAATTAAATTATATTTTCTTTGAATCCCACAAATCCGAAACAATGCGTCCATCACATGTTGAAGTACAAGATGTATACAGTTCGTATACTATAAATAATTATGAAATTTTCATAATGACTTCGAATGCATTATAGACAATTAGTGTTTAAAATTTTGTTATGGAATTTTACGAATTTTTTTTTAAATGATCAATTTTACATAGAATTAAAAAAAGTACTGTGATATAGAAAATCACATATGCATAGTTTTAGTTAAATTAATCAGAAAATTATTCTTTTATTGATTTTCTGGAAGAACTTAAATCAAATAACAGTCATATGTTAAAAATTGAACTTAATGTTCATTGTAAAGAAAAGATTAGTTATCCATTTGCAAAAATTGCCTTTTGCCTTTTGCGTTTTTTTTTTTTTTTTTTTTTCTTTTATTATTATTATAATTTTTAATTTTAAAACTAAGCAGGCAGATTTTATTAATTTCATTTTAGATTTTTAAGTACTACATATTATTATTTTTTCTTTTGATAATTTATCTCTATATAAAGTAACAGATATGAAACTTAACTTTGCATTTCTATTAGACTTTTAACATAATTCTATATAAGGCGAACGGCGAACTGATTCAAGATATTTTATTCAGTTTTTTTTTTTTTTTTCTTCTTCTACTTTTTTTTTAAACAGCTACTTAGAAACATAGTGAATAATAATACTTCTCATCTCATGTTAAACACACAGAGTTAATCTATTTCTCCTTCGTAAATTTATTGAACTTGAATGTTCTATAAATTAATTTCCATTTTTCCTTAACAAGAAAGACTTAGTATTTTTTGTTGCAGATAATTTTAGATGTTCTTGTGAAAAATTCAGCGGTCAATTTTTATTTTATTCCAACGCCAATAATATTTTAAATAAAAACAAAGAAACGTTCTCAACGTTCAAAAACAGTAGATTTTGCTTTGGAGTAATTTGCTGTGGTATATTAAATGCGCAAAATGATCACGCCAAGAAATAAACACACTTTCTCGTTTGCCTGTGAACGGATAAGTTCCTTTTTACTTTCTCTTACCATATAAGGTAGAGAAAATATTGTTTTTGGGTCAAATTTTCGAACGCGAGATTTTGTTATATTTACACGCTTTGAGGTCCACTGAATACGAAAATCATGTTTTTAGCAAATGGTCTGTGTGTATGTTTGTGTGTCTGTGTGTCTGTGGGTGTGTCTGTCTGTTATCAGCATATCTCAAGAACAAATAGTAGAAGACATTCCAAACTTGGTATTCTATATGTGTATCATATATAGATGCTACAGTAAGCTTTTCGTTAAGATCAAGCAAATGGTTCGTGTACAGGGACAATCAAGAGAATTCTAATAAATTACGTCTATGGGGGAAAATGCAGGTAAGTAGAGTTTAACGTCTATAGACTGCACTAAACCAAATGAAACGAATATATATATTTTGTAATAGAGATAGTCAACTGGTAAAAATTTTTTGTGTATGTAGGAGCCTCGCCTCCCCCCCCCCCTCGAGGGGAGTTAATGTTCATGATGGGTATCTTTCAAAAGAGCTCGCCAATACCTTTAAAACGTATAGTTGAACCATCGATCTGCGATAATTTAAAACAAAGTTATCGATTTTTTTTTCTTTTTTTTTTTTTTACTTTTAACGGGGAAAAAAAAAAAAAAAAAAAACCTCAGAAAAAAAAATCTTTTTTTTTTTTTTTTAAATATTGAGAATAAAATGGACTCTTTTTGGATATTTAGTGTTATACTACTTCTCTAATATGGAAATCGTCTGCATTATCATAAAAGGTAATTTTTTTAAATAATAATTTTAATAAATTATTTTTTTAAACAGAATTATTTTTTAATAACCGAATTAAATTTTATATAAATCTAGGTGCATTAATGAAACGGGGGGTTGAGGGGGGCAGTAGCCCCCCTCACACAGAATTAATTATCATATAAAACTCTTCCGAAGCCTAATTTGAATTGTTTAACATAGGTTTACATAACATCGTTATCTTACCTCTTAATCTCCAACCTGTATTTATAGTATTAAATTTCAGGGTAAGAGAAAGTCGTGTGAGTGACACACCAGATTATTTTTTTTCTTTTTTGCTCCTGTATCTTGTTATTCCCCCCGCACCTTCATATTGACACTTTTGCACGATTATTCATCTATAATTGAAAAAATATAAATTTGTATGTACCTTCTTTAGGCATCTGTTCCAATCAAAGTTCCTGGGCTGTGGCATTTTTATGTTATTTCCATTTTACATTATAAATGCTAAAACATATTACAAACACATGCGGTATTCTAGAAGAAGTAATCTATCAATCATTTATTTTTACTTTGTCTAAGTTTTGACTTAAATTTACAGGCCAGTATAGAAAGTCACGAAGTTAAGGATTCTATAACTTTTATAAAAGTTCTACGTAAATTTGAAAGCCACTTGAAGATTTACTTGTGAAATTTGGCGTCAGATATTTATTTGAAGAAAATTATGAAATCGAAATTTTATCAACGGTTAGAAGCGAAAAATAGGAACTATTACTTGTTTTGAAGTCATACGATTTTCATTATTAAGCATTTGGGTGTTGAAGAATTTTCTTGTATATATGTTAAAAGTGCGGAATAATAAATGTTGTATTTATTATTATTATTTGGAAAATAATATAAAAAAATATAATTAAGTTTGATCATTGTATATTAAGTAATTTTTACCAACAAAAAATGTTGTTATTTTTACTTGTTACAGGAATGTTTTGCTGCACAAATTCCCTAAATTTCTTTTTTACATATAGCGCAAATTAAGTTGGGTCATTTAATTCCATTACTTTTTTTTTTCTGCATACTTGACACCGTTGCGAGTTTTTCCCAGGTAATATTTTTAAAGAAAACTTTTTTACTTACTGATAGCCTTCCTGTGATATTTTTGGTTGCTAATCATTCCTTCTCTATAGCATCAATAAGGCTCGAAGTAAATTGTACTCTGTTTACACCGCAACTGATACGAATACAGTTGCTCTCAATTAATGCGAAAATTATAGTAAAAAGCAGCAGCGTGATCGCGCTTCTGCGCATTTTCAGCACAATACAATGCATTCGCGTCGAATCATTAGATTTACAGTCTTCTGAGTCATTAAGTTAAGTTACAAAAGGTTATCTTCACTATTAAAGTTTTGACAACAAAGCAGAACGGGACTAGTTAACACACATTTTAGTTATTGATGTGTGTGTGTGTGTGTGTGTGTGTGTGTGTAATACTTTGAGAAATTCGGATAAGGAAGAGAGAAAAATGAGTTGAGAAATAAGCATAAGGAAGCTTAACTCTTTGGCTACAAAATAATATAAGACTCTTCAAAGAAATACTTGATTAATTGCCCATAAAAACACTCTTCCCTGAAAGCTGGTAACTATGCCAGCTAGCCCATTGTGTGGAATCAGCTGGCATACCCATAAGGATGAGTTGGCATAACATCATATACAATGGGATACTTAGGCAGAACGCAGAAAATTTCAATATTCTATTTTAATAATATTTCATCCAAAATTCCTGCTTAAACGTATGAACAAATAATGAATTAATGAAGTAAAATAAATTATAAATAGTATTATAGCTGCCTATAGTTATTCAAATAAAATTAACTTAATGTTTGAATTTAACCATGAATGTAGGAGTTGTGCGGTCTTTATAACTTGAACAGATGGGTTCAATTTTTGCACAAGTTTACTTTGTTTGTACAAAATTAAATCATTCTCGCCTTGTCATCTACATTTTCAATTCTTTTTGACCATGGTAGACATGTTCTTTTAGAATAGGGATAGGTTTAATTTTTGCAAAATTTTACATGTTCGCACAAAATTGAATCCTTCTTGCCTTGACATCTCCATTCCCCCCCTCCCCCCTTTTTGACTTTCGTGGACATGTGAATCTCGTTCCCATCGGTTTCGAGAACTTGCCCAAGGTAGTGGTGGTATTGGTATTTTACCGAAACAAAGTCATTTATTTTGTATTTTTGGTGATTAGGATGCCATTTATTTTATGGAGAATTCTCTGTTGGTTGAGTTTTATGTAACCTTTTGACATCTTTTTGAGGCTCTCCGAGGTTCGTAGCTACTGCCTCATGAAAATCATCACCATTGTCTTGTCAGGAGTCTGGAGGTGAAAACTCTTCCACTTAAAGAAAAAAAAAAAAAAGGTGAAACAGAGATTTTTTTCCTCCATGACGCTTTCAAGCAGACTAAATTTACGGTGGATGGTGCATTTATACATACACTCCCCACTTGTAAACTGACAGCGCTGTATCGACACTGTAGCAAGAAATAGAAGCTGAGTGACAACTAGCCCCTTATGCCGACTAACCTACCTTCTTTTTTTTTTTTTTTTTTAACCCTAGATAAACTGCAAATGTAATATATTTTGTGTAATCATAAAATAAATGTGTTTCATCTATAAATTAGCTACAAATTAAATTATTAAATTAACTGAATTATTCATTTAAAATATGTAGTTAATAAAATAACTAAAATGTTCATCTTATAAATACAAAATAACATTAAATTAAATAAACCTATGAATTTGGATATTAAACATATTTCCCCCAAAATGAACAAATTCCATTGAAACAGTGCAATTTACTATAGAATTTTCCATGTAATTATATCATCCATTTCATAGCGGGATACTCTAACATTAATACATTCTTTTGTAAACATCTCTCATAATAAACATTCAAACTCCCATACCGCAAGAGCACATTCTATATACGTATTAACTCCAGCGTAATTCTGCTCATAATGAACCTCCTAAGCCAAGTTTACTTGATAAGTGCAGGTCCTCTTGTGCTTGCTGTCAAGCCACCAAACATTCTCTCTTTACCCCATAGACATACCAATTAAGCCATCTCTTTTCCCGAGTGACTGCCCCACTAACCAGTTATGAATAATAGTGCAAAATTCATCACGGTTCTCCTCCCATTACTTTTCAACGCAAGCTTCGCGTCTCATCTCTCGGCATCCGGTTTCCATGACGACCAAGAGTACTATCTTCCCATGATGCCACAGGGACAAACAACGTTTGTCAAGAGATGAGAGAGGAAGAATGTTTTTAATTAGAAAAAGAATACGAAATGGATGGTAAAAGTTTATTTTCTTAGAGGATTATTCTAATTACACTGGTCAACAAGGGGCTCGGAATAAAAATAAGCCGTTTTTATAAAAATATTAACGAAAAAATGACGTGGAAAAATTTTATAATACGCTATTATCTTTTTATATAAGATATCCGTAGAGAGAAAATATATTTTATACTTGCACCAGTTAACATTTGTAATTTATTTTTTAATTGGAAATATACATTTTTGTTATGGTTTTAGTGTAAATTTGTGTATGAAAGTTTCTAAAAATCAATATGCATAATAGGTAAATTTAGTACAGTCGGTAACAAAAGTGCCCGAACACTAGCGAAAATTCCTATATAAAAAAAGTACACTTAATACTGTTTTGTTAAATAAATCCTTGTCGAATCCTGTTCTTACTCAGTCCAAGAACAGGATTCGACAAGGATTTATTTAGCAAAACTGTATTAAGCGTACTTTTTTTACATAGGAATTTTTGCTAGTGTTCGGACACTTTTGTTACCGATTGTGTATGAAGAAAAAGAAAAAAATATATAGAGCTTATAAAAAAATAATAACAATGAAATAATGTTTTCATTGCAAAATTCTTATAGCGCTTATTTAAAGTAATATCAGATATTTCCTATATAAAAACTGTTTTTGTAAGTAAACAAATATAAAAATTTCTTGTACGTATGGATAAATTATCTTTTAATATACACCAATTACCTTCAAGTATACTGCTCGTTTAAAAAATATATATATTATGAAAGTATTTTCGTGTTGGTCTCATCAAAGGCTGAGAGATTCTGTTCTCAAAGCTGCTAGGTTAGAAATGTGAGGTTTGAACCAAGATCACTCTCGTTAGGAGATTTCCATGTTTTTCTTCGAAACTCCCGACATACCAACACCTACTAACACTGTGCGCGATTACCATGTTTTAATAACTTCTACTCTTGTTTGTTTGTCCGGTGCAAATCTTGCAATTGATTTTTAATTAACTTTCTCTACTAGCTAGACGTTTGAAACTTTCAAAATAGCTCAGAACCCTATGACAACACAATACTTCGAAGCCCGATTTTCGAATTTTTGATTAGTTTTCTTTTAAATGATTAAAATATGAAAATAATAACCTCGTAATAGCTTAAAAAATAGCCCTTAATATTAGCTATAATTTAATTGTTGCCCCCCCCCCCAAAAAAAAAAAAAGTTCATTTTCTTTTGACACAAAAATAAATACATTTATTTAAAAATGAAAAGTTAAATTATGCATCTCACAAAAATTGACGTCATTATCACTTTAAAATTTTTATACACATTAATAAAGTGCTAACGTAGAACTATGATTCAACAGAAAATTTAAAAACATGGTATATAAAAAGTTTTGTATCTTATAATTATAATTTTAAAGTATTTGGCTTCTTGAAAAGTCCGAACTGCGAGGATTTATTTCAAACAATTCACATGTATCCTTCAAAATAGTAGAATTGAAATTTTTATTTAAAGAAATGATTGTTATAAATATAGCATGGATATATAAAATATATGAAATAAATAAGTACTAATGTTTGTCAAAACTTGTCAATAACCTTTTCCATTGCTTTATTTTTATAAACATAACGTAAGCACAATAAATGATTTTTTTTCTTTAATAATAATTTAAAAATAAATTCATAATAATAATTTATTTATACGATTTTAAATTGTCAATTCTTTTATTTATTAATCTACATTCTGACTTTTTAAAAATTTCTTGTAATATGTGAATTTGTAAATTTTAATGGAATTTGATTACAAAAGTTTACAATATTTTTCTTACAAGACTTACGTGACCATATCCACCAACACACACAATACTGTATAAATGACTGAATATATATTATGATTCATAAGATCATCAAAAAAGGCATAGTACAATATTTCTGGTGTAAAACTTAAAATCTACACTTTTAATAAAGAATAAATGGTAAATCGAATCCTTTTTCCTTTAAAGATACCGTAAAAATAAATAATGTAAGGCCAAATATTTCGAAGAAATAGCAATTTATTTACCAGTCTGAAAATTTTAAAAAAGCAGATTTTTTTTTTATTTATTATTTTTCTTTCATTAATTAAATATAATCACATTATTCCCACGCAGATTTCATGTGTAATATTATATGTTTTCTTTTTTAACATTAAACATGCGTTATTTTAAAGCTGCTACAATTACATAATAAAGGTGCTATAAAAATGATTATTCTTTCATCAGAAGTCACGTGATAATTCGATCACGTTAAGATCATCTATAAATCTAACAAACGCAAGTTTTATTCAAGTATGCTTTAGCTCAATTTATGTATCTGAAACACGTTCCGCTGACAATAGACTAACTTAATTTAACGAAGTAGTAACGTAAGACAAATAAAGTTCAATTGGTATAAGGATGTCGGAAGAAAAAACAAGTTTAGAAAATTTACATTACCATAAAGCTTTTTTAAAATTTTATCTGTGGTTTAAGCAAATTTACCATAGATATAGTAATTTATATAGATCTATCATCCCCATGTTATCATGCAAAGAATTTTTTGGCATCAGCCATTATCTGGTATCTCGGCAACTGTAATGGAATTGAATGTTGATGAATTTTCAAAATGTCGAAATATTCCGTCTTGAAATTCTTCTAATAAATTTATGAAAAGAAATGGGATAAGTTATCATAAAAGTAAATTATATATGACTAAATTATGAAAAATATAATTTTTATTATGAGTTGCTTTGTTATTATTATCAAATAAAAACTGTTTTGATTTTTAATGGAATACTTTTTTTAAAGTTTGATATTTTTTAAGATTTTATAAGGTAAGTAATTTTTAAATATAATTAGCAGCGGCGCAGGTAAAGAACGTTAGTTTTAGTATATAAAAAGAGTTTAACTTTAAATATTAACTAAATTAATTAAAATATTAAAAAGAAAAAGAAAAATGAATTTGAAATTGCATCTGCAGTTTTTCATTCACCTTTAGTACTTAAATTATTCATAAATTTTATTTGCTAAATTATCTGTGTGTAGTCACTCGAAAAAAGACGGCCACATTGTGGACTTTTCTCCGAGTAAAAAGGAATCATTTTTTTACCCCAATGATAAATCTATGTCTTATTACTATATCTATGAAATTTACAGATCCAGGAATTTTTCACATTTCAACTTAACGGTAACTATGGGAGTTATTATTATTATTATTATTATTATTATTATTTTCAATTAATCCTCCCATCAATTTCGGAGGCGTTTTGGCTGATAGATCGCGTTACATAGATGGCTATGAGTAGTGTTAATTAAAAAATACCTGTTATTTAACAATAGTATTATAAAAATACTTTAGTATTATTTTATAAACAAATTGACTGGTTAATTAAAAAATACATATATATATAGTATACATATACAGTAAAGCACCGTTTATACGTCTTTCAAGGGACTGACGTAAATGGACGTATAAATGAAAAGACGTACAATCGAAATTTTATTAATAACACTTTGATAACTACAAATTTAATGACACTCAAGCAAAATTTATATGAAAATACTTATTAATAAAGTTTCTTAATTTAGTGAATAATATTACACTTTTTTTAAGACAATAATTAATTAAATATATATATATATAAAAATTGAGAAAAATTATACTATTAATGCATGACTGGGTACTAATTGCATATATCATATGTTGAGTATTAAATTACATTTCTTATATTCATTCTTTATTTCATTATATTCATTTTTTTTATTATATTCATTTCTTTATTTCAGCTATATGAACACATTTTGAATATTAATTATATATATATATATATATATATATATATATATATGTGTGTGTGTTGCGTATCTTTAAGAATAAGCATGCGATTTATGTCCATACAGACAGTTATTTAATAACATTAAAAATCTTTAATATTCGTCTGATTTGCTGCTTGTCTATGAGTATTAAAAATTGTACTGTGAATTCAATTGATTCTTTGATCAGTATTCTTCGATATTTCCTGTGTTCCTCCATTTAAGATGTTTTCTAGGAAAAATCTGTCTTATTTAGAATGGAAAATACTTACAGGTCGAGAAATTTTGCGAATTTTAAGTAAAGTGGAAAAGACGTATAACCGATATTAGCGGCGTATAAGCGAAGAATTTTTGCATTAAAAGGAATAGGAATGAATCGGGACTTCACTAAAAGGACGTATAAATGTAAAAGATGTATAAACGAGAGACGTATAAGTGGTGCTTTACTATATATATTTGAAAGTTAAAAATTTGCATTAAATTTAAGCGTTCGAATATAAAATTAATTTTTTTTTAAATTAAAAGTTTATCTATTGAATATACCGATGTTTTCTGACTAATATTATTAGATAATTTATGTCCTCAAGGGCCCTCTTCACTCACCGCCGCTGGAAGCCGAAGCTAATGTTATTCAATCAGAAATTTTTCTTTACAAATAACTTATTAAGTAATACATATTTTTAAATTCTGTTTTCACATTATGAAAATTCCCAGATGTTAAATTGACGGACCTTTTTTAAAAAATTATTTTTTTTAATTTTTTATATTTTACTTCGAAGCTGCAAAATACGAATTTTCAATAGGTGAATTTTTTTCATTTTGCAATTTCAAAATAAAATATAAAAAATTAAAAAAGTACTTTTTCAAAAAAAAAAAAAAAAAGGCCGTCAATTGAACAGTTGTGAATTTTTTCTGAATGGGAAAACAGAATTTAAAAATATGTATTAGTTAATAAGTTATTTGTAAAGAAAATTTCCCCATAGAATAACATTGGCTCGGGCTACCGGCGACGGTAAGTGAAGAGGGCTGTTAAAACAATATCTCGAAAAACACACCGAAACTCTAAAACTTTTGCGTACACTATACCCATGACCCGAGGCCTAAATCTTCATTTATTTGGTTTCAAGACAGTAAAGAAAACATTAGATGGGCCACGATATTATGTTGCTCACGTATGACGAACTTCCATAAAGTGCTAGGAGAAAATCAATATGGGGTAGCTAATGACAGACCTAAAACTTTCTGAAAGGAAGATAAATTTATTATGAAGGACGTGCGTGAAAATGCTTAGTGCACAATATTTCCCGAACTAGGTGACTTTCAGCAAGACCCCTCCTCTCGCAAGCATCAGGTCCGTGACGGAGGAAATAATTATCTTTTGATGGGTGATAGCTATTATGCGCATCAAGTATTGTCAAAGTCGAAGATTACGTCCTCTATATTAAGGGAAGATGGAGGTAATTGGATGCACACTTAACATGGCATCGTGGAAATATATCTTGTTAAAAATAAATAAATATAATGATTTTAGATTTATTGGTTTTGGATATCAAGTGTATGTTGATCCTACGCATTTCCTCTTGAATTTTATAATAAAGATGTGAAATTTTGTATGATTTAAAATTAAATTTTGTATTAAGGGACGAAAATAATTATAAGATAAAAGTAACTTTTTATGTATCATTTTTTAAAATTTTCTGTCGAATCATATAAACTTGACAATTCTATGTATTAATAAATACTTATTATTATTATTATTATTTTTTTTTTAATGAATTATCCCATCAACTTGAAAGAAAATGATCAAATCCGTAATAAAGAGAGTAATTGTAAGAAATTGTCAATCATTTATTAATTGAATAAAAGTATTAAAAGAATGCATTGTCGTCATGTTCTAATCTATATTATAAAAGTTTTAAATGTCTAGCTAGTCGGGTAGTTAAGTTTTAACTATAGAATCATATTAGTCCTTTACCAATGTGTATAAAATTTTTAAAGTGATAATGGCGTTAATTTTTTTGAGATGCATAATTTAATTTTTTAGAATTTTTTATTGTTTACGTTTAAGTAAATGTATTTATTTTCCAGCCGAAAAAAAATGAACTCGTAAATTTTTTTGGCAACAATTAAAAATTAAATAAAGCTTAATTGGTTAATTTTAAAGCTATTATGAGGTTATTATTTTCCCATTTTATTAATTAATTAAAAAAATTAATTGAACAGAAATATTAAAATAATGCATTGTCATCGTGTTCTGAGCTATTATAAAATTTTGAAATGTCTAGCTAGTCGGGAAGTTAATTAAAACTCGATTGCAAGATTTGTACTGGACAAACAAACAAATAAACAACAAAGCGAGTTAATAAAAATATGGTCAAAGGGTAATTACGTACTAAGGGAAGAAAACGTAAATCTATATCTTAACTTTATATCGTTGAGTATATTATATAAAACAGCACGTCAGTTTTGTCATTGAAATACAATCAAAATTTATAACATTTAGTTTTATAAGTTACAATTATGAACTACAAGCAGATAGAGATAAAGGTATATTTTAAATATCATGATACTTAATTTTATTTTTGATATATTTTAACACAGTACAGGATGTTTGTACTATACCATTCAATATTTTTATAAAAGGAGTAAAAATTCAGAGTTTCCAATATCAATTCAAATTCCACATTGACTTAGCGGCTCTCTTTACTTACCGTCGCCAGAAACCAAAGCCAATGTTATTCTATTGGAAATTTTGTTTACTTATAATTCATTAAGTAATATATATTTTTAAATTTTGTTTTCACATTCAAAAAATTCACAACTGTTAAATTGACGGACGTTTTCTATAAACGGATTTTTAAATTTTTAATATTTTATTTTCAAACTTTAAAATGAAAAATTTGTTAAAAATTCGTATTTTACAGCTTTAAAACAAAATATTTAAAATTTAAAAAATCCACTTTTAAAAAACGCCTGTCAATTTGACAGTTCTGTATGTTGGAACAGAATTTAAAAAAATATATTTGTTAATGAGTTACACAACCTGCCATTAAGCATTTGGACAATTTCGAATTTAGATTTTTGTCAGATGTCTAGAAAAGTTCTTTTGTAATCATCTTGAAACTTTGTAGCGTAAAGAACACGTTGTACCTCATATATTTCAGCAAAAGTTGTGTCTTCAAAAGGAAAATGCGACCAGTAAAAAACTAAACTAAAATCAAAATGTTTTGGATCATTCTGTAAAAAGTAATGCTTGGATTGCATTTTGGCTGTAGCATGTGATTAAAAGAAATTTTCTCATTATTTGTATAAATTTTTAAGAGAATACCACATATATTCATGGAGATATAATAGTTTTTTTTTAAACATTACATATATATATATATATATATATATATATAATTATAACACGTAGATTATTAGACCCAGAGCAAAGACATTTTCAGAAAAATGGCATACTTCATTAGACACAGCATAATAACCATCATACATATCACATTTGGTGCGTTTATGAATTAGAGAAACGAATATATAGTCTTCCCATTTAAGCGGTAAAATTCAGCACAGCAGCACGGTCTATCGTCCGATATATACCAAAAATTGGGAGACATAGAGACCGATCTATGGGAAGGGACAACTAAATATAAAATTTCATGAAATTACATGCATTGCCTCTTGGTTTAGAACTGCCAGAAATTTTTTGTCATCTGTGCGTAGATACACAAACTGGCATTTTATAAAAATGTCAAAGCTTGTTCAGGTCAAATCAAACCGTGTGAATGCGTTCATAACAAGAATTATTTTACAAAATCAATAATTTTATTCCTACTAATATTAGAAGAAAGTGAAAATAGCTACTTAAAAGTGTTTCTCATACATAAATTAAATTATGAGCTATAACAAAGATTTAATGTTTAAAGAGATTACCTACTGTGACTTAAATTACTAAATTCTTGGAATAGGAGACTATCTTCTAATCTTCTTAATAAAGGAAGTGATTTATTTTCCACAAGGGAAATCATTAAGTGTACTGATCATAACGTGAAAAATGATAAATTACTTTATATTTTAAAAAGTAGAACCGGAAAAATAATTAACAGTACTTTTTACAATTAAGGTTTACAGGAAATTATATTAAAGACTAATAGGCTTTGCCCGTCTCGCTGGTCACTATATTTTAATAAATTTTCAAAATAATTGAAACATTTTAATAAATATATTTCGATGGACGAATATCATATCCAAATGCATGATATACGGATGTTAATGAAATTTAATTAACATTTAATTATTTGAGTTTCATTATGTTGATTGGAGAAATACGGTGATTAATATTAATTTGCGGGCGATAAATCAAGGAGAAAAACATATAACTATTTGACTATTTGACTATTTGACTATTTGATTAATTGAAATTAATTTTTAAATAATAAATAAATCAAAATCCAAATTTTACAGCTATTATGATGTCAGTTCTATCAGAATTTTAAATGATACAAATTTAATTTTTAATTTTTCTTTTATTCACGTGTTAAAAAAAAGGAGGTCCTTTTTATGTTTAAAAATAAATAAATGAAAAAAGAGGTTTGAGGTAAAGAAACCAGTGTCCGCCACCCCTAAAATTTTTACCAGTGTTCGCCCATCCTCACAAAAGACATGTTAAAATAACCATTATTAACATCAATGGATTTTTAAGCCGCTCGAGATGGATTCTTTCTAGCGCGGTAAATTTAAATTCATAGATGTTATTAAATGCTTATTTTAGCATGCCTTTTGTGAGGGTGGCGAACACTGGTGCAAATTTTAAGAGTGGTGAAAAACTGGTGTCTTAAGCATTTTACTTTTATTGACATTATCTTGAAATTACAACTCAAAATTAATTAATTAATTAATTAAATTAAATAAATTAAATTAAATTAAATTAAATTAAAAAATCTAATAGGAATACCAAAAATCTAAAGGTATGAGTCTTGAATCTAAAGTCTTGACGCATTCTTTTAGCTAAAGAAAAAATTTCAGAAGTGTCTGTGCCATAGATTATTCTGTACGTCGCACACAGACAGAGAGACAAGCACTTTTTTTTATTATTATTACAGATTTAATTAATTTCGCGTTGTTTATTATTTTTAAAACAGTAAACATTAAATTTTCTCTTTTTTCCAGCGTGCATGGTTTTAAAATTTATTTACTCATATTTTAAACATGAAATTAATAAAGGAAAAAACTGCTCTTCCTGCAATTTTCACTTATAGCCCATATATGATAACGCATTTTTGTGTGACCCTGTGAATCAGTTAGTAATGCTATTTATAGCCTGCAGTGTATCCATGATTTTTGTACACAGAACTAATGAATTATTTTAAAAATTTTAATAAGAAAGTGTCATAGTGAACCTGAACCACACATATTAGTTTTGAAGCAATCTAAAATTATTTAAGGGAATATGAGGGTGGGCAGATAGTCGAACAGACAGAGAGACAAAGTAACCAAAGTCACAAACACGCTTTATTGTTCTAGAAAAAACTAAAAAGAGTAGTATAAGTTGTAGAATAAGATTATTTATATAAGTATATATTAAAAGATATTTTTAGTGTTAACTTGTATATTGTGCGTGTAATATATCAATATTTCTGAATATTTTACGGATTATATGGTTGCTTAAACTAACTTTAACCGAAACTAACTTTAATCTCTGTTTTTAAATAATTTTCATACCTAAAAATTCCTGCAATATTTTTCCAAAGAAATTAAAATATGAGATATTATAACATATATTAAATAATAAAGAGATTACCTAAAGGAACTTACATCACTAAATTCGTAGAATAGGTGACACTTTCTAATCTCCTTATCATAGGAAGTAATTTACTTTCTACAGGAGGATTTCATTAAGTTTAATGATCATAAAGTGAAAAATTGTAAATTACTTTATCTATACTAATATATAAAGAGCAAAACTTTGTTTGTTTGTGGAGGATAATCTCTGAAACTACTGAACCGTTTTTAAAACTTCTTTCACTGATCAAAAGCTACACTATCCCTGAGTGCTATAGGTTATGTTTAATTTTGATAAAAATAAGCTTTAGTTCAAAATTTGAGTATTTTAATTAACATCCCCATAAAAGCCATAATAGAAATGGAAATAATAAAATATGAAAAAATTTAGCTGCTGCCAACATAAAACAAACTTTTACATGTTCCTTTTGTTCTTAAAATATCGTGACATGAAAAGAAAATAAATATATTTGCACGTGAATTAAATCGAAATTCATATAAATCTTTGTGAAATGTTAAACTTACACGTTAAATCAAGCGTCATTATAGCTTTAAAAGTATATTTTTCTAATAATATAATTTAATATGATATGATATGGTATAATATAATGTTTTAAGCATTAATGTTTAAACTGATGTGTGTAAACGAAATTGGAATTGAAAAAAAAAAAAAAAAAAAAAAAAAAAAAAAGAAAAAAAAAAGAAAAGAAAAGAAAACTAACCTGAAGCATTAAAAAAATTTTCATATTAAATACTAAAAAATGCAATTTATAATGAAGTTTATACACCTTATTAAAATAACCATGATTTTTGAAGGAAAATTAATATGTGCGTAAGATAAGTAAGCAATCCCTTTTCTCTCCAAAGACGAGACATCAAATCTGTTCTGAAAACGCCGAAAACTTCATAATAGCCATTAAACAAGTGAATATTGGCTGGTGCAGTTAAATCATTTCTTTAACATTTCCCTCTTGAGCATTTCCAAAAATTAATAATTCAAAAATAATTTTCTAAAAAAGTAAGCAATTCTATTTCCTTTCTCTAATGATTATAATTTATTAAAAGTGTTTGCATTCTATATGTTAATGCTTAAACATAATTCTACTTTTTTCAGTTATATGACTGTCACGTAATTTGGCGCATTTGGCCATTTAGACACATGGTTAAACCAGTGAACATTTCATGGCTGCGACCACAATTAACATTAAATGTTTAGCGAGTTTCACTGATGAACCCGTGAATTAAAAATCTCAGATAAGCTAACTCTTTGAATCACTGATGTTCCATTTAGGAATCAAGGAGACTTTTCTCATTCAATTTTATTGTCCGCTTCGCTGGTCACTATATTTAAGTGTTTTTTTTTTTTTTTTTTGAATAATTGAGAAGTTTAAATTTATTTAGCGACTACTTTCAGCAACTAACAGTTATGACAAATAGCTCAGTATACATAGAGTATAGAGCCATTACTGAAATGCAAATAGCATTTAATTATTTGTGTTCATTTTTTTGATTAGAAGCCTGTTTAATCTATCTATGCTCTATACTAATATATAAAGAGGAAAGGTTTATTTGTATATGTAGAGAACGATCGCTAGAACTAAAAAGCCGATTTCTTTTTCTTTTTCTTTTCACGAATCAAAAGTTACACTGTCTCTAAATGCTAGAGGCTATAATAAATTTTGGTAAAATAAAATTTTAATTCAAATTTTCATTATTTTAATTGAAAACAAAGCATAGATTTGGTATCTGTCGTCCTTGGCGATTTTTGTATTTGGCGATCGAAAACATAATACGAAAATCTGTATATTTTCGTATTAAATACGAGATCTATGTTTTTAACTTCAATTACCCTACTACTGTAGGAAGGGGAAGTATTGTATTCGGTCCAAAAATTCGATCTAGAGTTTCACCTGATTTACACGTTTTAAGGCCTCCCGAGTCCAAAAAAGTAGTTTTTGGCAATTTGTTAGTGTGTGTGTGTATGTGTGTACGTATGTGTGGAATCTTCTGGCTGTTATAACTCCGAAACTAATAAAGATAGAACTACAAAACTTAACAATTGTTTCAGGTTTGGTGCTGAGATAAATTTTCCAAATTTTGGTGAAAATTGAAAAACCGGAAGTGGGTTCCGTCAAGGCGTTACTTTTATTTTTGCTGGTGATTTTCGACAAACACTTCCTATCATAGCAAAAGAAACACGTGGAGATATTATTAAAGCATTTCTTAAATCATCTGTGTTATGGGATTCAATTTAAATACTTAATTTCCGCACTAATATGCGAGCCCATTTAAACGGCAATAACAATGACGACTTTCCACAAAAACTGCTCAAACTTGGAGAAGGAAAGTTCCTTTCTTCAAGCATGCATGATATTAGCACTGAAGTAGAATTGGACAGTAGATTAGGTCTCCATTGTATCAAAAGTCTTATAGATGATAATATATCCTGATATAGCCTGATGTAGAAAATCTTTTGCAAAGAGATTATCACTGACTTTGATCAAGAGCAATAGTATCACCCAGAAACGAAACATTCGAGGAAATAAATGATTTTATATCGTAAAAAGTTCCTGGCAAAATAAAACTATATAAATCGATTGCTGCTGTCGCTAATGTTGAAGATACAATACACTATACCCACAATAATTTTTAAATTCCTTAAAATCCTGTAGCCACCACACGAATTGATGTTAAAGATAGGTATCCCCACCATACTGTTAAGAAATTTAAGTCCACCTGACATATGTAATGGAACAAGACTGTTGATGAAAGACTTACGAGCTACTTTAATTATAGCGACCATTCTCACCGGGTCAGCACCTGGACAACTAGCACATATTCCGCGTATACCGATGATACCGACTGATTTACCTATATCTTTTAAGCGCTTGCAATTTCCGGTACAAGTGTCATTTGCCCTCACAATAAATAAGTCTCAGGGACAAACATTTTCGCTGGTGGGTGTAGACTTTAGAAAGGAGTACTTTTCCCACGGTTGATTTATATGTTGGTTTATCACGAGTAGGATCACCTGAAAACCAATATATTTTGCTACCAGAAAACAATCGAACACTCTAAACATAGTATACAGAGAAGCATTGATGTAATGTACTATTGTTAATCTTCATGGCTAAATTATTCATTAATATTTACATTTGAAAAGGTATTTCATCCTACTTCCAGTTAAATGCATTGAGATGTTACGATAGTTGTTTTCTATTGTTTCATAGTAAAACTAATTAAAAAAAAATAATAATAATTGTAAAATTATACTTTGACTTTTCAGTTAATAATATTGTCTGACTATAACATAAACTGATATATTTGTTGATTTTTTATATGTCAATCCATCTTTAACTAAAATTTGTTCATCCGTGCGAAGCCGGACGGGTCAGATAATTTGAAACGTAGACAGAAAAAACAGTACGGTTTGCAGGAAATTGTATTAAAGTTTTAATTCCGTCTTATCTATTATTTCTTTAACTAGTGGTTTTTTTCCGCTAAGTCTATTATATTTTAAATTTAGTGAATCATATTTTAAATATGAAATAAGTTAATTTATTTAAATATTAATTAAGATCATACCTGTATTGCATAAAATAGTATTCAATTAAAATAAAATATTAATATCTTAAAGAGAACAATTAATAAGCAATGATATTTTTAGATATAGATAGACTAAGTTCTAATGTTATAATGAAGCATTTTTATTTTCATTGCTGAACAAAAGGTAACGTCAACCAGGGGCCGAGCGGTTCTGTGCTTAAAGCTAATAGACATGAGGTGCTAGGTTCGACCCCAGGTCGCGCTCGTCGGCCTAGCTGTTTGGAGTTTTCCGTGATATTCTCAGAAACTTCCGTAAATACAGGCTAGGACCCCTTAGAATGACCTCCACGGAAGACACTCCACTCGGGCCTAGGACCCTAGAGCAGTCAATCGACCTTATTCCCAAACCCCAAACACCAACACCAAAATGGTAACAGTCAATAACAAGCTTTATTTATTATTTTCACAACCAAACTCTAAAAGTAATTGCTGTATTCGATCAAAAAAGTTCTCCTGAGTACAAAATAAATAAATAAATAAATAATAAATAAAAATAAATAAGTAAATAAATAGTTTTTTAGAAATTAATCAGAGTGTATGAGTGTGTGTGTGTGAAGGTGGGGGAGGGGGAGAATCTCCCGACTGTCATAACCTCCTAAACGATAAAAGGTAAAACAAAGAAACTTGTTCTTTTACAGATGTGTTTGGCAACTTTTGTTGAAAATTGGAATACTGCAAGTATTTATAGAGCACTGGAAATGGGACCGCATTTCATTTTAAGCCCGTATCTCAAAAGTGGCTCGAACTATCTTCTTCAAATATCCTATGTAAATTTCCCTTTAGATGTCCTTTGTATATATTAGTTGGTTACTTAAAAAAAAAAAAAAAAAAAAAGACAGGTATCCAATTTTGATAGGCCAGTTTCAGTGGGTGTCTTAAGATACGGCTTTGTGAATTTTTTTCAAACTCACAATATTAACTCCTTTCCGACTTTACCTTCATTACTCAAATGTATTATTTGGGTAATGAAAGTAATTTGGATGTAGTTTCGTATACAATAATAAATTTCGTATTTCTTTTAAATAAGAAGAATAAAGTTCGTACTTGTCTTTTCTTGTAAAGTATATTTGGATATCTTTTCGTATGTATTATTTGGTTTTAGGCGCAGAGATGAGTTTAAGAAGCTTTGACAAAAATTAGAAGTGGGACCTAAAATTGGCATCTCAAAAATTGTTTTAACGATTTTCGTCATATTTGTTTTATAAGATGTTCTTCCGTGTGCATTCGTTGTTTAATACAAGAAAACTGAAAAGCGCCTTAATTAGATGAGTCCGTTTAAGATCTCGGAAATGGGCGTCTTAAAATGAGCGTCTTACGACTTTACCGATTTTCTTTGAGTCTGGTATATAAAGACTCTTTTAGACATCTTTACGAATTTTGTATTTGTGATATCGAAAATCATATATTCTAAATTATATATTAGATTTCAAAATTTAATTATTTTCCAATTCATTTGTTATCTTTATAAAAAGCAATCTAAAATCTGCGGTTTCTCTTCCAGCAAAATATCAAATTCATTATCTCTATTTCTTCCAATAAATAAAAATAAAAGTAAGAGATGTGGTTTTGCTCGCATAATGTCTATGAAGTGCAAATCTTTTGGCTCTTTAAATAGAAATTATGTACTTTGTATCGGCAAAAAGACTGAGGAGAAGGCTTTAACCATAATTTTTTGTGGTTGAGTTTATAACGTACATTTCCAATCTTCTCACGAATTGATAACGGCTTTGTTGGCTAAGGTGAGAATCGCCAATATGTTTTTAAAAGTTATACTGATTTATGCGCAACTGGAAAAAGTGGGTGTTGTTCTTTTTGTCTGTCAGAATAAAGTTTGGCGATATATCTTGTGGTTTTGATGTGAAGTAAATGAGCCAAACTTTCATCACTTTTGCCGCTGCTTTTGGATAAGTAAGAAGCTGTGCGTTCTCTCTGAAACTCCCCGTGTCCATCCATCCATTTATTCGTTATAAAAAACGTTCATCTTGATGTTTTCAAGAAAATATTTCCACTGTGAATTAATTCAGAATTTCTTTGTTATTGAATTTGCAAGAAAAAACGATGATATTGGACTCCAATAAATAATTTAATCATAGATTTCGCACTTCTGCGTTATCAGCTGGTCATAACGCTTCTTGTATTCATCTTCACGGCTGTTACAAGAAATTAATACACACTACCACTTAAAAACATAACATTATTAGTTTGATACTACAGGAAATTTGGTAAGCGTCTGATTAATTAGAGCAACTTTATGACTTCTGACCCCACTATCTAAAAAAAAAAAAAAAAAAGGGAGTTTTTAGAATACGCATGAAAATTGTGTGGTTGTTAGACACCAGACATTTTTCTTATTGAGTTAATGCTTATAAAACAGCTACAAGCAAGATTACATTTTGTGACTTGCATTGTTAAAAATTTGGTGTTAGTTTGAACAAAAACTTGGTACTGAAATAGCTGCAGGCACCCGATGGTTTAACCTTTTCCCATGATTTGGTAACTTTATATTGAACCAAATATTGGCATTATGTTTTAAATTAAAAAAAAAAAAAATCCAAGTTTCACCGAGACGATCATCGAACCGAAGACCTTCTTGTTTCATGTCCCTTTGGCACTGTGCCACGCTTTCTCGCCCGATAATTATGTTTAGGTGATTTTGATAAAAAGGGCCAAATTTTCTAGGGTCTTATTTTGGCCCATGGGTGAGTTGTTGCACAAAATTTGCCCTTTATCCTATGTTTTCTATCACGCTCTTTAATTTAAGCTTGGTGTGGCTGCAATAGCAATTTTACTGATTCATACTTACCTTGTGAGTGGATATATGATAACTCCAAGTTTCGGTGCAACTTAAATTCAATTTCAAGAAGTAGAAATCTTAAAAGGGAGGTTTAACCATATTATGGTATTGCTTATAACTTTACCCCATATAGTGGTTCAAGTTTGAATTGAAACTTTTAGCAGTGTAATTTAAATGAAGATCTTTAAATGAATGTTGATGATATTTAGACTATCTGATTTTCTGGAGTAAGTGACTAGTGTTAGCATGAAATCTTAACAAGCCTGTTTTCGAAAGCAATTAATCTATTATAAAGTAGAATCATCTATTGTAATAGCTGTAACCAGAATAAAAGTCATATAAAAATAAAGCATAGTTATAATAATCTAATAAAACTTAAACTCATTTAATTCACAGTTAGCGTTTTTTATTTCTTTATTCTTCATTGTTATTATTATTATTCTTTTTTAACGATTTTTTTGCTCAGCCTAATACTGTCTATGTTTGCAAACATTTTAAATACAAATAAATAAACTAATGAAGATCATATTAGAAGTACTTATTTTGGATTGGTCATTTAATAGAACACATTTTTCGTTAAAATTTATTTTGCTATCAGTATACTGTATGGAAATATTTTGGATAATTTCTAATCGATTGAAATATTTTATTGAATCAAAGCTGATAGTTTATCCTTTAAATCTTATTAACTGAAATGTTTAAAAATAGGAAAAAAAAAAAAAAAAAAAAAAAAAAAAACGACGACAAATGTAACCTTATTAGAATTAGAACAACCTCTAATTTCATTATGAACAAACTAACGGAATTTATACGATAAAAAATTGGGAAATTGAATATTAATTTTAAATTAACTCTAAAATTCCAAAATAAAAGGAAATACTGCAGTAAAATACTCGAGCAAATTTGTTCTATAATTTTGTGGAACATAGTTTTGAAATAACCGAATGCATAAAAATGCTGTGCATTAAAGGAGGAAAAAATGAGCTGATACATCATTAATTTTAATCCATTTTAAACTAACTTATTAGGAATTAATTGTGTTTTGAAAAATTTAGAGTTAACTTTACGTAAAATTAATATTCAAATTTTGATCATTAACATTATGAATTAAAATTATGGGTCCCATTATTATTCTAAATACATTTTTAATTGATTTGCTAAGGATTATGTATGATTTTAGAAAATTTAAAGTATCTTTTCGTATTAATATCAGAATTTATTAATTTTATGAATTGAAATTATACATTTTGCTATTACTCTCAATGCATTTTGAATTAACTTAATAGGGACCATATTATTTTGAGGTGTCGCATTATAGTCATTTTTTGTGAATCAACTCTTTGAGGCGTAAGATGATTGCGTACATTTAAAATAAACTGCCCTCAGAATTTACGAATAAAATTAAATAAAAGAAATAAATAACATTTTCTGCTAAGTTATAAAAATAAAAATTTATTTAAAAAATTCCGAGATGAAATTTTGTGATATTGAGTTAGTATTTTTGTTCTCACTACGAGGACATTAAGCGTAAAAGCGTTAACGCTCATTAGAACGGGACGTATTACTCAAAGTGAAGTCTGAAACATTACAAGCATCCAAGCCTGAACGGGGTTTCGAACCTGGCAGCTGATGGCGGGAAGCTAGAGCACTAATTATTCAGTTACCTGATAGACTATATGATTTCAGAAAAATGCAGACTATCTTTTCACAAATACTTAATACTTAAATTTTATTATTAGTAATATAAACTTAAGTTACACATTATATTATAATTCTCAATCTTTTTCGAGTAAAATTATTACGAACTACATGAGTTTTGAGAAAACACAGAGTAACTTTTTGCAAAATTAATATCAAATTTTCTTCAATAATAATATGAATTAAAATTTTAAGCCCAATCTACACAAATAAAAATTAACAGTTAAAATCTAGCTATTAAAAATATTACAAAATTAAATTTATGTATTATACAATGACAGTGTTTTTTTTTTTTTTACTTCGATTACCCAATAACCTTAAGTAACGAAAGCCTTATCTTCGGTCAAAAATTATCGAATTTTTACCTAATTTACATGTTTTGAGGTGTTCTGAGTCCATAAAAGTCATTTACGGCGATTGGTCAGTGTCTATGTGCGTAATATATTTGTGAGATATCTTCTAAGTATCGTATTTCCGAAACTAGTAGTGATAGAACGAGGACACTCCAGGATTAAGAGTGGTCTAGTGTATAGGTAGTTTTGCCAGCTTTTGCTGAGAATTGGAAATTCGGAAGTGGGACATTGAAAACCGGAGGTGAGACCATAAATCCATATCTCAAAAACGACTCTGACGATTTTCTTCTAAGTTGTCATATAAACATCTTTTTATATGTCTTTTTATATCTATTAGTTAGTTAGTTCAAAGGTGCCTTGTATAAGGAGAGGAATTTAAGGTTTCACAAGTGCGTTCCTTTAAAAATTGCTGCACATATTTTCTGCAATCTCGCACATATTTTCTGCAATCAATTAACTTTCTTTTAGATGTTCTTTCGGGAATAATTGTTGGTTTCTGGTGAACAGATGAATTTTCCAAGTTTGAGGAAAATCGAATGTTGACCCAAAGTTAATATTGCAAAAACGACTCTAACGATTTTCTTCAAATTTGCTATATAAACCCTTTTTTAGATGTCATTTCGTGTATATTACTTGGCTATTACAGGAAAATGATACAGTTTACGGTCTCAGAAATTGGTGTTTTAAAAAACAGCTCTACCAATTTTTTTAAAACTCTGTGTCATATATCTTTACGACATATGTATTAGTTTGATCTTACATGAAAATTGTTAGGTGAGTGATTTATTCAGTCGATTTTATGTCTTCTGAAAATACTATCTCCAAAAAGAGAACATATAATGTGTGGTAGTGAATGATAGAAGTTGTTACAGAGTAGGTTTTATTTATTTATTTATATGTGTGTGTGTGATTTTTTAAACTAATTCATATAATCAATTGAAAATTCTTATTGATTCCGATTCTGTAAAATTTGTGTGTCTGTCTTTTTTACATGACATACGTTTTTAAGTATATGGCCCTGACTAATGCAGATATTTTGTTGGATTTCAGTTTAAACTACTTTGTGAATCAATCATAAATAACTAGCCATTCTCCCTTTTTAATGAACAATTAATTCGATAGTTAATATCTAAATGATATTTTTAGAATATTTGATTTCAATGTACACTAAATACATTAATGACCTTAATTATATTTCTATAAAGGAAATGCAATGACATGCACAACAAAACAATGATCCACTGATATCGACTGCTAAATATCGTCATGATATACGATTTTTTTTTTTTTTAAATTACAAAATGTTACTAAAAATAATGTTTTGTAACCTCCCGTTTTGTAATCTAATGTTTTGTAGAGTATTCGAAGACATCGTTGATGATACTTAGAATTATTGTATTCCCTGGAGTAGATAAATCTCGAACTTTAATTTTTCTAAGCCTTTAACGAAAGAAGCAATTAATTTTCTGCAGACTGCAATCATTATAGGTAATGATTGTAGGAAAAAAATAATGAATTATCTCCTTAGCAATTCAGTTCTAAATATTTTTTTCTCCCTTAGACAATCAATTTATTTTATTTTATTTCTATTTTTATGATTTTCGCATCAAAGTTTTTTGTTTTTTATTGCAGCCAAATTACGCATGTTAAAACAAATTGTTCTGCTGTAAATGTAAATATAAATAAAACCTTTTTGTAAAAAAATAGAACCGACTCCAAAAAGGAACTAATATTCAGACAACTAAAAATGAAAGAAAATTGGCAGAAAATGGAACTGTAAATTGCGCCTAAAAGTATAAAATAATTTCCTTCGCCAAACAACCTATAACACTACAATTAATCATAACTTTTGAAGTCGGCGCAAAACTAAATAAAATTTAATTAGTTTCTAAAGGTTTGTCTTTCGATTGGTAGCAACAAATGCGGTTGTCTCGAATGATCCATTTTCATGTTTCCTTTATTATTTTATCACTGTATACAATTGATCCATTAGTAGCATCTACATAGAACAGTGAACATTCTTCACAATGCGGTATTTATGTTTCTACGAAGTTAGAGTTTCCTTTGCAAAATTGGTATAACTTTGATAACTATCATCCTTGATGGCTTTTGGATTTAACGATCAAAACGTAAGGCAAAAATATACACGCAAGATGTATATTGTCATAATATATATTGTAAGATGTGTTGTTTTATATTCTTGATTACTCTCTTGATATACCTTATCAAAGTAATCATGATATCCCAAAGAAATTAAATATGTTTGCCAGATAATTTTGCGATTTTTCTTTCACCAAGGACGTCAGTTACCAGCATCTTCGCCAACTTTTGCTGCTTACGAAATCTTATTTGTTTTCTTGAATACAAATAGTTTTCGGCTGCGTTTTCCAGGTAACAATGTGAGATGTATATTTTGAATAGGATTTGATTTTTGTATTGAATAAAGGTATCAATTTGTATTTAATTTTGCGCCGACTTCAAAAGTTATGATTAATTGTAGTGTTATAGGTTGTTTGGCGAAGGAAATTATTTTATACTTTTAGGCGCAATTTACAGTTCCATTTTCTGCCAATTTTCTTTCATTTTTAGTTGTCTGAATAGTAGTTCCTTTTTGGAGTCGGTTCTATTTTTTTACAAAAAGGTTTTATTTTTCTCTTTTCATTGAAAACTTATTTATATAATAGAGCATCAGAAGACGTTCGACGGAAGTTTCGCAAATCACAATTTCCAAGAAAAGTGACATTAATCAAAAAATGGTTTATGTCACTGAAAAATACATGAAATGCACCCAATGTGAACAAAAAAGTTACACTTCCATCTAGAAAGTTATCCACTCAAGAGACAGTTGCGCCAGTTTTATTCTAGTCAAGTTATTTTTAAGTTGATTTCTCTCAAATGCTGCATTTTTAAGTTGTGTCACTTTTCTTGCCTTTATCGGATGTGAGCAAAAAAACAATCTGTTCAATGAACATACGTTAAATTAAAAAGTCTTTAGAAATGTAAAGAACGGATACGCTGTATTCGTAACCGAAAATTCTGTTAGGCATATATATTGAAATTTACAGTGAATACGTGTCACCCGCTGCGCTGGAAATTGCGCAGCGTAAAGTTCAAACAAAGAGCAAAATATGCATTGCAGCTGAAGGACAGAAGTTCCAACATCGATACTTACATACTGCTTTTACCAGTGTAGCTGCATGCGTTCAGCAGTTAGAGTGAGAACAGACTTTTGTGAGTATTCTGTAATTTGTTTATATCTTAATGAAATCATAATGAAACCTATTTCAGGCGAAGATCATTACGACAACAAAAAAAGTATTAAAATTAAATCATCTCTTACGATTTTATAAGATAACAAGTTTCAACAAAAACGAGAAACATGGTTTGTATTGAGAACCTCTTACTTTATGAAGTCGGTTTAAAAAGTCTATGCGTTAATCGATATGACCGCTTACAATAACCATACTTTGAATTTTACATAGCAGAAATGTCACCCGCTACGCTACACCATATGCAATGTCGTTCAAGTGTGCACAAAATAGGAAATCGTGAACAAACAAATGCACGTTTTAAGCGTTCTGTTTTTAGCATTAATGTCTAAACTATCTTTGCGTACTACATCGATGATGCTCTGCAATTTTATAATTCACTTTTTTCCACTGTCTTGAAACATTTCCGAGATAGGATCGCTAACTCCACTCTTTTCCACCAGGTAGCGCTTTAGGCAGATAAATCGCGTAGCTCATGTCCGCTTTACTATACCTACATACCACTTTTATGACTATAGCTGCAGTTAAAGGAGTTGGGACTGACTTTTTTGGGCACCATGTATTTTCTTTTGATCATAAAGATCTTACAATGGGACCTATTTCTGACCAAGACCTTTACAATAAAACAAAAAGTATCAAAATCGGATCACTCGTTCAGCAGTTATGTGCTAACAAACAAAAAAACATACGCTTTGAATTGAGAACCTCCTCCTTTTTGAAGTCGGTTAATAAGAGCATCTCTTACGAAGTTATAAGCTTACAAACACCAACAACAACACATAGCTCGAATTAAGAACACCCTCCTTTCTGAAGTTGGTTGAAAACGACTTTGCGCTATTCGATGTGACCGCTTACAGTAACAGTACTTTGAACCACAGAGTATATGTGTCATCCGCTACGCTGCAAAGTGTGCAACGTAGTTCAAGTGTGCACAATGTAGGAAATTGCGAACAAACAACTGCACATTTTAAGCGTTCTATTTTTAGCAATAATGTCTAAAAACTGCCTTTTCGTAGTAAATCGATGATGCTCTACAACTTCGTAATTAACGTTTCTCCCATCTTGAACCGTTTTTGAGATAGGAGCGCTAATTCCACTGTTTTCACCAGATGGCGCTTTATTTTCTTTAGATTGTAAATATGTTATAATGGGACATATTTCAGACCAAGATCTCTAAAACAAAACAAAAACTATCAAGTAACCGTATTTTGAACTATATAGCGTATGTCTCACCAGCTACGCTACAGCGTGAGCAATGTAGCTCAAGTGTGTATAGTGTAAGAAATTGCGAACAAACAAATGCACGTTTTTTGCCTTGTATTTTTAGCATTAATGTCAAAACTATCATTTCGTACTAAATCGATGATGCTCTGCAATTTTACAATTCACTTTTTCCCCCTGTCTTGAACCGTTTCCGAGATAGGAACTTTAGCATGGATGTCTAAACTATCTTTTTGTACTAAATCGGTGATACTCTTTAGCTTTGTAATTCACTTTTTCTTTAGAATCGTTTTCGAGATAGGAACACTAACTCCGCTATTTTCCACCAGGTGGCGCTGCAAGCGATTATAACCTTGTACTGCATGGCCACTTTGCTATACTTACATACCATTTTTATCACTATAGCTGCAGCCGTTTAGCAGTTAAAAGAGTTGGGACTGATTTTTTGGGGCACCCTGTATTTTCTTTAGATCGTAAAGATATTACAATGGGACCTATTGCAGACCAAGACCTTTTCAACGAAACAAAAAGTAACAAAATCGGAGCATCCATTCAGAAGTTATGAGCTAACAAACATAAAAAAAAACATACGGTTTGAATTGAGAACCTTCCTTCTTTTTTGAAGTCGGTTAATAAATAAAATGAAAAATACTAAGTGTATAAAGCCCGTTAAAAATTATATATATATATATATATACAAGCAGGCTTTGCCCGCTTCGCTGGTCACTATTTTTAAATGAATCACTATAATTACTGAATTCTCAAAATTGCATTAATTTTTATCACGTGAAAAAAAAAAAAAAAAAAAAAAAAAAGCGAAACAAAATCTGATTAGGAAAAATTCGCACCGGTTTCTCACTGCCTTCCGAAAAAATTCCCAAAATGCTCTAACTCTTATTTCCCCCTTCGACCCCCCCTCCCGTCTATCCTAATAATTTTACAAATTCAAAAATATCCGCAATCGATTTGTAAATATCAAAAACCTCTATGCACCAGTTTTGAACGATCTATCTCTATTTTTATTTTTTTGCCCCACCACTCTCCCCCTTCCCAATAATTTTAAAAATTCGAAAATATCCGCAATCGATTTGTAAGTATCGAAAACCTCTATGTACCAATTTTGAATGATCTAACTCTATTTTATTTTGTTTGCCCCTCCGCCCCCCTTCCGTCCGTCCTAATAACGTTACACTTTCGAAAATATCCCCATTCGACTTGCAGGCATCTAAAACCAATCTGTACCAATGTTGAACGGCCTAACTGCAT
Source organism: Salticus scenicus (assembly GCA_963930645.1). NCBI lineage: Eukaryota > Metazoa > Arthropoda > Arachnida > Araneae > Salticidae > Salticus > Salticus scenicus. The sequence continues at coordinate 70,128,109 of OZ005659.1, forward strand.
TTCTATTTGTTTTTGCCCATAGCCCCCCCTTACCGCCCCTCCTAATAATTTTACAAATTCAAAAATATCCGCATTCGATTTTAAGTATCGAAAACCATTTCTGTACCAATTTTGAACGATCTAACTCTATTTTTATTTTTTTGCCCCCCCCCCATCCCATCCCCCCCTTCTCACCCCTCGTAATAACTTTACACTTTCGAAAATATCCCCATTCGACTTGCAGGCCTTTAAAACCTATCTGTACCAATTTTGAATGTCCTAACTGTATTTCTATTTGTTTTTGCCCATAGCCCCCCCCTTCCCGCCCCTCCTGATAATTTTACAAATTCGAAAATATCCGCAATCGATTTGTAAGTATCGAAAACCTCTATATACCAAATTTGAACGATCTAACTCTATTTTTATTTTTTTGCCCCCCCCTCTCCCCTCCCCCTTCTCTCCCCTCCTAATAACTTTACACTTTCGAAAATATCCCCATTCGACTTGCAGGCTATTGAAACCTATCTGTACCAATTTTGAAAGGCCTAACTGTATTTCTAATTGTTTTTGCCCTCCCCCCCTTGGGGATCAAATTTCGAAAATTCCAGGAATTGGTTTTTAGACATTTATATTAGCTATATTTTAAAGCAAAAATTTTACGGATATCTGTTTCTTTGTTTGAGCTATGAAGGATATTTTGAATTCACGTTTTGCCCCCCCCCCCTCCTTGGGGGCCGAATTTTTTCAATTTTTTTCTTTCCTAAACCATCCCTGACCTATAAGGAAAAAAACAAAAAAAGAATGATCGAAATCGGTCAAGCCGTTTACAATTTTATAATGGACATACAGACAAACATTCATTTATATATATATATATATATATATATATATATATAGATTATAAGAAAAAAAACTTTTTATAAACTGTGTTTTTAAATTTTCTGTTGAATCATAGAACTAACTACATTAGCACTTTATCAGTGCGTATGAAATCTTTAAACCGATAGTGACGTCAATTTTTGTGAGATACATAATTTAATTTTTTACAATTTTTTAAAGCTCACGTTTAATTAAATTATTTATTTAATCAAGATTATTTATTTTTATGTCGAAAGAAAATGAACTCGTAATTTTTTTTTTGGCAACAATTAAATTATAGCTAATATTTTAATGGCTATTTATAAGGTATTAGGAGGTTATTATTTTCATATTTTAATTAATAATAAGAAAACTATTCGAATTTTTCGAATTTTTTTTTCCTAAACCATCCCTGACCTATAAGAAAAAAAACAAAAAAATAATGATCGAAATCCGTTCAGCCGTTCTCGAGTTTTAGTGAGACTAACGAACAGCAATTCATTTTTATATATATAGATATATTTGGATAAAAGTGCCTTTTTACTTCCATTACCCTACTACCGTAGGTAATGGAAGTATTGTATTCGGTCTGAAAATTCGATATCGGGTTTTCACCTGATTTACACGTTTTAAGGTCCCCTGAGTCCAAAAAAGTGGTTTTTGGCAATTGGTCAGTGTGTATGTATGTATGTGTGTGTGTATGTATGTATGTGGAGAATCTTCTGGCTATTATAGCTCAGAAACTAATAAAGATAGAGCTACGAAACTTTAGAATTGAAATACGTCAGGTGTACAGATGAAATTTCCAAATTTTGGTGAAAATTGAAAAACCGGAAGTGGGACCGTAAGTCCGTATCTCAAAAACGGCTCTAACGATTTTCTTCAAACTTGCTATATAAACACTCTATTAGATGTCCTTTCGAATGATATAGTTGGTTAGTTCAGGAAAATTGATAGGCGTCCTGTATAAATAGCTCAATTTCAGGTCTTGCAAACGCGTTCCTTTAAAAATGGCTTTACGGATTTTTTTCAAACTCGCCATATTAACTCCCTTTTTAATATCCTTTTGTATGTAATTATTTTTTTCTGGTCAATAATTGATTTTTTGTAAAAGTTGGAATCTCAAAAACGGCTCTAACGATTTTCTCTTTAGGTCACTTTTATGTTTTCTGATTACATTAGCTCTCAAAAATGCATATAATACGTGTAATAGTAGGTAATGGAAGTCGTGTGGTTGTTTCACACCAGATTTTTTAAATGTTGTAATGTAACTTTCGTGAGTTAAGAAAATTTTATGCTGTAATTGTAAAAGATAAAAGATTTTTTTTTTTTTTTTTTTTTTTTTTTTTTTTTTTTTTTATAAGTTAAACATTTTTTTTTTTTTTTTTTATCGTTATTATTGTTTTATGAAATAACTCAAACAAAATTTTGTAAGCAATTTAACTGTTAAAAAAAAAAAAAAAAAAAAAAAAAAAAAAAGATACATCATCAAAGTTAAGATTATTGTTATTTAATTTGGCTGTTAAATTATCAAAGCTGATACTATTATAATATTCTCAGAAGATTCCTGAAATCCTGACTTATCTCTCCCACTAATTCTAAATAGTAATTCTTTTTTCATGAGACAAGCCTAATAATAATAATAAAAAAAAACCTACTATTCGAGAACGGAGGTGAAAGAACACTTATGGAAAGTGCGGGTGCGTGCGAGAGACCTGTTTCATTATAAAACACAAATTTGTACATCTATGTACGTGGAAAATGTATTTGTGAACTTAGATTTTCTAGTTAAACAGAAATTTACTTTTATACAAAAAGGAATAAAACTTTTCTAATGATAAACATTTGGTAGGAATAAAGTAATTCTCCAGTTAAACATATGTGAAATTTAATATAAGTTATACTATGTATAAAAATATGCTCAAAGTTTCGGCATTAAATCTACCAAAAAATTCCGTTGCTATTGTTTTCTTTGAATACTATAAATTGCCCCCCCCCCAAAAAAAAAAAATAATAATAATAATAATAATTAATGCAATAAGTACATAAAGAATGAAACTATATACAAGATTGGCCTTTATTAAACTAACAGTACTTATAAAGTTTTGTATCGCGATCTAATTGCGAGAATGGTGTTAAGTTTTGTAAGAAGATTAAACAAGATGAGAAATGAAAGTTCCAAGAGTCACCACCAGGGGAATATGTGAAATAGAAAAAAGAGTTTTTAAAAATGGGGACAAATTAGCACCATGTCACTAATTTCAAAATATCCCCTCCGTGGAGGATCAAAATATTGATGGCATGTCTCCGGACCGTCCTTACAAGGGAAGTATGAATGAGTAAAATTCCGATTTAAACCAAATCAGGCTTAAATTAAAGAGCATGGCCGAAAACATAGGATAGCGTTCAAATTTGCTGCAACAACTCCCCAGGGGGCAAGAAATGACCCTTAAACTTTTAGATGCTTTTTATCACAATCGAAAAAAGAAGACTTTAGCTCGCAGAAGCGTGGTGCTGTGGCAAGGTCTTGGTTTGGTGTTACGTAGTTCCTGCGTTCAATCCCCGACGGAGCACTTAATTTTTTTTTTCTTTCTCAAATATGCATATACAGATATATTATATGCAACCTTTTTTTTTTTTTTTTTTTAATAAAATAGAGGAAAGAATTAAGGAAGATAATTATTAAATTTAATTAAAAAATATATTTAAATGTTTAATTAAATTATTAAAACATTTTTTTTTTTTTTTCAACTGAAAAAAAAAAAAAAAAAAAAAAAATATATATATATATATATATATATATTTTCAATTTTTAATTTTTCTTTGTAATTTATATAAATGACGAGTTTAAGAGAAAATAAATTTTATTTACACATTTTTTTTTTTCTTTCCTAAAGTTTCAGTTAATTTTTTTTATCAATATTTTACGTCAAAGCCGCTAGTAGCAAATGGTGATCGTCTGCTTTTAATTTTGTTATTCTTCGTACATAAAAATGAATAATATTCCTATTAAATTATTAAAACATTTTATTTCAAGCGAAAAAATGCTTTTAATTTTTCTCTCTAAATTAAATAAATGAATAATTCAAAGAAAAATATTACCTTTATTTATTTATTTAATTATTTTTACTTTATATAAATTCTTAATTAATATTTTTTCCCAGCGCTGCTAAAGCATAAAGCGCCTCCAAAAGCTGATCATCTGCTTTTAATTGAATTATTTTTCAGGCGGAAAAAGAAATAACTTTTACTTGTCGTTATTGTGATAAATTTTCGTTTATACGTTGCGCTTGTAAATTGAAAAATGCTTATGTTTTGATCATTTTTTTTTTAAATTTCTAATCATAGTCATTATTAACTTGACACTAAATTTGTAAATTTAAGTATATATATATATATATATATATATATATATATATATATATATATTTCCCTTTAAGAGATAATTTTTATCCTATATTCCTTAATAATATCTTTGTATAGAGTATATATATTTTTAATTTCATAATTAAATTTTATAATTATTTTCTCTAAAATTATTCATTTATTTTAATATTTTGTTTTATTTCATTTATATATACTAATGATAATATTAAAAAAAAATAATAAAAATAAAAATAAAAATACGAGCAGTCGCCTGGGTTCGATCTTACGACCTTTCGCACTGGAATTGAATACTCTAACCTCTGCCCACAACGTCTTGTTAACGGAGTCTCTTTCGTAGGTTTTTACAGAAAGAACTAAAACTTTTAGGGTCGTTTTCTCGCTCCATTGGGGGTTGTTGCAGCAAATTTGTACGCTACCGTATGTTTTCGACCATGCTCTTTAATTTAAGCTCGGTTTTGTTTAAATCGGAATTTTACTCATTCATACTTCCCTTGTTAGAAGTGCAACCAGACTGTCGCCAATTATCCATGGTGCAGTACTAGTGCGACATTAAAACCCAGCAAACCAACTAACGAATTTCAAAATAAGAAATGGGGACAAAAACATTACTTAAAAAATGTGCCCAATCATCAATTTTAAATTATAAAATGCGACAAAAGCTTTAATTAACTAGCGACTTTTACTTGATCGAAAAACTTAGTAACTTTCGGAACTTTTTTTTTTTTTTTTTTTTTTTTTTTGGCAGAATCTTTCCTTTTCTTCTCTTGTTTGATATCATAGATATGGTAATAAGACATAGATTGATCGGCGAGAGGGAAAAAGTGATACCTTTTTTCTCGAGAAAAGTCACTCTAATGGCTGCTTTTCCTCGGGTAAATCACACACAGGAATAAACACGGATAATTTAGTAAATAAAATTTGTGAATAATTTATTTACTAAAGGTGAATGAAAAACTCCAGATACAGTTTCAAATTCATTTTTCTTATTTTTCAATACTCTCTAATGGCTGATTTTAAAACTTTTTTTCGGCATCAAAACTTTTTGCTCGATAACATGTGGATGATAGATCTATATATATTACTACTAGCAGACCCGGCCACGCGTTGCTGTGACTAAGTTATACGTTGAATTATACGGCTGTAAACTATTTAGTACCGTCAAATTATTATTTACGAACAAAGACGAAAACGTTGTAGCCGATGTAAAAACCCACAGGGTTGAGATTTGAAACTTAGGTCAAAATTTGGAAGCGATTGATAAAAATTTTCGTAGTGTTGATATTAAGCACAAATTAATTTTATTGTAGGGTCCTATAAATTTTAATGGAGAAGTGATATATATTATTTCTAATGCTACTTTGGATAAAATTGCTAAAATGACTAATATATAAATTAAATTCTATTAAAATTCTATTAAAATAAAAGAATAAAAGAAACAGACGATTTTAAAATAAATTTTTATGGAGGAGTGAAATATAATATATGCTATAATGGATAATTTTACTATAAAATGACCTCATCATTTTAAATATTTTAAAGAGGGCAACAGCTGTAGTTATAAAAAGGAAAACAATAAGACTAAACCAGAAAAATAAGTAAATTTGATAAATATTTTAAAACTTTAAAATTGGAAATCTTATGAAATATTGGACATTTAAAGTAAATACATGTATCATTTTAAATAGAAAAAGATTTTGGAAAAGTTTAGTGTATTTTAACGAAGTGATGAGAAGTTTTTGAGTATGTTAAAATTTTAATAGTAAATTCAAGTTAATAAAGATGGGAAACATTGAGGATTAAGATAAGAATAATCATAAGATAATTTAAAAAAAAAAAAAAAAAAAAAAAAAAAAACTTTTTATATACCATGCTTTTAAATTTTAATATACTAATAATATACTAATTAAAAGAAAAATGATAAATATTCTATCATAGTTTGAAGTCAAATTTGTTTTCAAATGTCTAAATAAAATATCTGATGTAAGATACTAATATTTTGCAGCGGAATAGATTTCATTTCTGTCATCCTTGGCGAAAAAAAAAAGAATATCGCCAAATTATCTGGCGAAAATATTTAATTCCTTTCAAAAATCATGGTTATTTTAACAACTTATATTAAAAGAGTAATGAATAATATGAAACAATATTTCGTACAATACATATTACATGTCATACATACGTACAATGAATAATACATATTACATTTCGTACAATGTATACATCTGGCATGTATATTTTCGTGTTACGCTTTTGATCGCCAAATAATAATAATAATAATAAAAAAAGCCAAGGGCGACAGAGTTTTGAAATTTAAAATTAAAATTTTGTCAATTTGACAGCAAAATAATTCAATCTAACACCCGCGATAACTAATACATATCTATACCCAAATATAAGGATTAAAATCGGGAAATAAATTTCCTCGATTTTTAATAATTTCTTACAAAAAATCCAGTGGGCAATTAACATAGGAAATCTTTTTCTTGGCTGCACAGACGGTCAGTGAGTCACACTTCGCTTGCGTATAGAACTCATAGATATAGTATAGCATATATAGAATAGAGTGATCATTGGAGAGAAAAAAGTTATTCCTTTTCATTTGGGAAAAGACAACGTTTTTACCAAAATATGGCCGTCTTTCCCCGAGTGAATACACACGGGAATACATACTAATATTTTAGCAAATAAAATTTATGAATAATTTATTTGCTAAAGGGGAATGGAAGACTCCAGATACAGTTTCAAATTCATATTTCTTTCTTTCTTTTCTTTTTTTTTTTTTTTTTTTTTTTTTTTCAATACCACTTAATGGCTGTTTCTAAAGCTTTTATTTTTTTTTTTTTTCGGCATCAAAAATCTTTGTACGATAACATGGGGATGAGAGATCTATATATATTACTATATCTATGATAGAACTACATTAGCACTTTATCAATGTGTATAAAATCTTTAAATTGATTATGACGTCAATTTTCGTGAGATGCATAATTTAACTTTTTATAATTTTTTAACGTTCACGTTTGATTAAATGTATTTATTTTTATGTCGAAAGAAAATGAACTCGTATTTTTTTTTTTTTTTTTTTTTTTTTTTTGGCAACAATTAAATTAATGGAACTCACAGATAATTTGGGGCAACTTTAATAAAGGTCTATAATTAACAAATAATTGCAATAAAAGAATATTGTGACAATAAATTGAGATAAAAACTATCCTATCTCTCAAGTTGGACCAAACTGCACACAGTGTGCAAAATTTCATTAAAATCGGTTCCTTAGTTTAGGAGTTTACCCCGGACAAACATCGTGACACGTAATTTATATATATATATAGATATCTATGTTTAATATTCCTACAAAATTTGTCCATATTCATGAAAATAGATTACGCTACAGAACTACTATTATGCCACTGTGAGTACTGTCAGTTTATGGTGCCGTAACGTTTTTTTTTTTTTTTTTTTTTTTTTTGCGCCTAGCATCGAGGACGATTCCAAAGGCTTGGAGGGCTGCCGAATTGACCGACAAAATAGGATTTGGTAAACATCCAGTCATTCGGCTTTCCCTTATCTCTATTTTCTCTCAACTACAAAGATTATCACCCCCTATTTAAACACTGGATTCCTTGAATCAGTACTTGTACAGAGGCTCCCATGGTCGCAAGAAACACGTTTGAAAGATAATTATGGCCACTTTGTTTATACTCGTACTCATAGATATAATAATATATATAGATCTATCATCCCCCATGTTATCGAGCAAAAAATTTTGATACCGAAAAAAAGTTCTAAAATCAGCCATTAGAGAGTATTGAAAAAAAGAATAAAAAGAAAAATGAATTCGAAACTGTATCTGGAGTTTTTCAATCACCTTTAGTAAATAATTTATTCATAAATTTTGTTTACTAAATTATCCGTGTGTATTCCTGTGTGTGATTTACTCGGAGAAAGGCAGCCATTAGAGTGACTTTTCTCGAAAAAAAAGGTATCACTTTTTCCCTCTCGGTCATCAATCTATGTCTTATTACTATATCTATGTTTATACTTAACTGTTATTAAAAGATAGTGCTAGAAAAACTTTCATTCAAACGAGAAAAACAATATTAAAAAAGACACATTTATAAATATCAGTTAAACAAAAGAAAAAATATTTTAGAATAAACGTATCTGTTTATAATCTCATTTCTTAAAAATTGTTAAGATTGTAAAATTTACGTTATAATTTAAAGTTCACAGTATTTTTGGGAGACATTTAAGAATTTTTAGTTTTACTTTTTGACATGCACTATTTGCTAATGTTCAGTAATGCACAAACAGTCTCATATTATACAAAAAAATCTTGTTTGTAAATTACATTTACTTTTGTTACATTTCCTAAATTTTCATAAATGATATACAGTATAAATTATTTATTCTAAGAGATAAATAACAAAGAAGTTTCAGATTTCTTAAAGGACTAATATGTCGCATTTACCACTTTATATACTTTATTTTATAACTTTATGCTTCAAAGAAGGGGAAAATGAAATCGGTAAATCAAATACTACATTGTTATTGTTTTGATAACAATTCAAAGTTATACATTCCTGAATTTTGAAGATCATACAGCTTTGCTAACGGCAAAAAGAGAGAGAGAGAGAAAAAAAAAGCCGTTAGAATTTATTTATTTTTTTACTTTTTTTACACTTAGTACGTTAACCTGCTACACACAAAGTACTAATCAGAGCATATCCGTCATTGAAAGAGACTTAAGATATGTTTTTCCAAATCTTTCTTTTGTAGAATCAGCAATTTTTAAAGATTTTTTTTAATTTTATTTCTCTCTATTTTTTATCGCATCTAAAACATCCAAAATTTAATTTTCTGGCATACAGTTTTTCTTTATTTTATCATCTTGCGTCAAAATAATAATTTCTTGCACCTGAATTGCTCAAGAGAAAATACATTGTCAGCATTTATTAATATTAAAGAAATCGTCTGCATGAGGGAAAAAAATGACGTAATTATTTTATCGTTTATTATTTCGCGGGAAAATATTAAAAAAATTGTTCTGCAGTCAGCGGAATTAAAAAGACTGGATGTTTTTTTTTTTTTTTTTTTTTTTTTTTGCTATTCAAAGAAATTCTATTCTGTCGATACTATTTATTTCTAACTTTTAAAAAAACTTTTGTTTGGGATTTTTTTTATGATGTTTTTAGCTTTTTTTTATGGGCAACACAAACTAACAATTCTACAAATTCTAATCGTATCAAATTGTTGCAACAAATTTAAAATGAAATCGTAAATGAAAGAAAAAAAATTTTTTTTTTCAACTGCTTTTCAGGATAATATTTTATTTATTCTTACTCTTTAGAAAATATTTTTATTTTAATAAATCAGAAGTTAGGGAAAAAAAAAATGAAAGTTTTTACAGTGATAATTTTTTGTGCATTAAAATGTGACATACAAACAGTAAAGAAAAAATATTTTTAGAAAAAAGTTTAAAATTTTTAAATATAAAAAGTGTTCTACCTGAAACAAGATTCATTATTTATAAATAATTCAAATTTCGCAAGAATTGTAATTAAAAAAGTTTTCATTTGCTGTTCTTTTTTTTTTTTTTTTCTAAACCTTGTTAGAAAACTTTTTGGAAAATTTATTAAAAAAAAAAAAAAAAAAAACATTGTTTTATAATAAATTATTTTTTTCAAATTGATTGAAACATAAGTCTGGTAATTTTTTTTTCATTGAAATTATGCAGAATGGCATTAAATGTTAAAACTTATTTAATCAATAATATTTTTCCTCTAAAAAATAAAATAAAATAAAGTTAGTATATTATAAAGATATTTATTTTTCTAATGTATAAACTAATATCAATTCAGTTACCCAGGTTACAATTAATTGATAGAAAATATTTCAAACTAAATTGTGTAAAGGATATATACACAAAGATAAAGATTGTTGGATTATATTTCAAATATTATTAACTGTGTATGATGCAGCACTTCTATCTACATTTTATTTTTTAAATTCAGAATCATTGCTAACATATTTAAGAATATCAAATATTTCTCAATCTACTATATCAAATATTTTTTCAAACTTAAATTTGCTTACAAATTTTTCTTATCATTTTATACGTACTACGAATTAATATATGATACATATATTTTTTTTAATATAAATTACATATATTCAAAAGAAATTATAAGATTAAAAAAAAAAAAAAAAAAAAATCTGTTGAATCACATAAAATTGACAATTCTATGTATTAATAAATACTTTTTTGAAAAATTTTTGATGAATTATCCCATTCACTTGAAAGAAAATGATCAAATGCGTAATAAAGAGAGCAATTTATAAGAATTTTTCATTTATTAATTGAATAAAAGTATTAAAAGAATGCATTGCCATCGTGTTCTGAGCTATTCTAAAAGTTTCAAACGTCTAGTATATATAGTATATAAGCGTCTAGCTAATATAGTTAAAACTATTTTAGCACTTTATCAATATGTATAAAATTTTTAAAGTGATAATGACATCAATTTTTTGTGAGATGCATAATTTTTTTTTTTTTTTTTTTAATATATAATTTTTTATTGTTCACGTTTAAATAAATGCATTTTTCGGTCGAAAAAAAAAATGAACTCGTAAATGTTTTTGACAACAATTGAATTATAAAAGAAATGAATAACAAAATAAAGAAATATAATGGCTAATTTTAAAGCTATTATGGAGTTATTATTTTCCAATTTTATTAATTAATTAAGATAAAACATTTATTGATTGAATAAAAGTATTAATAGAATGCATTGTCATTGTATTCTGAGATGTTCTAAAAGTTTCAAATGCCTAGCTTGTCGGGAAGTTAGTTAAAAATCGATTGCAAGATTTGTACTGGAGAAACAAACAAACAAACAAGAAAGAGAGTTAATAAAAACATGATAAAAAATGGAGTGACTCTACTTAACTTTTCAAATACTTTACAGTTGCCAGGTGTTAAAATAAGTTTGAATTAGTGAATAATTTAGGGCATTAATATCGTAGGGTGTTTGTATATTTCTCTCTTTTTCTGCAATCTGCCAAAGTGTCACCAAATTTCTTTGTGCGACCCTGTAAAAACTCTATAAGTATTTCAACTTAATCGAATATAAAAATGCTAAATGCACTTTTTAAGGAAGATTAGGCTGCAGAAAAATTCTAAAACTTATATTTGTTTAATTACCTTTTAAGTAATTAAATGCACTTTAGATAATCATCTCTCGTAGGACTTAATAGTTGTGAATACTTTCAGGCTTCATTATAAAATAACTATTAAATAATATGCACGTGATTCCTCATAATTACTATATACTTTAAAAAAGCAAGAAAGTATATGGGTGTTTTTTCAAATGAGTTGCCGTTTTAAGTTTTGCATAATCTGAAAAATCGGCTTTCATGAAACACAAAAACCTACTCACGTATAATTAATAGCCTCCTTATAATTTATAGTTTTCTAAGCAAGTGATCATTTGTCAGTTTTTTTTTTTTTTTTTTACATTTCAGAAAATTCAAAAAGAGTATTGACTAGTCACTGTTTTTCTCAGAAGTGTTATCTTAAAAAAAAAAAAAAAAAAAAAACTTTCTGTAAATTTCTTTGCGTCAATAATTTAATTTACAAACCTAGTTTAGTTTATCTCAAATACTTTAGTTTAAGTCAGAATACTATCATTAATTATTTATTTTAAGAATTGTTGGTATTTCAACAGATATTTATCTCATGAGTGTTACTTTGTTTCGTAAACAAACATTTTAACGACTAATAAAAAAGTGTTGAATGAAAAATTATGGATTTTCACTGCAGTTACAATGAATAACTAAAATATTTTAATCAGAAAAACAATTTATTTGCATAAGTTAACAAATTAATGAATACAATGCTGATATTTAGCAATACTAACGAATCATAAGCAACTGTAACACTCTTTACTTCGTTAGTTGCGACATGTATCAGAGATGTGATTATCTTAGAAACTACTTGAATGATTTTGATAAAAATTTAGATTGAGAGGCTTTTTGAGTTTACAATGTAATCTGAATTGTTTTCCCCTTCCACACAAATAATGTTTACCGATAACCCACGCTTCACCCCGGAAAAAAATATGACAGAACCTTCGTTTTCTTCGAAAGTATTTGAATGATTTTAATAAAAATTGAGAATTAGTGTGTTTTTTTAGGGGATATTTCTACCTGAAATATCCTCATCAAGAATAATTAAATTTCACCAGTAACTCGAACTGCATATGAGAAAAATACGGCAGAAACTTGGTTTTCTTGAAAATCGCTAAAATTAATATATACTATATATATATATATATATATATATATATAATTTGAATAATTTAATATTTTTGTAACACTCAGCAAACAAAAGATAGATGGAAATACCAACATATAATTAAATTTTAATTGAGATTTATTTCGAGAAAAAATTATTGTCACGGTGATAATTCAATTTGAGTACCAATGATTAGTAAAAAAAAGTTAAAGTACTTACGCAGAAGAGAAATGACACAAACATAACACATAAGCCTAACGATGAGATAATAGTTTGCAGAAACCATTAAAGTAATAGAAACAGTCAACATTTTATAGAAAAGAGAAAAGGATAAAATTACCAAAGAGATCCAATAAAAGGGAAAAAAAAGAGAATTTATGAATTGAAAATTGCAATTTTAAATTCTGAAAAATAGAAATGTTCACTCATCAGGAAACTTGCATTTTTATCAGCAGAGTGCAAGATTTCGAAAAACTCTATAGCTAGTAGCAAATATACAGCTCAAGTCTCTATCTTGCAATAAAACAAAATAAAAAAAGGAAATTTGATTAAACAATAACACAAACCATATATTTTAAATGAAAATCCAATCTGAAATATCTCTTTCTTCAGGAAAATTAGCAGTCGTTGGTAACCCATGCTTTTTCTGGAACAAAATATAGAAGAAACCTGGATTTTCTAGAAAACAGCTTTAACGATTTTGATAAAAATTTATAGTTAGGATTTTGATATGATAATTTAATTTGAAATTTTCTTATATCTAGGAAAATTAGCTTTCACTGGTAACCTGTACTTCGCCAAGGGAAAACAAAAATAGGAAATATATATTTTTAAAATTAAATCATTGTATTTACACTGCGAGTGACTTTTACAATGAGATCGAGTGAACACAGTCATCTACTTTAACCCTTTTCAACCCAGGCCGTACGATCTTGCGGGTTAGACATCCACGACATCCACTTACATTTTTGCATCTGGAACAATCGTATGTAATAAAGGTCGAACTAATTAGCAGAAAGTGTACAGTACAATTTTCAATCAACAAATGTCGGTTGTAGTCCATATATTTCTTTCAGTTTGCAAACACAGAAGAATGTAACATTTTAAGGTAAAAACGTTTCGGGTCGGAAAGGGATATATAATATAATAAAAAGTTCTGCAATTATTAACTGTTAAAATGAAACCAACCGATTCTTTTAAAACAATTTAATTGAAGTTATAATAATAATATATAAATTTCACATTATAAAATTGCTCAAGCAAGTACGTAAAGATAGACAGAATATGAAAAACTTCAAAATTGATATGAAGGCAAAAATAATGATATCTGAAACCTATTTTTTTTTTTTTTTTTTTTTTTGGAGATAATGTAATCAGAAGACATAAAATTGACCTAACGAAGTAGACATCTAAAAATTTCCTGGTAAGAGAAACTTGATAAATGTGTAAAGACATATGAAACAAGACATATGAAACAAATGGCGAGTTAAAAAATAAGAAAAAAAAAAAATTGGTAGAGTTATTTTTTGAAACACCAACATCCGAGATCTAAAACTGACCTACCTAATAAGGATGACTCTTATTTTTCCTATAATAATTACGTAATACATGAGAAAGGATATCTAAAATGGATTTATGTAACAATTTTCAAGAAAATTGTTAGAGCCCTTTTTGTGATACCAACTTTTACCAAAACTTAGCATACGCAGTTATTGATAGGGAAACAATAATTACATGCAAAAGATATTTAAAAGGGTGTTAATATGACGAGTTATATAAAAAAAAAAAAATCCATACAGCCATTTTTAAAGGAACGCGCTTCCGAGACCTGAAATTACCAAAATTTGTAAAATTCATCTGTACACTAGACCTGGCTCAAATCTGAAGTTTCGTAGCTCTACCTTTTTCAGTTTCAGAGATATGACAGCCAGAAGATTCTCCACATACATGCACACACAGGCACACACACTGACCAATTGCCAAAAACTATTTATTTGGACTCAGGAGACCTTAAAACGTGTAATTCAGGTGAAAACTCTATATCGAATTTTTGGATCGAATGCAGTACTTCCAATACCTACGATAATCGGATAATGGAAGTAATAATAATAATAATAATAATAAGAAGAAGAAGAAGAAGAACTGCAAGATTACAGTTTCATAAATACAACATGGCAGAAATTTTTTTCACTCTTATTATATCATAGAAAACATGTTATTATAATTATAATAATAATTATTTATTTATTAATTTATTTTACATCTTCTTGTCGAAACGCTAAGACCTATAAGTAAACCAATTTAGACCCATTTACTTAGACCCATTTTTTCACGGAAGTTTTCCAAGAAATTTTAAAGAAATTTCCTGCATAGAATAAAACGCAAATAATTTTGTTCACTTCCCTCGTATTTTCGCTTCGAGAAAAACTTAGAAACTTGAGTGTTATTTATTTATTTATTTACAGTGTATGTGTAGAAGAAATGGATAAAATAAAATTAAGTCTGATAGTATAATCTTAACTTTAAGTTTTAAATATATGAAATACAAATAAATTTCTGTAATTTCTGAACTTAAAAAAATATTGTACATTTACACTGCATATCTTAATGATGTATCATCATACATAGGTATACCGTTTTCTGAGTAACAAAAAAAACATAACAATTATACACAGAAAATTTTATTTAGTTTAAAAAACTGTAAATATTGCTAAAATCCTATATAATAAAACATTTTGCGTTAAAATACCATTTACGTAGCTTTAAAATCTTTTATCGCAGAATCTTCTTCAGAGTAACATAGTTTGAAAAAAACCTCGAATGTAGAAAAATATAAGTTCAATATTTTGGTATTTGCTCATTGGAAAACTCATAAAGTTTTCTAAATTTATACTGTAGAAATGTTCTAAAATATCAGTAAAAAACTAAGTTTACGGGACTTTTAATAATTAGTGTATCCTCTTTTGAGCGAACTTGAAATTGTTTGGATCTTATCGCAGGTATTTTAGAGAATTTGTGTAATAAAAAATTAAATAACTTTACGAATTCTCCACACTGTTAAAAATTTCTGTAAAAGTACAGAAAAAGTATTGAGACTCTCCGTAAATGTACATGAGTTCACTGTTAAGAGCAATGAATCAAGAAACTCAGTTTGCTGTTAAAAATTTCTGTAAAAGTACAGAAAAAGTATTGAGACTCTCCGTAAATTTACATGAGTTCTCTGTTAAAAGCATTGAATCAAGAAACTCAGTTCATAATTTACAGGTATTTCTCTTTTCTAAACAACGTTTTCCCTGTAGGGATTTTGATAGGTACATTAAATAAAAAAACTATATATATATACATAACCTTAAAATTATTTTTATATTAAAATAAATACCTATTAATACATATAGATTTATTAAACTAGAAGTTTTGAAGGCAGAAATATACTGAATAGTTTGTTTCATTGCAGTGTACTATTACGTAAAAAGGGAGAAAAAAGGGAACGTTAGGGAAAATTAGACTGTTTCTGCGGGATGTTTATCTTCGTATCTAATCATTAAGAGTTTATTATTGTTGACTGTATTGAAGAACTTAAAGCAATTTCTGTTTTCATTTGGAATTCATAATTAGGCAAGTTAAATTTTATACAATCTTTTATCCTATTTTAATAAACAACAAAAACAATGACTGTTTATGTTAGTTATATTAGCGGTTATTTTTACTTTCTTCTATATGTAATATAGAGAAAGCATTTGATTCGCGAAAATTTTTGACCTCCATTTTTTGATGGATTTACGTTTTGGGATGTCCAGAACACGAATTGATAGTTTTTAAAAAATGTCTGTCTGTCTGTCTGTATCCCTTTTTTGTGGACGCTGTATCTCATGAACCAATGAATGAAATGTAAACAAACTTGGTATTTAGTTGCACCCTGACATAAACTGGTGCTGATTAGATTTGGGGATCAATCGCTCAACAGGTGCTGTGATCGCATTTTTCTAAATTTTCAACATGACAATATAGGACAAAATTTCGTATAAATGTACATAATGAGAGTTATTTTAAAATTAATATGAATTATTGATAATAGTAGTAGTTAACTAGGGAAAAAATTTTTGCATGTGGGCATCGCGCTCCCCTGGGGGGTTAAGTACCCCCCAGGGGAGCCGAACATTTTTTTTTTTTTTTTTTTTGCTATAACATGCAAGGTATTAAATCCAGTACAAAGCTATATTCGGGAAACCCAATATACAACATTAGATACAACATACTGCAATCAGAATGAAAAAAATAAAAAAATATTAAATATCTAATGAAATGTGAGCATTTTTACTAAATAATTTTTAACTGCGCATGACTAAGTTTTAGCTAAATTTCATTGGTATACTTTAGTAGCCAAATGCATTAAACTACCTATATAAAAACCCAATCAAGTATTGTGTAAACTCAAAAAGTTCTTCGCCAAAGAAGCAACTGGTCTTCAGTTTCTCTCGAAGAAACGCTAAAGTATAAGGAGTTTTACTCACATATTTATTTTAATTCGATGAACGGTAATGCAATTTTCTGTGATTGTAAATAAATATTGGGAAAACCCTCTTAACAATTTTTTTGTTGGGGAACAGCTGAAATTCAGTTTATTCTATGACCAGAGCTGCTCCTAATCCGGCAAATTGTTACTACCACCTCTTTTCCACACCACTTAATTTTTAGAATATTTGTTTCCTTCATTCATCGTAAATATATCTGAAAAGAATTACTCTAAAAATTAAGTGGTGTAGGAAAGGGGGGGGGGAGGGGGTACTAACAATTTGCCGGATTTGGTTGGCAGCTCTGTATGACGTAGAACTTTTTCAGTTTACACGATTTTTGTTTGGGGTTTTTATATAAGTAGCTCAAAAAATTTTACTGTTAAATTTTGAAAATGAAATTTCACTGAACATTTACGCATGCGCAGTTAGAAATTTAGTAAAAATACTCATATTTCATTAGATATTTAATATTTTTTCATTCTGATTGCAGTATACAGTGTTTATTATTGTATGTCTAGTTTCCTGAAAATAACTTTGCACAGTCTTTTCATATTTTGCGTGTTATTGCTAAAAAAAAAAAAAAAAGAATTTTTTTGCAATTTTTTAAAGAAACCTTTATCTCCCTGATTATATGCGTTAGAGACATATCAACTTAATAAGTTAATGAGAAAGAGTCCTATAATCAGATGCTACTGCCATATCGTATTTCAAGCATTAATTATTACAGGGTTAAGCCAAATACTTTCATTTTACTTTAATTATTTTTACCGGTCCTCCTTTCACATCCCTGAAGTTTCAAAATGATTTGTTTAACATTTTTTGAAATACTTTAAAAAGTGTCTGAAATCAAAAGTGTGCGGTCATTATGGAAATGTAGTGTACCTAACAAATTTTTAGTACTTCTTCCTTTCTTTTTTTCCCCCCAATTTAGAAAGTTTACACCTTTTAAAGAGCATAATGAATTTTAAACGATTAGTGTTTTAATTACATTCTTAATTGTTTTAAGTTAATATCTAATCAAAATGTAATAGGTATATGTATATTAGTTAAAATATTTATTTTTAAAGTGTATTTAAAAAGTGGATGTATTTTTTGAATGAAAGAAACTGAGGTTGTTAACACAGATCTTCAAATATAATGTTGTCAAAATTTAATTTATTTTAGTTGATACCTATTTCTAATGTGCTGAAGCCGAAAATGAAGCCAATTTTCCTCTGTTACACGTAGATTTTGCAAATACAGGGTGTCTACCGACACAATACCTTCTCTTTCGGTAGTTTCTAGTATGATTCCATGATTAATTGTAATTAATCATGGAATCATACTATAAAAGTAACCGTATAATTATATTGGTGGAAGAGTCATGAAAAAAAATAGCGCACCTTGTATTGATAAATATATGTATGTGATAGAGTAAAATCTAGTTTTGGTTTCAGCCGAGCAAAAACCATCAATATGTCATAATTATCAAATCAAAATTTTAGATTTAGACCTGCGAGATCTTTCACTATTGAGTCATATTAAATGAGGGAATTAAAATTTTATTTTGGTTTGGACTAAATATAACCGAACAATATTAAGCAAACATATGATATATTTTGAAATTATTTCTGATCATTTTATTAGAAGTACCATAATATAAATTAGCTTCTTTTTTAAATTTTTTATTAAAAGTTTAATGGATGCAAAATGTACCACAACATTAATAAAAATTGTAGTTAAAAACCTGTTAAAGCGCATCATTACAAATCCTACCAAAGGTAATACAAGCTTAACCAATTTTATACTTCTGAATTTTAATGTAGATACTAAAGTCCGGTCTTCTTGTCCCATCATTTTCCGAGGAGTTCTAATCTCAAAGTTTGAAGGTGGGAGGTGCGAAGTTCGATCTCAGGTTGAGATTTTCAGCCTACCCATTCGAAATTTTCCAAGGTTTTCTTAAAAACTTTTGTAAATAAGGGATAGACCACCTTAGAATGACCTACACATAAGGCATTCTATACAGGCCTAGAACTCTGGAGTAACCAATGTGATTTTAGCACCACAATAATATTAGTATATTTAGAAGCCTAAATTCAAAACACTCTAAACTGACGCGCATTTAAAATAAATCCCAAGGCTGAACAATGAATCTACAAGTGCAAAAACATCCAACTTTAAGTTTCTTTTCCTTAAGTTGAATCTGTACTTATGTAACGTATTTACCAGATTCTTACCTATATTCATGAATATAAACTTACTGTTGGATATTTTGTACTTATAAATTGATAATAATGAAATTTATTTTAAGTAATATGCCAATTTAGAGTGTCTTCGATACGCTTATAAACATACTAATATTTAATCGGCGTTAGTTAAAGCCGATTGGATGTACTAGGTTTCTAGACCTGTGGGGATTGCTGTAAGTGTAGGTCTTTCTAAAATGTCTTATCCCTTATTTATACAAGTTTTGGAGAAATCCGGGGAAAATTCCTAATGGGTAGGTCGAAAATCGCAACCTGGGATCGAACCATGCGCTTTCCGCCTTCAAACGTTGAGAGTAGAGCTTCTCAGCCAATGGTGGGGCCTTCAAATATTTAGGTATTTTTACATGGATAAATTTACTGAGATTTTCATAATATTATATACGAAATTTACGGAGACTTGGATGTTCTTACCTATGTAATTTTACAGAGACTTGGATGTTTTTCCATTTGTAATTTTACAGAGATTTGGATGATTTTACATATGTAACCTTACAGAGACGTGGTTATTTTTACAATGGTAAATTTACAGGGTCTTATATGCTTTTACATGATCGAATTTACGGAGACTTGCATATTTTGACGTATGTAGATTTACAGAGACTATGATGTTTCACATGTTTAAATTTACAGAGACTTGAATATTTTGATCTATGTAAATTTACAGAGACTATGATTAATGTACAGTGTAGTTTCTCTATATTTTGACAGAATCTCCGTTTTTAATCCTCCGTAAATTTACATAAGACTTAATATAATTAATTACCAATAGATTCTCTGTAAATTCACAAAAAAATTTTTAACAGTGCAGTGAGCAAGTATTAAACTGTTGAACTTATATTTTTTCTACATTCATTGCTTTTTCATATTTTTTTTTAACAACGTTACTCTGAAGAAGACAGTGCCATAAACTAGTTGAAAGCTAAATAAATAATATTTTTATACGAAAATATTTTACTTATATGTTTTTAGCAATTTGTACAGTTTATTTTATTTTATTTTATTTTTTTATTTATTTTTTTTTTTTTTGTAAACAATTGTTATATTTTATTTTTACTTAAAATATGATGCACTTCTAAATATAATTATAAATCATAAATTTCTAAACTGTTTAAATGAGTTTAACCAATGCTTTTTAAAGGATTTATTTGATATTATATATATATACATAAACATGAATTTCATATTTTAAAAATTAATGATATTCCGTATGCATATAAAATTTTTCAATCAGATAAGTAAAAATAAAAAAAAATTGGAAAAAAAATACATATATACCGGGTGATCCAAAAGTCAGGACAAAATTTAAAATTGAATAATTCGAAAACGAATCAAGATACAAAGATACGGTTTGTACCAAACGGATGGAAACGAAGCCGGATTTTGAGTGGCAACGAAAAAAATAGTTCTGTTGGCAACCAACAGATGGCGCTGTCGGATTTCTTATGTAGGATTATGCAAAGCAACAAACGATATAAAAATGAGCAACTGTGGCAGGTAATGGTAGTCGAAGCTTATATGCATCGAAATATCGCATTCTCAGTCGCTACTTTAATCACGCATGGCCTCCAAGATCTCCCGATCTGACACCCTGTGACTTTTGGCTGTGGGGATTCTTGAAGTCCAAAGTGTACCGCAATCAACCGGAATCACTAGCAGCACTGAAAGATGCCATCCGCCAAAATGTGTCTGCCATAACGCAAGAAATGCTACTAAATCCTGTGAACGGTGTGGTTAATCGTCTCACAGCTGTACTTCTGAATGATGGGCAGCACATTGAACAGTTACTGTAGTAGCACTAATTAACTGTAATTAAGCTGACTTGTAAGTTGTCAAAATTTTTTTCATTTGTAAATCATCTTTTAGTGAAATAAAACACTATAACGCCATCGGTTGGTCGCCAACAAAACTTTTTTTTTTTTTTTTTTTTTTTTTTGCCACACAAAACCCGGTTTCTTTTCCATCCGTTTGGTGCAAACCGTATCTTTGTATCTTGATTCGTTTTCGAATTATTCATTTTTAAAGTTTGTCCTGACTTTTGGATCACCCGGTATATATATATATATATATATATAATTGTTATAAAAGCAAAAATAATGATATCTAAAAAAAATTTCTTAGAAGGAGAGGGGGAAAAAAAACCCTGTAAGGACACAAATTTTATAAATGCAACATTGCAGAAATTTATCCTTCATTTTCTTACCCTTATCACATCATGCAGACATTTTTTTTTTTCCCTTTTACTACACTTTCCTGATTTTAGCTTATTTCTTTGGATATTTATCAGGAACATCGGAAGAAAGTAAAGGCCATATTACCTATCCTTGAATTAAAAAGTTAAGAAGTTATTAAAGTTCATTTTTCACATTTCTATATTTATCCTCTCATAGGGAAATCTATTCAGAAAAAGTTAATCGTTAGCTTGAATGAGGGGGGAAAAAGAGGACGAAGAAAAAAGATAAAAAGAAGGAATTACAGAAAGATGCTATGCATAGCACAGAGATAATGAGAAACTTTGCGAATTTATAATTACAGAAAGTTTTTATTCAGTCCAAATTAATTATCAATTTCAGCTTCTATACAAGATAATACACAAGGTCTTTATGATAAAACATGTTTTTACTTTCTCTTATCCATAAGGTAGAGAAATTATTGTTTTTGGGTCAAATTTTTGAAAACGAGTTTTTGTTATATTTACATGTTTTGAGATTCCCTGAATCCGAAAATCATGTTTTTAGTGGTTGGTCTGTGTGTGTGTATGTGTGTTTGTATGTGTGTCTGCCTGTGTGTCTGTTTGTTATCAGCATATTTCAAGAACAAATTGTAGAAGAAATTCCAAACTTGGTATTCTAAATGTGTATCATATAGGGATGCTACACTAGGCTTTTCGTTGAGATGAAGCAAATGGTTCGTGTTCAGGGACACCCAAGAGAACTCAAATTTTCAGATTTTACGTCTACAAGGAAATTGCAGGTAAGTAGAGTTTAACAGCTACACACTGCACTAAAACAAATGAGATGAATATATATTTTTATATACATAAAAACATGTTTCTTGTAGAATATGGTATAGAGATCATTCACTCTTCGTTTACAAGGCTACACAAAAGAACTAGTTTATAGTGTGACAACAGCTGAAACATGATGGAAGTGTATTTCAGGTTGTGCCATGTGTTATTAATATTATATTTAGGTGCACCATTTGGTCTGACCATAATCTTCCAAAGATATACAGGGCTTCAAATATTTAAGCGATAAAATTCTTTTTTATTGTTAGTGGAAATGCTTTACTATAATATTTTACCATGTCCAGGAAAGTTGCTTAGGAATTGAAATGGATTCCTCATAGACATATGGCAAAGTAATATATGTTTTAAATCTAAATATCCATCGCTTGTTTTTTGTATATTTACACGTTTTGTGGCTTTCTGATTAAAGAAGTCAAATTTTTAACATTTGATCTTTATCTGTGTCTCTTAGAGTAACTTAAAATCAACTTATAGTATCAAATTTCAGGTTAAGAGAAAGTCGTGTGAGTGACACACAAGATTATTTAATATGTTTTAGAAACAATTAAAAAGTATTTTAAACGAACGTTTATTATTTTTTCCAGCAATAGAGCACATAATATAATTTTTTCCGTTTGTGGTAAGAGTTTTTTTTTTTTTTTTTTTACTTTCTTCTATATGTTTAAAAAGAATTGGATTCGTGAAAGTTATAAAACTCCAGTTTTTGATAGAAATACACGTTTTGAGGTGTCCAGAGTAAGATTTGGCTGTTTTTAGAAAATGTCTGCCTGTCTGTGTGTTTGTATATGTATCACAAATTTTGTGAATGCTGTATCTCACAAACCAACGAACAAAATTTAACCAAGTTTAGTATTTAGTTGGAACCTGATATAAATTGAAGCTGATTACATTTGAGGATTAATCGCTTAACAAATGGCACTGTGATTTCATTTTTTTTTTTCTTCTAAATTTTTAACATTGCATTATAGGACAAAATTTCGTATATATGTACATAACGAGAGTTAGTTTTGACGCATGATTATGAAATTACTACCAATTATTGATAATAGTAGTAGTAAAATAGGAAAAAAAAAATTTCAATATGCGTATCTTTCGAAAGAACTTGCAAATATTTTTAAAACGGTCATTGATAATTTAAAACAAAGTTGTCTTTTTTTTTTAATTTTTTTTTTTTTTTTTTTTTTTTTTAAACAAAGGTATACTTATAAAGTTATACTTCTCTGAGATAAAAATCGTCTATATTCGGCATGAAAAAAAAAAAAAAAAAATTCAGTAAATAATAATTTAATAAACAGTATGAACTCTGCGTGAATTTGTATAAGGTTATATAGGAAACTGTCTTGTGGTGGGTACAGCATACTACTTTTTAATAATTTTTTATAATATAATTTAAATTTAATTCAATCCAAACTTTTTTTATAAATAGATCTTTGAAAATAAAGCCTTTATCCTCCTGTAAACTACTTATTACTGAATTTAATAACTTTTGGTTGAATAGATTTCTTATGGCCATCTCAAAGGGAAACATTATTTATAGTGACCCTGTGCCTTTATACTTTTCTGGAAACTTTTGACTTATGGATTTCGATGGATTTGCTAGTTTTGAGAGATCATAAATACGGTTCAACCAATTTTAGAAAATGTTTGCTTGTATGTATTGGCAAAATTATGTGAACGTGATATATTACGAACCAATTGATGGTTCAACAAAACTTTATGTTTGGTTGAATCTTGACTTAATTTGGTGCTGATTAGATTCTGACATATTTTGCTCAAGTAGTGGCGCTGCTAATTGCATCCTTCTCCATTAAAAATACAGTAAGACCCCGCTTAACGCTGTTTCATTTAGCTCTGTTTCGGTTTAGCGCTCTTTTATTTCCCCTGTGGATTCCCCGAAATTGCTCGCAGCAGAACGGGGATTCCCTGAAATTGTGCGAGCGCTGTTTCGCATTACGCTCTACTTTGATGGAACGTGTCCCCCGCGTTAAACGGGGCCGTACTCTATAGCTAGATCTTAACTGTCACAAAGTATGATTGCTCAAAGTTTGCTATATAGCAGGGTCGTGATGAAAAATAGTATTGCTTTAATTTGGATGCATACTGCTCGACTGGTCCTACGGACCACTGACACTTTTAAGTCAATTCTAAGCTGTAAAAATAAATATTGAATTTCGATTGTCAAATGTCCATCCCCATTTCATATTTTCTTCAGGGCAACAACTTTTCTTCGAAAATCAAACAGAGAGACAAATTGTTTTTTATTTAATAATTAAATATTGGGTATTTAACAATTTTTAGGGACAAACGTAAGTACAAGTAGAAGTGAAATGAAATAAGCATATTTATTATAAGAATGTTGGTAGGAAAATGTCACACATAAGTGCTAGCATGTAAAGAACTATTTACACTTGCAATAATTAAGTCTAGCGCAAACGATAAATGGAACAGCCAAGTAAAGTGAAAAGAAATAAAAATTCTAATGATCAAACTTTATAAGATGGTTATTCAAAAGAGCGAACAAAAACAATGATACAATATGCCCAATGGCAATTATAGATTGGCATACATTAGCAAAAAAAATTTAGGCATATAGGGCAATTTTACAGCAGCAGCCAGATACCAGATTCTCACCAGACTTAATCAGACTTTCGTAGATCATGCTCTGTATGTTACCCCAAAATAAGCAAAAGTTATAACGATGCATTCTGCTCGACATCTGTGTAAGGAGTGCCGATTACACCCACAGAAACTTTTCACTCACCGTTTTCATTAGCACCATCTACCGCCTTATCGCATGATTTTCTTACCCACATTCCCATTTTAAATCTGGTTATTTCAATCACTTCTTTCTGTTTCTAAAATTTTTGCCAGATATTTTGGCCGAAACGTCTGTGGTGGCCTTCGTGCGGTGACTCAAAAAGATTTTGGGTTACGGTCTGTCTCGCGAAAGCGGCCGCAAATGCCATCCTATATATTGGCTTGTAACTTGGTACACATGTTTATGAGCTACATGGAAGTAGCAGAATAGTTTTGAATGTGTATTCTATTTCTAGTTCGTTTGCAGGGATACAACAAAGTATTTCTTATCATTACAGCCCATGGATAGAATTTCTATGTACCACAACAGCAGCCGCAAAAAATCCCTCGATTGACTTGCAAATTGGTACATACATTCAAGCTCTGTATAGAAATAGCTGTATATTTTTTTATGTCCATATTATTTATGGGTCGTGCACAGGGACACACCAAAGTTTATCTTATCATTACGACCTGTGGGGTGAATTTCGTTTAAACGAATTTTAACGGCGTTACCCTGCATCTAACAAAATGAAATTAGCATACACTACTGAGATACTTAAACTCATGTTTTCTATAGAAAATATACGTGCTTAGGCTACATAATTAATGTACAGGACCTTACAAATGTATTACGAAAACGTCACGTAATTATCCAAATTTTGTAAAATTTTCAACAATTATTCATGAAAAACATAGAATAAGTTGAATAGTTTTTACTGCAGTATACAATGTTTATGATTCTTTTACAGAGACACACAAAAGAATTTACTGACATTAGAGCCCATGGACAATTTTTTTATCTAAGTGCATTTTAACGCGCTTATGCTGCATTCAACATAATGGAATTAATATACATTATAAAAATGCTTCAAAGTATGTTTTCTCTGAAAAAGAAAATAGGTACCTGTAGACTAAATTTATTTACAGGACTACGCAAAAGAATCCCAATGACATTTTGTAATCATCCAAATGATGTCAAATTAGGTTCAAATATTAATGAATGACAATTAATTAGGTGTATTCTTTTTATTGGTGTATATAATAACTATGGCTATTTCTCGGGGACACTCAAATCAATTTCTTACCATTAAAGTTTATAGACAGTATTTCTTAAAAGTATATTTTCACATGGTTACACCGCATTAAATATATTAAAATGTTTAAAGGCACGTTTTTCTGTAGAAAATTGTGGGCATAGAATTGATAATTAGTTTACAGGGTTAGATTAAATAATTCCGTTATATTATGCAACCTTATGTATGAAATTTAATGCAAGTATTTATGAATTACAAGGAATTAATAGAAAGCTATTATTTACTAAGAATATATATAAATATGCACATAGATATAGATATACACGCAGAGATACAGCCCGCTGTTGAAGGGGGCAGTAGTATTTTCAGAAACATATCTGTTTATATAACATGTCACTTATATATGTATAAAATATGGAGTAAATAAAAATTATCTGTTCAATAATGAGAGATGGAAATAGGACGTTGAGGCTCCTGATCTGCAGATCCATTAGTTTAAGCACTCTGTATACATTCTGTATAGTAATTTCGTCACTTTCGTTATATTTAGTAAAGTGTGTTGAACATAAACTTTTTCAATTATAGAAGGATATGAACGGAATGTCTTTCTAAAAATTTAATTTTATGCAATAACAGTAAATAGTATACATATAATGAGCTTAGATGCGAATGATGCTTTTGATGTGAAATTATTGTATTACGTTGGTAAGAGGATTTTCTATAATGGGCTTTAGTCAAGAGAGCTAAAATAATATTTACTAACATTTAATATATCAAATTCTGTCGATCATTTAGAGCTCAGTTCAGTTGTCAGGAGATGCGTTAAACGCAAATGTTGAATAGAATATAATTTAATGAGTAACTGAGTAAGTTAAAGATATAATACTAAATAAATTTGAATAGTGAACTAATTATCCATTAAAGGTCATATTATGACATGCTCATTACTAACAATTCAGAATGTTACAAAAATTTTTTTAATATATTTTATTACAGATATTCTATCTAAATTCTTCAATTATCCTTATACCTATTCTTTCGATGAGTAAAATTATGAAACTCATTGAATATTTTTAAAGAATATAAAGAAATCATCGTTTAATTTATGTTTATGCAACAATTCAAATTTCTAATTGTAATAACAAAATATTTTATCTTTCTAAAAATTTTATTCATAATATTAATGAGTTGAATTTTCTCTATAATGTCTGTTCAAAATTGCTGACCTCCTTCCCTCCATTAAGGGTGTTATTACTTTTCATTAAATTAAAATTATCGAACTAATTCGTTGCATTTATTGAATTGAATATTCTTTAGCATAAAAAGATATCTTCTAGATTCCCCATTCTATCATAATAATCCTTTGGGGAAAATCTAACCACGTATGGGATCACAAAGTATTCATTAATTTTTTAATTGTGACACATATGTATTTCGCGGCCATATGCAAATATGATGTAAAATGAAAGAAACTATGTAACTAAGAAAGGACTATTTTCTCAAACATCACTTTAGAATAACAATATTAAGCGGTCTCTATGACGGCATCTCCCTTTTGCTGAATTAAAATGCTTTAAATAAATGCACTATGAAAAAGACAATATTTTTTCATTTTTCCAAGACATATATTTTAGTATTAATTTCTTTTTCTTTCACCTGGATGAGAACTTAAAACGTCCACTATATAGTGTCAATGAAATACCTTAACAATTAAACGATCCTGTCCTTTAAAAATTGACCCACCGGCGACTGAGAGGTTCTGTCCTCAAAGCTGGTAGAAGTGAGGGGCCGAGTCCAATCTCAGGTTACGCTAGTTGGCCTAGCTGTTCGGAATTTTCCGTTGTTTTTTCCGAAACTTGGGGGGTAAATACGGGCTAGGACTCCTTAGAAAAACTCTAACGAAGGTCATTCCCCTCAGGCTTAGGATCCTTGCTGTCTATTGGCCTTAATCATAACACCACTTTTAAGGGTCATGTCACATTGAGACCTAAAATGCAAAATTTACAAAATAAAATTCAGACTTCTTATCAAAAAATGTGCACAAATTATTTTGTAAGATTATTTTATAAGTTAAAAATGCTCATTTAGTTTTCAACTTGATGTAGATGGTGTCATTCCTGTTTTAACTTATAATAAAGTTTTTTTTGACATCATTGAGAAATCAAAAGTAAATTTCCCTTAAATTTTAAGTATTTGCTGTATGGATTCTGGCCGTAAACAGGAAGATTTTTACTTATTTATGTTAGATGCATGTTCCAATACTTAAAAACTATTATTTCAGAAAAAAAAAAAAAATACATATCTTTTTATTGCCAGCCTCAAAAAACACTTTTCGTCTTGTATTCACCGTGAAATTTATTCTGGCAAATAAAAAAAATCATTAAAAAAAAATCATTTTGGACCACTAAGAATTGAAAAAAAATATCACCTAAAA
The DNA here is from genome assembly GCA_963930645.1 of Salticus scenicus. Classification (NCBI taxonomy): domain Eukaryota; kingdom Metazoa; phylum Arthropoda; class Arachnida; order Araneae; family Salticidae; genus Salticus; species Salticus scenicus. The sequence continues at coordinate 70,156,681 of OZ005659.1, forward strand.
GTTTGTTACTTTTAAATAAATGATAAACTAGCTTTGGGCATTTTATTAAAATTAAATTTTCAACGAATTCAAGTATTTGCTTTTATGGCTTCTGAGCAAAAATATTTATTTTATTTCCAGGTTGAAACTATAACTTTTGTTTTATGTAACTTATTAAATATATTTTAGTAAATTAAATTTATTCTGAAAAAAATAATGCAAAATTATATATATATATATATATTATTATTATTATTATTATTGTTAACCAGTAATTAACTTGCTTTGTATATTTTATTAAATGTAATTTTCCAAAATATTCCTGTATTTATATTTATGGTTTTTGACCGTAAGCAGGACATTTTATACTTCTTTATACTTTAAAGAACACAAAGCTCGCAAATGGAAGATTGCTGGTTTGATACTCGAACCGGCTGAAGACCGTCGTATACATTAATGGTAACTGGTGCTCGTAAAATCCATCGTGGCCGCAATGTCCTCTATGTTCCCACACAAATTATACATTTTCCGGTTCCCGGATCAATTTCTTCCATGTTCCGATAATAATAATAATAACAATAATAATCTACACCCTTGTGCAAATTAATTGAAACAAACTAATTTTTCCGTGAATTTTAAAATTATTCCAATTATTCTTCAACAGTCATACTAAAATGCATTAAAATATGGGTGGGATGAAAAAATCTTTTGTCTAGCAACAATTTTACAGCAAACATAGGGGTTAGGGAGCGCCTGCGCAGGAATTTCCGTAGATGAAAGCTCCAGCTATTACAGTTCACTGTCGTTAGATATGAATATGACGCCACGAAAGAGTACAAAGATTGTTACTCTCTCCGAACATACACCAAAGACTCATAGATTTCGAAGATAATTGTCATTAGTATCGCGACTGTGAGCCGTATCATAAAACAAAATAAAGAAACAGGATCCACATCTCCAAAGTGGAGAGGAAAATGGAGCCGAAAACAGAAAACAAAGCCAAGATATGACTCTTTTCTACTTACACAAAGTAAAAAATACCCTCGAAAGAGTAATGCTGCACTTAAAAGAGATTTAAAAGAGCATGGAATAAATATTAGCTCATCTACTGTTTGGAAGCGTCTTTTTGTAGCCTATCGGCCTATGAAGAAACAGCTTCTGACACAACCAGTGAAGAAAAAGCACCATCGTGGGCGTTAAAATATGAGAATTGGACAATCGAAAATTGGAAGAAAGGGATAGTTAGCGATGAAAGCCATTTTTCGTCCAAGACCAGCGAACTCAACACGTGCGGAGATCGCCAGGCGAAAGAATTCGGAATTGCCACATTAACCCATTTGTTAAATATCCCCAAAAGAAGATGTTTTGGTTTCAATGGGGTTGGTTCTTTACCGCCTGTAGACGGTATGATGCGTTCTGAGTAATATAGCCCTATTTTGGATAAAAAGGTTGTTCCAGAGTTAAAAAAATGATGCCCTGATGAACAGGGATTTTTAAGGAGAATTTAGCCAGTGTCATAAGTCCAAAATGGTCAAGAAATTCCTGTCTGAGAACCAAACTGAGACGTTCGAATGGCCTGAGAACTCTCCTGATATCAACCCAATGGAGAATCTCTGTGCTATAATGCAAGAATCGACTATTAAATATGGACTGTATAACTATGGAGAAGCTTATCACGACGCTAATTCGTGTGTTTTAGAAGGACACAAATATTACAAATGGTCGTAAGAAATTGATAGAATCCATGCTGAATCGTGACCAAATGTTAATAAAGATTTGTGGCAATCATATTATGTACTAAAAATGGTTGATTTTGTATAAATTTAAATAAAAATAGCATTTTTTCTAAGTTTTCTCAAATTTCGAGTTTGTTTCAATTAATTTGCACAAGGGTGTATATAATATTTCTCTAACGTGGACCAGTTACAGTTATTTTGTAGAAACGATACGATAGTGACAATAAAATACGCTAGGTTAGAAAATATGTAAGCAAAATTTAAGCACGCAAACTCAGTTCAGTGATCTAGGAAAAAAAAAAAAAAAGACGACATTTTTCTGATAAGATCATTTCATACAAAAGTTCGTTTTCAAGAGTTTCATTTTTACAATATTTGCAGGCGTCATTTTAAACCTAGCATTGCTTTAAAGATACAAATAATATGTGAACTTTTGCCATAGATTAACTAAAGAAACGCAATAATAAAAAGTGTAATCAAAATAGGTAATAAGTTTTTTTTTTTTTTTTTTTTTTTTTTTTGGTAACAAAAAGCATACAAAAATGAATCAACAAAAAAATAAATTATAAGTCATCGCCAACATGGCGGCATAAATTTAAAAGTCGTCTTAAGAGTCCTATACTAAAGTTGTCCTGCTTAGGGAAGTATGATAACTGGGTCGCCATTCGTCAGACACGAATTTAATTTTGAAACTTTTCTTTGGGTGATTTTGGGTTAACTACCATTAGTGTTTCATCCCACAAAAACTAATAATAATTTGGCTTCTGATGAATTGAAATTTAAAACGGGTGTTGAAATTGGTATAAGACTTATAAGTTCAAACTTTAAACGTAAAAAAAAAAAAAAAAAATGAAATAAACTGAGAAAATTTCTCACGGGTTTGCTGGTGCTTATAATAATACAACTATGGATTACCGAAGCGGCGAAACTATCCCCTCCGCAGAGGATAAAAACTGTGATGACACGTTTTCGGACGCCCTTCTAGGGGTGAATTCCAGACCATCGCCAGTTTTCTATTGCATAGCACTAGTGTTACGTACAAATCTACCCAATTCCACCTCTTTGCTTTAAATGTATGTAGCAAAAATTTAACGCTATTATTTAAGTCAGAAAATTTTCGTTTTAGTACTAGCCTGTAAATACAGCTTTTGTCCAATGGGCCTCATCAAAAACATTTTAATAAATCAAAATTATTTAATATACGAATTTTAAATTCTTTAAAGTATTTCCAATTTTAGTGAGAAGTAATACCAATGTTTAAAATAATAAAAACATTTCGCATCAGTTTTCTAAGATAAGATTTATTGGAAGTTACTATTAAAAAATAATAGCATTGATTTTTCTTTAAACAATGGAAGATTTGACTATATTATACAGTTATCTTCTATGTTATACAGTTTAGTTCTACGTTATACTATGTTATATTTTGTTATACAGGGTAATTCAAAGTCAACGTACAAACTTTTAGGTGTAGTAGGATACATCATATGGATTGAAAATCGTGTAGGAACTCACGGCCGCAAACGTCATTTTAGCCTTTTAATAACTGGATGTTTTTGACTACTGTGTACTACTAACTCCGCCTATTGTGTAGATTTTAAAATCGTGTATGCTTCATTATTGCGCAAAATTATGTACAATGTTCGTATTAACGCAATCAGTGCGATAAAATACATCGATAAAAAGCAGAATTTATTTATTTATGTAAACATTAGCAGGTAAAAAAAAGGAAAAAGACAGAAAAAAGAAAGGAAAGAAAATGTAATATTCGAGAACTACGCCCATATTCACGCAAAACATCCAGTTCTTAAAGGGTTAAAAATGACGTCTGCGGTGCGGTCATGGGTTCCTAAGCAATTTTTAGTCCTTATAATGTGTCCTACGACCGTTAAAGAGACTAGGATGTGAAATACCTTCAAAATTTCGATTTTTTAATTATTGGCTTAAAAAAAAAGTGCAGATTCTGCAGATTATAAATATATATAATTTATTGCTTCGGATTTTTTATTTTATTTTATTTACTAGCAGGCTTTGCCCGCTTCGCTGGACATTAAACTTAAAGGAGTTGTCAAAATCCCATATCTTTATTAATAACCTAAGTTCTCGCTGTGATTGGTATAGGTTTTCTCGCTCGCAAAGTGAGGAGTCTGGGTCCCACTGTCTTCGGCACAACTTACACACTCCTTACTTCCCCTTCCTCAGCGGGTGAGTTCGAAGTTTTGCAAAATCCCACTAATGTACATAATGCGTACACTTAATCAATATCCGCACACGAAAATTCGCCATTCTAAAATAATTCAAAGCGAATTCAAACGGAAAAACATGTTTTTACACATGTTTATTGGGAACAACTTCAGTATAACCCCACAACGATATTTGGCGATTTTTTTGTTGGCGATTATGGCTAAATTATAAATCTAAAAATCATAAATCATATATGATAAATGATAAAATCATAATCTTAATCATAAAACATAAAACATAAAACATAAAATCATAAATCCAAAATAAACAACATATTGGGCTGCCATATTATATCGCAAACAGTCCAGAACGACATTGTTATCTTCAAAACGGCGCCAAAGAAAAATTGCCAAATTCAGCTGTTGGGTTATACTGAAGTTATACCGTTTATAGAGAAGGGGGGGGATTTCGAATTTCGTGAAATCCAGTTACAATAAGTGCCGGATGCAAACAAACAATTTAAGCGCCAAATTTCGTGACCACAGAAGTCTTTAATAGAAAATATTACAAATAAATAAATACAAAAAGCACAGTTTTAGTATGGGACCCCTTTGGAGAATTTAAATATTTTAAGCCATTTTTGCGATGAACTGAATTGGCTATCTCAATTGTGCAATTAAAGATCTTGGCGAGAAACGTCCGAGCTACGTCGGTTCCGAATTTCAAATTTTGCCAAAGGGATCCAATACTAAAGCTGTTCCATACACAAAATAAATAAATAAATAAAATAAAATAAAATAAAAAATCTTTTCTGATATTTACAAAATAAAAATAAAAAATCTTAATAAAATCCAAATTATAATCATTTACAATTAATGGGAGAACATAAAAAAAAAACCCTCATAAGGTACATAATAACAACAAAAAATTTTGTTTTACTGCAAGACAGAAAAGTACTGCTTAATTAAATAAAAATATTAAACTAATGCCAAATATCTCTATGAAAATATTTATCTACGTGCAAATTCCTCATTAAAAAAAAAAAAAAAATCACCAACTTTTGTAGGTATTTTTCTCTCTAATTTTTTATTATTATTCACGTGAAATTAAAAATATTTCATTTTATTTCTCGAAAAAAAAATAAATAAATAAATGCATATTTATAAATATAAAACCTTTTACCGAATCCGCGTTGAAAACGGAAAAAGGGTAAAATAAATTAGAAATATCAGACCTATATTTATAAATTTGATACCAAATGAAAGGGGTGATTTTTCTGAATCCAGGGATGCAAACAGTTTTTCGATGCGACAATTAGATTTTTAAAAAATAACTAAAGTATGAAATTTAAGTGGCAACGGAAAAACGGAAAAAGGGGAAAATAAATTAGAAGTATCAGACCTATCGTTACAAATTCAGTACCAAATGAAAGAGGTGATATTTCTGAATCCTGGGGTGTAAACAGGTTTTCGATACGACAATTAGATGTTTTAAAGTTAACTAAAGTATGAAACTCAGATGGCAAAACTTCATTTCAATTTTTTCATAATTTTTAGTGCGAATCACGCGAATAAAGAGTCTTTATCTTAAAAATTTATTTTTGCATTTTATTTTTCCATTCAAAGCGTTTTAGTGAAAATATATTTATGGCGCATGCGCAGGCGTTTTTTACCCATAATTTAAACACTAATCATAATTTAGAAAATTTCTATAGATATAATTTTTAGTTGGGTGAAGACCTAAGTTTCTGCCAAGCGCCGTTGAATTCCGTCCAACCGTTCTCGAGTGATGCCCGGACAAACGTGTTTTAGTCTTTTACCCCCCTGGGGGGAACGGGGGGGGGAATTTCTGAAAAGTTGATAGATATAATTTTAAGTTGGGTGAAGACCTAAATCCCTGCCAAGCGCCGTTGAATTCCGTCCTGCCGTTCTCAAGTGATGCCCGGACAAAAAAGGCGACACACGGACACGATGACACACACACACACACACAGGCAAAATTTTCTGAAGTCATTTTTGACTTTCATGGGGTGTGAAACGTGAAGATATTGGAAAATTTTTCGATTCCGATAAATTTACAGACAAAAGTCTGATTTTATTAATATAGATTTATTTATTTATTTATTTTTTTTTTGACCATGGTTTGACAGAAAAAGTTTGGCAGAAGAAAGTTCCATGGCAATCAGTTTACAAAAGTTTCTGTTAAAAATGCAGAGAAACTGAACTTGAGTGGATTATCCAAATAAAAAAAAAGATACAGAAAAAACATGTAGGAAAAAAAATGAAATGTTAGGACATAATGACTGTGGGCAGGAATGTTTTAATTATATTGTGATGATTAGAAGAATGTAGATCATGCAGAGGCGATCCTTTTCCGAGAAAACTATTTATTTTCTCATTTACATACACAACACATCACAAATAACATAAAAAGAACGTAAATAAACTATGTAAACATTATTATTTTTAAGTGGACATAATTTTCCAGTCCACCAAACAAAAATACGAGCGGTCCTCAAACCAGGCGTTTTTACACCTTCATTGCATTATCCACTCTCTAAAAAAACTAAGTTAAAGTCTCTCTTCAAATCGAAAGTCTTTTTCGTCTGCGCTGGACAGACAGCGCCCTCTAGTCGGTCTAAAAGTCATTACAGACCTCCTCCCTTCAGGGGAGAAACTTTTCACTATTGTAGAGGGGAAAGTTTGGTTAAATAATACTTGATTAGGAAAAGTCTATATTCAAATAAAATAAAGTCACAATGTTCAACATATTGGTCCATTTTCTAGATATCGTAATCAATTTAAAACAAGTGATTAAAAAAAAAATACGAGCAAGCACCAATTCTATGCAGAAACAGTACCTGGTTATATTTAAATGCACCAGACTTATCCCTATTTTAGATTAAATACACTATTTAACTATTTTTCAAATATACAAGAATATATATACCAAATAGAAAATTAAATATTATTACACAATATACCTGTGACACTAAATAGATATGCAAAGTAAAATATAGATAGTGAAAACAAATATATACCATATATATATATATATATATAGCAATTATTAACGAATATATATAGCAATTATTAACAAATACGATATATATAGCAATAATTAAACAAATACAATATATATAGCAATAATTAAACAAATACGATTTATAGCAATAATTAAACAAATACAGAAACTTTTTTAAACTAAGGGATAAGACAATCTATCAGCATTCAGAGATTGTAATTCTATACACTCAACAACCTCCTAATTAAATAATCTGCATAGAGTTCCCAAAAAAAAAAAGTCTGGGATTTGGTCTTTTTTTTTTTTTTTTTTTTTTTTTTTTTCTTTTTCTCAGGAACATGAATAGCTTTATACAATTTTGAGATAAATTCTCCTTTAGTTCTTCAAAGGCCATTTGGCAAGAGCTATTCCAGTCAGTGGATTTTAGAGTCCAATCCTTTAGTAAGTCTGACAATAAAGCTGCATTTTCAGAAAATTCAGGAATGCATTTTTGATAGTATTCAGCTAATTTCAAAAAGGCTGTCACGTGAGTCTTGGTAGTATGAGACGAAGGATCTTTCTTGTCTCGAACCTTCATTTCACTTGGAGTTCTCAACCTCTGGCCTACTAAATGTCTGGAATTTTTCACATAAGCTCGAGTAGGTTGACAGTTAGAAGGTTTAATGTGCAACTTAGTAACACTCATTTTGAAGGAAATGTCTCTTACATGTATTTTTCTTGCTTTAGAAAAATTGACGACTTTCTCACTATATGGCACTGGACACTTTTCACTATGTTTCAATGAATTTGCCATTAGTTCACTAGAATCTTTTGGTACATTGTTCTTGGGCTTGAATGTACTCAATGTAGTTGCGGAAGCTTTTCTTTCAAATAATTTTGTTCCTTCAATTGTTTCTCATAAGTTAAGCATTTTTCAGATAATTGCATAAGATCTAATTTATTTTTTTGCAATTCAGCTGTCAACTGATAAAATTTAGCATTAGAAATTTTTTTTTTCTCTTCAAGAATACTATACAGGTAATCTAATTTGGAATTAATTACAGTAATTTCATTTCTTTCTTCAACAAGTTTTTCATTTTTAAGACAAATTTCTTTTTCTTTACTTTTCATTCTTAAGAGTTCTTCTTTCATTATGTTAATTTCATTAGACAGCTTAAGATTTTCAATTTTCGTATTTTCCAGTTCTTGTTTGTAATTATTCTTTTCAACATTCAGAATTTCTAACTGATTTAGAAAATTCTTCTTTTCACTTTGTGAATTAAGACGAAGAGTTTTTAACTGATTTTCAAACTTTTCTTTCTCTTGAATTTCTTCATTTATCTGCTTTTGATATTCTAAGCATTTTTTATTTAGATAAGCCTCTATTTCTGCTTTTAGTTTTTCCATCACAAAATTAGAGTCTTCATTTTTCTGTTTAAGGTCTTTTAAGGCATTATTTAGTTTCGAAATATTTTTCGTAGTATGTTCCAACCTTTCAGTAAGTTTTTTATTTTCAAGAGACAGTTCTTGTTCTTTAATTTTCTTTTCTTCCATCTCCCCTTTCAAACATATTATTTCATTTAACAATCTGAAATTTTCAGATTTGAGATGGTCAAAATTTATTTTCTCTTTAAGTACAACTTCATTTTCTATTTGATTTTGATTTTCTTTGATATCCTGCATTGCTTTAGCAAACACTTTTGGAGAGGTTTTATTAAGTTCTGGCCATGAAAATTCTGGCAGGATTTCTTCTACCTCCTCAGTTTTCTTTTCATCTTCAGATTTGCTCTCAATCAACTTTTGGTCAAAATGAGCAACATCTTTATTTTGAATATTTTTCTTCACCTTTAAAAATTTCTTAGAATTTCTTGTTTGTACTGATTTTAGCTTATGCTCTTGTACATTTTCTTTTGATTTCCAATCTTTGAATATTGCAGCAGTTTTATTTCCTAACAAATACTTGTCACCCTAAAAAGAATTTTGTAGGACAGCTGCTTTAGTTTTTAAGTGTCCCATTTTACAATCCAATCCAATTTCTGCAAGTGGTAAACAGATTGGATCCACTTCTAATGGATTTCTAATATACACTTTCTCATTTGTGTACACATGTGGTTTCACGTACTTGCTGCTAATCAAATCACATGAAGCACCCGTGTCTCGAATTATTTTCATCTCAACACCATTCACTTTACCTATACTAGTATAAGGTGTCATTGATTCATCAGAACCAGCCTCAGTTATAATATGTGAAATAAATTCTTCATTTTTCTTTAATTTATCACACTGAGGTCTAAGATGATTAGTAGAACCACATTCATAGCAACGAGCAATTTTTCTTTTATCAAACTCTTTATTTCTTTGATTTTCTTGGGATGTTTCGGGTTTTGCATGAAATTTCGGCTTGACATCTTTGTTATTATCGTTAGACTTATCATCACATAAGTTTTCACTTTGGTTTCGAAAGCTGGAAAATTTCTTTTTGGGCAATTCCCTGCTTTTGAAACTTTCCCTAATACTCTCAAACTCATCTAGTTTTTCAGCTAAGTCCATAGGTGTCATGAATGTAAGCCAGTTTTCTAATAAATGATCTCTCACATCAGCAGGCACTCGAAACTTCAACTGCTCAGTCACTATTAGGTCTTTCAGCTGTTGAAAATTCTCTATCTTTAATTCTGTAAGCCACTCCGTAAAATAACTAGAAAGCTCTTGGGCATAATTTCTCCAAGATTTTTCGGACGATTTGTGGTGCTTATAAAAACATTGTTTCAATTTTTCACTATTTAATTTATATCTTCTCATAATGATATTCTTTACAGAATCATAATTTATAGCATCGGCTGGAGACTCTCTGGCCAACATATTGGAAAGTTCTGGTGGTAAAACTGCTAACAGGTAGGCCACCCAATCCTTTTTTGGAACTTGTGCCATCTCCGCTCTTCTTTCGAAATTTATTAAATATAAACCCATTTCATCATGTTTTTCATCAAATCTTGGGATAATTTGAGTTAACTGAATACCGATTCAGCCAATGTTTCTGGTTCTAATATTCTTTCAGGATTTTCTTTTGAAATTTCCAATTTCTTTAATTCAAGTTCATATTGTTGAGTTTCTCGGGTCCTTCTTTCCTCTCTTTCTTCTTGTCTTAGTCTCTCTTCTTCTTGTATTTTTTTATCTTCAAGAAGCCTTTCCAATATTAATTTTACTTCTTCGTCATTATAGGACTTGCTAGATAAAATTAATTTCTTGATGTCAATAACTCTACTGGAAGTATCTACTTCGACACCGATTTCTTCACAAATTTGAACCAATTCATGTTTTCGAGCTTTAGCTAAAAATGCCATGTTTGTAAACCCCAAACAAAACCAGAATGCTCTCAAAACGATAATAAAATATAAACAAATAAATTAATCAGAATTTTTTTTTTTTCAAAATTCAATCAAACACACAAAAAAAGGATACTAAGGGTAATTAACCTTTGCAATTAATTAAAAAATAATATCTAATACCGTTAATGGTATCTACTTATGAAAAATACCTTATTTTTCTCTATTTAAGAGAACACTTTTTTTTTTTTTAATATATATATATATTTTTCATAAAAAAAAAAAAAAAAAAAAAAAAACACTTTTCTTCTTAAAGAACAGAATACGTGAACATTTTTAATCACCCAAATTTATTTTATTAAATAAATCATATATTCAAAAATAATATTCAAAATAATATTTTAAACCAAGTATGTTCTCATACTAAGTACTACTTGTTTCCTACACAATCATTATTTCAATTCAAAACAGAAATAAATTAGTTTATTTGCAAAACTATTTGATTCTTTTTGCTCACATATTTCTCAGGAAACAGAATAATTAATATTTTTTTTCAACCCCCCCCCCCCCCCAAAAAAAAAAAAAAAAAAAAAAAAAAAAAAAAAAAAAAACAATAGTTTCGTTTCGAAACCGAAACTCTTTTCTTTATCAAAAAAAAAAGGTAAGTTCCACAAAATTAGATTTAAGTAACATAAATTACCATAGTAATTAATATTAAGAAATAAAATGAACATCTAATCGTTAAACACTTCATTTGAAACAGAAACTACTATTTTACTTCAAATCGAAACGAAAATATTTTGTTCCAAACACGAACAAATTCATTTTACATGAAATCGAAACTAATTTCTTTTTTACTTTCTTCTATATGTAATATAGAGAAAGTATTGGATTCGCGAAAATTTTCGACCTCCGTTTTTTGACGGATCTACACGTTTTGGGATATCCTGAACACGAATTGATAGTTTTTAAAAAATGTCTGTCTGTGTGTCTGTCTGTCTGTCTGTCTGTGTGTCTGTCTGTCTGTCTGTCTGTGTGTCTGTATCATTTTTTTGTGGACGCTGTATCTCACGAACCAATGAATGAAATTTAACCAAACTTGGTATTTAGTTGCACCCTGACATGAACTGGTGCCCATTAGATTTGGGGATCAATAGCTCAACAGGTGGCGCTGTGATCGCATTTTATAGGACAAAATTCCGTATAAATGGGCATAATGAGAGTTATTTTAAACTTGTGATTGTAAAATTAATATGAATTATTGATAATAGTAGTAGTTAACTAGGAAAAAAAAATTGTGCATGGGGGGGCATCGGTTCCCTGAAGATGGGTATCATTCGAAAGATCTCGTCAATACCTTTAAAACGAATGGTTGAACCATAAATCTGTGATAATTTAAAACAAAGTTATCGATTTTTTTTACTTTTAACAAAAAAAAAAACTTAGAAAAAAAAATCGTATTTTTTTTTTTTTTTTTTTTTTTTTTTTAATATTGCTACTGATTGAATATGTATAGGAAAATATAGAAGAAAGTCTTGTGGTGGCCACAACATACTAGTTATTTTTATCCTTCATTCACTCTTTATTTACCCATTTATTTTTGTATTATTAAGCAAAGAAATACCAAATCAGTAAAAAGAGACAGAAAGAAAAATAAATCCAATAAAATATCAGAAATAAAAATGACCTGAAATGCACATTAATATGAATCATTCAACATTTTTCTTTTTAATTCGATAATAAATACATTCTTTTTTATTTTTTATTTCTCAAAGCGCTAAAAAAGAATATCTATTCTTTATTTAGCTTTAATTACAGAACAGATACTTTATTTCAACTTGTTCTCAAATTTTGCAATTCCGTTTAAAACCGAAATTCTTTTCAAAATGTACTTATTCTACAGTAAGTTTTTATTATTATTATACCATTAAACAAAAGAAAAAACATATATATTCATTTATTTCTCACTGATTCATCAACTTTATTTTTTTTTTTTTTTTTTTCGAAATACATCGACAAAAAAAAAAAAAAAAAAAAAAAAAAATTGAAAGATTTTCTTTTTTTTTTTTTTTATTTCTTTTAACCAACGGATAAATCAGTTTAATATATATATATATATTTTCTCTACAAATAATAATTTCAAATAATCTTTTTTATCAAATAGATAGGGACAAGTGAGGTACCTCTGTGATATACTTACTTCTCTATTAAATACATAATGCGAATTTAAGTACTTTTAAAAAATATTTTCTCACGTCCTAATACAAGGACTGAGCTGATTTATTATATTATTTTTTAATCAAGGCACTGTTTCATACATAAAGACACTTACCCCTTTAGTAGCGTTGATCGTCTCGTATCCAAGCGCTGCCACCATAACAGTAGACTGTGATGATTAGAAGAATGTAGATCATGAAGAGGCGATCCTTTTCCGAGAAAACTATTTATTTTCTCATTTACATACACAACACATCACAAATAACATAAAAAAGAACGTAAATAAACTATGTAAACATTATTATTTTTAAATGGACATAATTTTCCAGTCCACCAAACAAAAATACGAGCGGTCCTCAAACCAGGCGTTTTTACACCTTCATTGCATCATCCACTCTCTAAAAAAACTAACAAGGGAAGTATGAAGCAGTAAAATTGCTATTGAAACCAAACCAAGCTTAAATTAAAGAGCATAGTCGAAAACATTGCGTACCTTACAAATTTGCTGCAACAACTCCCATGGGGGTGAGATATGCCCTCTATTAGTTTTAATTATTTCTATAAAAGCCAACAAAACACGCAATGCAATGTGAACAAATGGTGCAGTGCTAGCGTGGTTGACTTCGGGTACGTAGGTCGTGGGATCGAGTCCCCGCAACGGCGTTTTGCATTTTAATTTTTCCAATTTCTTTTTCTTTACGTTTTTAATTAAATTAAATTATTAATTTAAGAGAAAATATTTATTACATTAAGAAGATTTTTTTTTTTTTTTTTTTTTGAGTATTCCAATTAATAAAGTAATGAGAATGAATTTAAGAAATGCATTTTTTTATTTTTTTATTAATAAAAAAGAAAACCATGTTTAAAGTTACGAATATAGTTTCTGATTTATAACAATTATGATTAAAAGTAGAAAAATCATGGAACCATAAGTATTTTTCACAATTAGAACAAGAAATATAAAAAGATTGATCACAATTATTTGGATTTCAATTTTGTTCACCGTCAATTATTGTTCATCACGGGCATTTTGTCAAATATTTGGCTTTTCGTCGAGATTACTTGATTTGTAAAATTCATATTTAACCAGATTTTGAATTTTTTTAGATGTAAATTAATTATAAATTAGTAAAATCATTTTGAGAAAATATGTTATTGTCTTCAATATTATTGTCAGTTCTTCCGACACCACGAAACTTGACAGTTGTTTAATGAAATATTTGAAATAAAAGTTAAATGTGACGTCCAATAGTTAAGCAACAGCTGTTCATCATTTAGGATTTTTCATGCAAAAAATAGCATTAATAAATAATGCAATTGAGAGCAGACGATTAACTCTTGTTATTAATGTCGTCGTTAAAAGATAGTAATTAATAATTTATATAAAACAATCATTAACAAAATTTTATCTGAATGTAATCATTAACAAAATCTTACCTAAATGTAATATAAAAGTATTTCCCGTTAAATTATTAATTTCTTCAAATTTAATAAAGAAAAAAAAAAAAATTGTTAAAAATAAAAAAAATATTAAATTGTCCGCGCTGAAAAAAAAAAAAAAAAAAAAAAAAAAAAACTTATTTTAATATATTTTCTCTTACAATAATGATTTAATTTAATTAAAAATGTCAAAAATAAATATTTCAGTTGAAATAAAAAAATAAAATATAAAACGCCCTTGCGGGGACTCGATCCCATGACCTACGTATCCGAAGTCAAGCACGCTGGCACTGCACCATCTGTTCTCAATTCGCTATGTGTTTTGTTGGCTTTTATAGAAATAACTAAAACTAATAGATGGTATAACTCACCCCCATGGGAGTTGTTGCAGCAAATTTGTACGGTACCCAATGTTTTCGACCATGCTCTTTAATTTAAGCGTGGTTTGGTTTCAATAGCGATTTTACTAATTCATACTTCCCTTGTAAGTCAAAGTCTCTCTTCAAATCGAAAGTCTTTTTCGTCTGCGCTGGACAGACAGCGCCCTCTAGTCGGTCTAAAAGTCATTACAATATATAAACATTTAAATTTGAAAGGCTTAAAATGTTTTTGCATTTTTCTCAATATGTTATTTTTCTGTATATTGGTACACTTTGTGAAAAATCTGTTGAAAGTAGTTCACTGAAATTTTAGAGGGAAGTAGAATAAGTGTCTCTACATATAGTGAACCTATTTTTTTTTTTTAATGTATAAACCTTGTGTTATTTTTTAAAACAGCAAATATATGTGTTAAAAAATGTATATTTCTAATAAGTAAAAATTGCATTTATTTATTTTTTTTTTAAGTGCAACAAAACATAAAATAGTCTCAGTACATAAACAAAAGTATTTTCTATCATCATACATGATTTCAATGTAAGATTTTAATTAGTTTTTTAAAAAAGTGTACCAAAATGAATAAAGTGAAAAAATCCTTAAGAGTAAAATATGTACGTTTACAGTGTTATTACAAAAAAAAAAAAAAAAAAAAAAAAAAACAATGAAACACATAAAAATAAATAATTTGCATCAAATATTTCTTGAACTTCTTGCTAATATCTCATAAAAAATTTGTATTGATACGTGCATAGTTAAAAAAGATAGGGCTATTAAAGCAACAACTTAAATTTCCCACTTCTCGGTTGTGGCAAACGTCTCAGTCCCCTCAAGTGTTTGTACGTTGACTTTGAATCACCCTGTATGTATCAATTACAAATCGACAATAGGCTACTAAAATGTTCAGTTATTTGCTTTTGCATCAAATATAAGTTTGCCTTGTACATTTTATCAAAAACAACCACCCAACAATTTAAAATATTTGCTTTTAAGCCTTCTAACTATAAATAGACACTTTTATACTTATTTACGTTAAATGCCTGTGGCAAAACTGAAGAGCTATTATTTAAGTCAGGAAATGTTCATTTCCTTTTCCATCCCCAAAATGCAACTTTTGTCCCTAGTGTATCATCAAAAACTAGTTTAGAAAATTATTTTATATCTCTAACAAATCGAGAATAATCTCTTAAAATTTTCAATTACTTGCTTTTATGTCAATAATAAACTTGCATTTTACATTTTATTTATGTTGTAAACCTCCGGCAAACCCCAAATAACTCTTATCATTCACAGTGAGGCGGAATGTCAAATTTCTTTGTCTTTCAGAATCAGCTTCGACCATTGAGGTTATAATATGATAAGGAGGATGAAAGTCACTGATTGCCCGGAGCAATAAGTTAAGGAGGATTAAAACTTGGAGATAAGTTCCGTTTTCCAGAAGAATTTGATTGTCTTTACCTCGGGGTTTCCAGGGAATAAAAAGATTTCCCGGTTGCAGTGTGATTCCTTTGTATTTAATCGGTTCTTTAAATTGAGTTTGTCATTTAAATGCCGCACACAGAACAATGAGTGGATTAAAACTCGATTACTTTCTTGGAAAAGTTCTCTTTTTTTGAATGTCATCATTTATCTAAATATCTGATTATGATAGAGTAAAAAATTATAAATATTTAGAACGAAGTAGATTATTAAAGATGAAGTTTATTTATTTAGGAAATTTTTCAGATTAATGTTGTCTATTTTTGTTGATGATAGAAGTTTTTGTTTTTAACTGGACATATAACCTTCTGAAATGAAGAAAAAAAAATTGGAAAAAAAAAAAAAAATCGTAAAAAATTATGTAATGACTTTGTTCTTTCAAGGGAATTATTAAAGATTTACTTAATCTCCACAAAGTTCTAATCAAATTTGTCAGTATTTTTTATCCCCCTTTAAATTTTGAATTTATTCTAATAAAAACAATTTATAAAAAATAGATTAAAAAAAAATGAATACTATTTGAAAAGTATACATATATAAAGGCAATTGATTGTTAATTTTACATGCGCCTCATAAACATTCGTGTGCATAATCATTTTTGAAAAAAAATTTTAATGATTTTGAAATTTACGGGAAAATCTAAGGTATATATTATTTTTATTATTTTATTATGATTAGGATCTATATTATTTTTTAAATTTAAGGTACTTTAATAATCTGGTGTGTCATTCACACGACTTTCTCTTACCCTGATATTTAATACTATAAATACAGGTTTCAGATTAAAAGGTAAGATAACGAGTACTTTTATGTAAACCTGTAATAGACAATTCATATTAGTCTTCTGAAGAGTGTTATATGATAATTAGTTCTGTGTGAGGGGGGGGGGCTACCGCCCCCCTCAACCCCCCGTTTCATTAATGCACCTACATTTATATAGAGTTTAATTCGGTTATTAAAAAATAATTCTGTTTAAAAAAAATAATTTATTAAAATTATTATTAAAAAAAATTATCTTTTATGATAATGCAGACGATTTCCATATTAGAGAAGTAGTATAACACCAAATATCAAAAAAAAAAAGTCCATTTTATTCTCAATATTTATTTAAAAAAAAAAAAAAAAGATTTTTTTTCTAGTTTTTTTTTCGTTAAAAGTAAAAAAAAATCAATAACTTTGTTTTAAATTATCGCAGATCGATGGTTCAACCATTCGTTTTAAAGGTATTGGCGAGCTCTTTTGAAAGATACCCATCATGAAAATTTACTCCCCTCGAGGGGGGACTTCCCTCCCCGGGGGGGAGGCGAGGCTCCTACATACTCAAAAATATTTTTCCCAGTTAACTATCTCTATTACAAAAAATATATATTCGTTTCATTTGGTTTAGACGTTTCTATAGACGTTAAACTCTACTTACCTGCAATTTCTCCCATAGACGTAATGTATTAGAATTCTCTTGATTATCCCTGTACACGAACCATTTTCTTGATCTTAACGAAAAGCTTACTGTAGCATCCGTTTATGATACACATTTAGAATACCAAGTTTGAACTTTCTGCCATAATTTGTTTTTGAGATATGCTGAAATTGAAAAATTAATTTAATTAATTAAATTTTGTATAATCATTTGAAGATTAATAAGAGCCATTTTTAATAAAAAGTGTAAAGTTAAAAGTTAATTAATGAAGAAAATACTTAAAATAATAATGTTTAAGACAAAAATAATAAAGATTTTTTTTTTTTTTTTTTTTTTTTTTTTTAGCAGCGGTAAAAGAAAAAATAAATAAATAAATAAATAAAAATAAAATAATATAAAATATGACAAAAAGTCACTTTAACGGACAGACACACACACAGACCATTTGCTAAAAACATGATTTTCGTATTCAGGGGACCTCAAAACGTATAAATATAACAAAATATCGCGTTCGAAAATTTGACCCAAAAACAATACTTTCTCTACCTTATGGGTAAGAGAAAGTAAAAATACAAGAATCTTACTTAAAGTCGTACCAAAAAGTATTTCACGATTTTTTATACTGTTATGTCCATAAATTTACTAAAGTTATTTTTAGATAGCGTTATATTTTAACCTCCTAGCAGGCGCACATCTTATAAGAACATGAAATGTCATATGTATTTTTTACATACACTCTTGTAAAATATGTATTTTCTATTACCTGAATATTTTATTTGTACTATAATCATTTGAAGATTAATAAGAGCCATTTTTAATAAAAAGTGTAAAGTTAAAAGTTGATTAATTAAGAAAATACTTAAAATAATAATGTTTAAAACAAAAATAATAAAGATTTTTTTTTTTTTTTTTTTTTTTTTTTTAAAGAGCGGTTAAAAATAAATAAATAAATAAATAAATAAATAAAAATAAAATAATATAAAATATAACAAAAAGTCACTTTAACGGTCGTGCATATTTCTCAAGTACTACATATAGCAATTACACAGCTTCATATCAATGTCTTGAAGTTAACAAAATAAAAAATAAAAATAAAAATAAATCGATCAATAGCTACTAAGAGAATAGCGAGGAGTAGGTGTTCCAAATGGTCTATGATTTAAAGGTATACAACGAAATTTATCTCTCACATTCGCGTGCTCGCTGAAAAGATTCATATTTTTGTTCATTTATTGCATAAATAACTGAAAAATTGGTTGTATCTATTTTATATCTTGTAATTACATTTTAGTCCTAAAAATATCATACTTTAATCCTAATAATATTTTAATCCTAAAAATATCCTTAAAATAACTGAATTATTACTCAATTTGCGAATTATTATTATTATTATTATTATTATTATTAAAGCATTTTGCATTTGTGATTAAAATATCGGGTTCCAAGAAGTGCGTTTTGCATTCTCTTATTGTATAACTCTTACCAGAGAAGCAACTAAAGAAGTTTCCAAATGGCCGTATAGTTTTTATTATTTTTTTTTCTCCCATTTGTGCTTTCTCAACATTGTTTTTACTTTTTCATATAATTTTAATGGGTGCAAATATTATTTAATCCTTTCATTTTTAGTGTAAATTCAAAATAAAACTAGTATGTTGTAGCCACCACAATACTTTCTTCTATATAATTTTATACAAATTCAGGCAGTACAAACTATTTATTGAATTAATATTTATGAACATTATTTTCCATGATGAAAACAGACAAAATTATTTCACAGATTTATAACTGTAGATGCCGAAAGCAAGTCAAATTTTTGCCAATATCACAAGAAATACAATTTTTCTTTTTCTTTTTTTTTTTTTTTTTCGTTAGAAAATGAAAAAATTGGATAACTTTGTAATCTATCTGAGATCTATGGTTAAACCACCCGTTTTTAAGGTATTGACGAGATTTTTCGAAAGATACCCATACACTCCTCCGGGGGAGTAGTTCCATCCCAGGAGGGGATGTGATGCTTCTACGTGCACATACTCCCCCCTCTCCCCCACACACTAATTTAATACTACTACTATCAATAATTTATATCAATTTTAAAATCACACGTTAAAAATAACTCTCATTATCTATATTTATACCAAATTTTGTCCTATACTGCCATGTTAAAAATTAAGAAAAAAATGGGATCACTGAGCCCCCTGTTGAGCGATTGATTCCCATATCTAATCAGCACCAGTTTAGGCAAGGGTACAACTAAATACCAAGTTTGGTTAAATTTTGTTCATTGGTTCATGAGACACAGCGCCCACAAAAAAATTTTGATACACACATACAGACAGACATTTACTAAAACCAGTCAAATCGTATTCAGGATATCTCAAAAACATGTAAGTCCATTGGAAACTAGAATTTAAAAATTTTCACGAATACAATACTTTCTTCTGATATATTTAGAAGAAAGTAAAAATTCGCTTTTAAATGTAACATGTTATGCTTTGCGCATTTTGGGGTTTATAAACAGCAAATATCAGTTTTTGAAGATACGTATCTATACTTCACTGTACATCACTTTTTAAAATATCGAAATATTTCAATAAAGTTCGAAAAAAAAGTTGGCATTAAGACAAATTTTTCACAAACGATGCTTTATATGTTTTTTTTTTTTTAACTTTGTTATTCCTGTTATATACATTTGATTTATACATGATATTCATATGTAAATCTTGAAATAATGTATTGAAACATTTATGCATTATCACGATCTATTTTTAATTTTATATTTACTACATTATGAAATACGCATAAAATACACTTGAAACATATATTTTTAGTTACTTAAGAATAATTTTTAAAGATATAGGGTGAGTGCACCAGTGATTGACACTTTTAGAGCAATCTCTGAGGTTTTTAATATTCTAGTCATTATAAAATATTTTTTGAAATTTTAAGTTAGTACATATGGTATGAAAAACATTCAGAACCACATATATGTTAAAATATATACATTTGATAACAATTATTTTTTTTATCAATTTTTATTTGACACTCACTCAATGTTACAGTAACTGACACTGCCAGTTTTTCATTTTATCAGTAATTGTCCCCCTATGTTCCAGTGTTTGGCACTGCTAGTTATTCATTTTACCAGTTATTAGCATTCTATGCTCCAATGTTTGCCATAAAATGTTAAAATTCTTACATGTAAAATATATGAATTTATTGTTTTTCTTATTTATTAATAATTTCGGGATAGATGTCAATTAATTGAGCATGCCAATCACTGGAGCACCTACCCTATGCAATGCAAAATTATGCATATGACTTCATCATAGTAAGAATGAGAATTTATTGATGTGGAACTTTATGCACCATTTGTACATAAAGGTCCAAAAAAATATTAGGATCTTAAAAAAGTGTAAAAAAGTATTTACTTTTTATGTTCTGTAAATTTTTTAAAGAATGATGGCAGATTCTTGAGATAATACATAGAATAATTATAACAAACGGTAAGATCAAGAAAAACAGTGACAGTTCTCTATAAAATCCTTTCTTAAACCGAAACGGCTACATGTAGCGCCAGTGCTATGTAGTGAGATTAAAGTGAGGCACATATGCTCCATTCTTATAAATACTTTTAACATTTTCCCCATAAATTCGTTTTAATACGATTTTTAACATAATGGTACTTTAAATAATACCG
The DNA here is from genome assembly GCA_963930645.1 of Salticus scenicus. NCBI lineage: Eukaryota > Metazoa > Arthropoda > Arachnida > Araneae > Salticidae > Salticus > Salticus scenicus. The sequence continues at coordinate 70,177,531 of OZ005659.1, forward strand.
TCAGCAGATAAAGGGTAAAAAGATTTCAAACTTGGTACTGAAGTATCTGCAACCCCCTGAAAGTTCAACCTTTTACCATGATTTGGTAATTTTATGCTGCACACAATATTGGTATTATGTTAAAAAAAAAAAAATCATACTTGAACCGAGACGGGGATCGAACTGAAGACCTTCTCCTCTCATGTCAAATACTGAGACTTCTTGACTGCGGACTCTGTGTGTGTGTTTCGTTGATTTAGACAAAAGGGGCTAAATTTTCCTGAGACTTATCTTGGAGTTGTTGCACAAAATTTGCAATTTCCCTACATTTTTTATTAGACTCTTAAGCTTGATTTTATTCCAATAGGAATTGTACTGATTCATACTTTCCTTGAGAGTGTATGTATGGTAGCCTCAAGTTTTGGTACAACTTAAATTCAATCGCAAAAAGTAGAAAACTAAAAAGTGAGGTTAAACCATATTATGATATTGCTTATAACTTTACTCTATATAGTGGTTCAAGTTTGCAATGAAATTTTTAACAGTGTAAAAAGTTTTCAATCACATGCCAATTTATCTATAGAATGAGTTAAAAGATACTTTTTATAAATATATTATGTACTTAAAATTTGTTTTTTATCTACAAAATGGATTAAAAAAAATATATTAAAAATTGTCCTTTGGTTTTATTGTCATTTCTCTGCAATGAACGAAAAGTCTATTTATATCTGGAAACCTATGAATAATTATCAGTTTAAAAATAATTAATTATGCTAAAATTATATAAAATTCAATGAATGATATGACAATGAATGTGCCTTCCAAATTTTATGTTTATATGTTTATTTGTTTAAAAGTTATAATCAAAAGAAGAAAATTAGAAAACGTGTTGTTGCTTTAATTTTGAACACCAGTGTAGTTAATTTTTTCATGTTTAATCATTAATAATTAATAATTAATAATAGGGAATTTTACACTTCAGTGATTTGGAACAGAACCAAGTAGCTTTGTATTGTTCATAATTTATTCAATGTCCCTCATTTCAACATTAAATTCAACCTAAATGTTTAAAATCTTCTATGTACTATTATCAGATGATGGTATTATGATGGTGTTTGAATGTAAATGCAGAATATTTTATGGAAATCATCCTGTAATTAGATGCATTGTAATGATTTACTAGCACATAAGGTGTATTTATAATTATGTGTAACAAATGTATTAATGTTCTAAATTTTATAAACGGAAGAAATTAAAAATAACCTTTGTGTATTAGTATGTGATTTCTTGGTATTGTACACTGTGAATTAAAGCAAAAGAAATCTTAAAAAAAAAAAAAAGCTCTATTTTTGTTGATAAAACTTTTTTAGTATCTTAGCTTTTTTCTTAAATCCCATTCTTTAATATGAAGGGATTATATCATTAATAATTTTATTTATTTTAAAAATGTTTCAATAAAAATTTGTGAAAAGAACCGAAGTGTGAAATAATAATTTAATCTGTTTTAGATGCAATATGATGTCTAGTTCTGTACAGTATATTAAAATAGAAAATTAATTCAAAAGTGCATTTTAAATGTAAGGTTTAAAAAAAAAAAAACATATATTTGACTATAAGAGGACAAGAATAATGTTATAAAGACACATGTATATAATTTTATTACGAACGTACACGAAATTAAATGTGAATGTACGTGAAAAGTTTGTTTGGCAATCAAACTTTCTAGAAAATTTATTTAAGTCATAACTGTGTATTTACCGAATATAGTAGAGTAATACTTTATAAATAGGGTAAAACCTTTATCTATTAAGAATGTTTAGAATGATCTCTTTCAGCAAATATATATTAAGTTAGCCAAAAGAACGTACCAAAAAGTTAAAATTTCACGTTTTGCTACCCCGTTGCTGAATTGCCGGTAAAGTTAAGGCTCCTATATATACGAGCTGGCGCATCACGCATTCTGTTGCCTTGGGGTAGCCACATGTACCCAGCGCGTTTCTCTGATAAACAAACCACAAACATTTTTTTTTTTTTATCCTCTTACGATACTTTAGAGCAACTTGTTTTATTATATTTCATAATTTTAACTAAGTAAACTATGATATGGAAGTTTGTTTAGCGATAAACTGCTATAATCATTCAAGAAGTGAATGTAAAGTGTTCACAGACCTTCTATTACTATGTATTTCAGTTTTGGCGACATTTTGTACAAGAAACAGAAACCACCCTAACAACACACCTTACCCCAGTCCATCCATAAGATATCCTCAGAATAAAATGACATCCTGAGAATGTACTGTGAAAAAAATGTGTTTTTAGGAATGTTATTGTTGCTTATTGCTCTTATCTTGACCGGATTAGCTTCAGATCAAGATTTCTTAAAATCATTAGGGAAGCGTTAAAGACGCCAAGCGGGAATGCTATCCTCTTCGGAGGCAAAAAAATGGCGATGATGCGCCGGCCTATTATTTTATTTAGGGGCTCTAGGTAAAGTATTTGAAAATGACGTCTTATATCATTTTTCTTAGTTTCCTAAATGAATTCTTTCATCTCTGAAATAAGCTGTCAGATAACAGATTATTATAAGATTCTGCAAGTCCCAATATTTTTGCAAAGTGCTTTCACTTTTATTATATACTAGTAGGTTTTACTCTCTGTACTTGCCACTATATTTAACCCGTTAGCGCCCAGTGTCCTCATTTGAGGACAGCTAATAAAATGGGACGCATATTTTTTGTGGTTTCTTGGAATGATTTCTGTTTTTTAGTGACAGTTTAAAGCGTCATTCTAAATGATCCCTGAAAGTTTTATGTGCTTACTGTTAATTATTATTTCATAATTTGGATAGTCATTTTATGACTTTTCATTCGTCGCACATATATTTGCTTTTGCACAGCTATACTAACTTAAATCAAGTTGAATAATAATATATATTATAATACTTTCGAGATCTTTGTCGACATATAATAAAACTAGTATGTTGTGTCCACCACAAGACTTTCTTCTATATTTTCTTATACAAATTCACGCAGTAACAATATTAAAAAATATATATATATGTATAATTTTTTTCCAAAGTTTTTTTTCGTTAAAAGTAAAAAAAATCGATAACTTTGTTTTAAATAAGCACATATTTATAGTTCAACCATTCGTTTTAAAGGTATTGACGAGACCTTTCGAAAGATACCGATCTTGAAAATTAACCCCCCCCCCCGGGGGGTACTTCCCCCTAGGGGAGGGAAGCGATGCCCCAAATTTTTTTCCTAATTAACTACTACTATTATCAATAATTCATATTAATTTCACAATCACTGGTTAAGAATAACTCTCATTATGTACATTTATACGAAATTTTGTACTACTTTTGTCCATGTTAAAAATTTAGAAAAAATACAATCACAGCGCCACCTGTTGAGCGATTGATCCCCAAATCTAATCAGCCACAGTTTATGTCAGGGGCCAACTAAATACCAAGTCTGGTTAAATTTCGTAAAAAAAAAAAAAAACCGATTTTTTTTTTCTAAGGTTTTTTTTTTTTTTTTTCGTTAAAAGTAAAAAAAAAATCGATAACTTTGATTTAAATTATCACAGATTTATAGTTCAACCATTCGTTTTAAAGGTATTGACGAGACCTTTCGAAAGATACCCATCTTGAAAATTTACTCCCCTCGAGGGGTGACTTCCCCCCCCCAGGGGGGGGGGGTAGCGAGGCTCCTACGCATACAAAAAATTTTTCCCAGTTGATTATCTCTATTATAAATAATTCTTGTAAATTTCATAATGATTACTAAAATATAATTCTCTTTATGCACATTTATACAAAATTTTGTCCTATATCACCATGTTAAAAATTTAGAAAAAGCGGGATGGCAACGCAACCTGTAAGACAATTTTAACCAAAAGTTGATAGGCACTAATTTATGTCAAGGTGCAACAACAAACCAATTTGTATGAAATTCTGTATAGTAGTTCCTGAGATACAGTTGCCACAAAATTTTGTCACACACACACACACACACACACACACAGACAGACAGACATTTTCTAAAAATGGTCAAATCTTGTTCTACAGCTCTCAAAACGTGTAAATCCATCAAAAACCCGAGGTCGAAAATTTTTACGAATCCAATACTTTCTCTATATTACATATAGAAGAAAGTAAAAATTAATCTGTTATCTCAAAGTTTTTCTATCTCGAAGTTTTCTCGCTAGAACACTAAACGTCAATAAAAGAGGATAGGCATTAAATTTAAAACTATCAGAAGAAATGTTTAAGTTAATATATTTTACTGTCAGTTGTCTATATTAATTTAGAGGTGAAATAATCAGCTAATAATATTTTGCAAAACTAATTCGGGCGTTAACGGGTTAAATCAATTCTAATAATAATAATAATAATAATAATAATAATAATAATAATCTCTAATTGTTTATATCACTTTAATAAAAAAAAAAAAAAAGAAATCTTTCAAAACAATGCTTTGAGTCCTCGCTGCCTTAGATAGCGTCTCTTCTGTCTACATTATGCTGATTGCAGATCCCCAGTGACTACGAAAACGCTTTATCCGGGTACTTCTATTTAGATGTTAATCGGACGATTATTTTAGTCAAGAAATATGATTTTAAATTTAGCTACATCTCAAAATCTACTGAACGTTTTATTTATGGCATCACGTATTAGCGAGACCTAGTAGCACAATTTCTTTATCCCTTGCTCTGTGATAACGAAATTATAAGTAAAATAAATTTATAAATATTTTTTATTAACCGTTCCTTAGATTATAAAAAATTATAAATAAACTTAATTATTATAAAATTTAAGTTTAATTTAAGATTTAACATGTCTATTTTTTTATAATATATTACCATTTGTTTCCGATAGAAATTGTAAATACAAGATAGGACCTTTAAAAAGAAATCCATAGAGAGGAAGGGGTGCAATCTCCTTCAGGCCTAATACCCTAGGACAGTCAATTGGCCTTAACCCTAAAACCAACATGTGTGTATAAACAATAAATTAAATAATAAAAATATATATCCTTTTCAAGGGAATTTTTATCTCTCCCCTTAAACAGATGTTTTCAGATCGAAACGGTTAAAGTAAAATATCATATATCGTTTAATTCTGTAAAATCAAACGATCACTTCACTCAGGGGAAGATATCATCAGTTTGAGAATTTTTTTTGTAACCGAAACCTACCTGTGTCAAAAATGTACTCCGATATTATTGTCGCGATTACATATAAATAATATTTAAAAGCGTGACTTCCTACGAAAAAATAAAAAGTATTTAAATAAATTCAAAACATATACTATAGTAACCATTTTTAAGGAACGCAGACGATTGAAATTAAAAAATCACGTAGTTTGAATAAAATTTATAAAAATGTAACGGATAAAATCCATGGATAATATATATATACATACATATCAAATTAAAAAAAAAAAAAAAAAAAAAAAAAAAGTCTTCATGAAGTACATGTTCCAAGGTACAGTCCTGCCAAGTTTTAAGTTACGCAATCAGTAGTCCAGTTCCAGGGCGCTTACACGCACGCACAAATAAACTAATCAAGATTACTCTTTATTTATATAGATTATACTGACAAAAATATTATATCTACCCCTGACGATATATACCTAACATAATTTAAATCAGTTTTACTTTTATTTTTGGAATTCTCACTAACTGTCAAGAGCATAACACCGTATTTAAGAATATACATTTTACGCATCGGTAAGTTAAAAAAATTTGGAGTCTTGTCGTCTTATTTTAGCTTGCTTTTTGAATATTAATGTTTTGTTTAACAAACTGCTATATAGCTATGGCATGCGCTCATGTCAAACTTCTTTTTATCGGTAAAATTTTGAGAGTTAACTTGCTTACTGATCCAGAAAACTTTAATTATGTTATTTAGCCTTTAAAATTTTAAAATTATCTAGCACTAATTCTAGTTTAACTCTCTTTAACAATCAGTTTTTCGCAGAAAAGTGTCTCATTACTGAAATAAAAAGGAAAAGAAACATATCTTCATTATAAGTTCTAACGTAAATTTTAAATGAGTGCGAATGTTTATCTTAAATTTTTAAATAATACACAATAAATGCAAAACTATTCACTCATTATAGAAGTAAACCTAACATAACGGTCAAATTGCGTCAAGAGATAACATGACGGTGAAGAACTCAGTTCTTTTATTTTACGCGTTATTATTTATTATATTTGTTAAAAATTAGAACACTCCGATTTCACGGTTAAGTGCACACATACACACTTGATGACGGTTTTGATGGAGAGAAGAGAAAAATGCATTTTTTAAGCTTTAATTATGTATTTACGCTTGAGATTCTGAAAGAATGAAATCCGCCATTTTTTTTTTTTTTTCTTTCTTTTCTAAGAAGGTGAGTCAACGGACTTCAAATAATGAAGACCTGATTTGTAGAATAAGAAGGTCATTTTCCATAAGTAAGAATAGATTTAAATGTTCCTTCCCTCAATTAGATCACTACTATTATCGTGATGAACTAAAAATCGTGATGTATTCAGTGGTCATTTTAAAATTCATGGTAAATCACCTTTTGGTTAGCCTAGTGGGTAAAAGTAAATGTAAGAAGAGAAAGAAAATTATGTAAGAAATTATATTATTTAATAAACCTGAACTATGTAAAAACGAACATTCGTCTTAGAAGTCACAGTAAAAATGGTGTTTAAAGTTGGATTGCTAGAAAGTCCCCTGGACTAAACTTTATTAACATATTACACTGCTCTGCATAAAAATTTCCCCAACAACATTTTTGCAAATTCTTATGTAAAATGACCGCCTGAATCCCAATATGATACCCATTTTGCCCTATCATTCATCGTTTTATGCAGCCCCTTATTTTTATCACTTTTCGGTTAATTTATGACTATAAATTTGATTTTTAGGGGAGAAAGGATTATTTTAACTGTTAAATATCTTCTGAGGAGCTACAGAGTGGGAAAATTGTAAAACATGGACATTTGTGACAAGGGAAAAATTTTGGGGAGGATTTGCCACTGAAATTATGCATCACATGTCTCATATTTTTTTTAATCTGTAATTAATGTTGTTTTTTAAACTTCATATATTTTTGTTTTTTTAGGTGTGCGACAAGGGAAAATGTATTCAGTGGTCATTTTAAAATTCATGGTAAATCACCTTTTGGTTAGCCTAGTGGGTAAAAGTAAATGTAAGAAGAGAAAGAAAATTATGTAAGAAATTATATTATTTAATAAACCTGAACTATGTAAAAACGAACATTCGTCTTAGAAGTCACAGTAAAAATGGTGTTTAACCCGTTAGTAGTCGCTAGTTGGTTGATTTGCCGCCCATCTTTTAGTTTTGTGAGATTTTTTTATTCAACAGCCACCAAAAATTTTTAGAAGTAGCATTTGATATACATAAAACGCGAATAAAATCGGAGAAACGTCGGTCACATCACTTCTTAAAATTATTGGTGACAATTAAATAAAAAGTGTGCAATTTTTAATAGGTGGCGCTGTCTATAGCGACTACTAACGGGTTAAAGTTGGATTGCTAGAAAGTCCCCTGGACTAAACTTTATTAACATATTACACTGCTCTGCATAAAAATTTCCCCAACAACATTTTTGCAAATTCTTATGTAAAATGACCGCCTGAATCCCAATATGATACCCATTTTGCCCTATCATTCATCGTTTTATGCAGCCCCTTATTTTTATCACTTTTCGGTTAATTTATGACTATAAATTTGATTTTTAGGGGAGAAAGGATTATTTTAACTGTTAAATATCTTCTGAGGAGCTACAGAGTGGGAAAATTGTAAAACATGGACATTTGCGACAAGGGAAAAATTTTGGGGAGGATTTGCCACTGAAATTATGCATCACATGTCTCATATTTTTTTTAATCTGTAATTAATGTGGTTTTTTAAACTTCATATATTTTTGTTTTTTTAGGTGTTAAACTAATTATTTTTTATTCGCCAAATCAAATTTATGGCTATAAAATTACCAAACAATGATAAAAATTGGGAGAGGGTAAGGTGTCCCGAGGAAATTGTGGGTGACTGTGCAAAATAGGTGTCATATTCGGATTCAGGAGGTCATTTTACCATACTTGCGAACATACTAATTAATATTCCGTAGTATTGTTTGCCCCGCCCTCTTTTTCATACCAGCATCTTTTTAGAGTACTTTTCTTCTTATTTAATCACAATTGAATTTGAAGAATATTACTCTAAAAATTTATTGGTGTGAAAACAGAGCGGGGTTAACAACACTACGGAATATTAATTAGGATGTTGAGAAGTATGATTTTACATAAGAATCAGCAAGAATGGTATCAAGGCTCGATTTTTTTTTTTTTTTTTTTTTTTTTTTTTTTTTTTTTAATTTATTTATTTATTTATTTTTTTTTTTTTCTTAGCATGGTATTATTAAACAGATGGATGTTAACTGATAATGGCTTTTATTTATTTGTTTTAATTAAATTAAATTAAATTAATTTATTATTATTATTAATACTTTTTCTTAGCTATAGAATCGTAGATAAAATATTGTTTTTGAATCAAATTTTCGAAATTAAGTTTTTGCTATATATACACTTTGAAGACCCCTTGGATCTGAAAATCAGGTTTTTAGCGATTGGTTTGTGTGGGTGTGTGAGAGAGAAAGACTGAAATAATGTTATGAGCATAATTTAGGTAAAGTTTTTTTGAATAAAATCCCAATTCAGTATATTAAATCTGTGTCATATGGAAATGTCATTTGAAACTTTTTTATGAAATTGGACAAATGGTTCTTTAACAAAGACATCCAAGTAAATTCAAACTTTTCATTTTTATGGGCGAAGAAACTGGTGAGTACAGTTTAACACTTTTTAACTGCACTGATAGAAATGAAATCGATATGTATATATTATATTCCTTAAAGCATGTTTAGTATAGGACATAACATGGAAATTATTCATCGTTTTTTTTTATCGTAATTCACAAAAGAATTTAGATATATTAAGATTATACTTAGAAATTTTTAATGTGCAGTTTAGGTTACGTTATATGTTTTCCATGGTGAGATAAATTTAAATGCACTGTATGGTGTGTATATAATTCATAGAAAATATACAGAGTTACCCAAAATTAAGTGACTATATTCTTCTCAACTGAATGCAACTGGTGGAAGGGTTTTAATAAATATTATGAAGTCCATGAAAATTTCTTAAGAAGGATAACTACTTTCTTACACTGGTAAGCAAAGTAATTAGCTTGGATTATGAGATTGAATGCAATGTTTTGCTATAATTATGCGTTTTTAAGTCTCCTAAAAAATCAAATTAAGTTCTTAGCAGCTGGTTTGTGTATCTGTTTGTTATCAGCATAATTTTAAAACAAATAACTGCAGGATACTCAAATTGAATATTTTGAATTTTATGCGAAGTTGTTGCCATTTGAAAAGTGTAATCAAGATTGTTAAGCTTCAAAATAGTGGTGTGGGTAAAATTTAAATAAAGTATAGTGAACTTTTAGCTACTTATTTTTTTTTTTTTTTTTTTTTTTTTGTTTATTTTAATCTCTTTAATCTAAGAATCATATTCAATCGGAGGTTCCAGAGGGAAATGCATCCTAACAAAGAAATATATTTAAAATAAATTTGTTTCTAGATCTATTTTCAATTATTTTAAAAGTATATTTAAATGCAATACTAGTCATCTTACAACTTAATCTATATTTTTATAGTAATGAAATGCAAGATATTATACAAGCGAGAGTCATGTGAGTGCTAAACCAGATTATTAATATTACTACATTTTTTATTTTAATTTAAAATAAATTAATTTTTCCGTTTAATGATACGTATATCAGCAAACGTCATCTGATAAAACCTGGTAATTTAATTTAAAAAACGAATTTCATGTTTCAGATTTCTCAACCAATCGTAAATTCTATTACGAAAATTATAGTTTTAGAAGACTTGAGGGTATTATCTCTAAATACTTGATCGCGTGAGCACCTGAATTTTTAATTCAAATCACAGTTTATTTCTGTTAATAGCACACATGAACTTAAAAAACTCCTCATCACTGGTTACAATTATCATTTCACCTCCAAGACTTCCGCAATCAAAATTATATGTTTATCAGAAATGAAATGCTGCTTCTAAAAAAAAACAACTAAAATTATCTATTCAAATAAATGTTAAATTATTTTACAATGCTATTTTGATTCTCCAGTTTGATTCTCGGGTTGTCAGGCGATACATATTAGTTTTAATTTTAGAATAAAAATAAGAGGCATGACCGTTAGGGGGAAATGGGGTTACTGCACGCAAGGGATACAGGTGCGCTTTTTAATATTGGGTTGTTATGTACATGCACGATAAATGACAGTTATTTGAGACAAGCAGTTGGATTTGACGAAAGGTATCACGTGAATAGGTAGGCCTTAAGTTCTCGAAATTTGAGTATATATTTAGCGATATTAGTTTTTTTTTTTCTTTTCTTTGGTGTTTTTGCAAAGTTTAAAAGTTACCTTTGTCGAAAGAATAGCGTTACAAAATTGTGTTCGATTTATTAGCTGCTATTTTATTTTGTATCTTTAAATTATTTCCAGTTATGCTCTGTGTTTGGTTTAGTTTTATACCGTAAGAGAAGGTAACGTCCATTCTGATACAAACATATACACAACAATACAACCTCTATTATTTTGTCTAAACTTTTATTCTTTCAGGTAAATGTGAAATATTTAAAAGCAATACAAATTTGTCAATTAAATTAATTAATAAACTATTTTTAAATTATCATTTTCACCATGATATCACGGCATTAATTATAAAAAAGCTTCATGTATATAAATTTAAAAGTAGGCATACTTTTCTTTATATTAATCTGTAACTCCTGGTAAGTCTAGATTTCTCTCTAATAAATTTTTGGAAATAATTTTCCATTGACACCAATACCATTTTATTATATTTTATTTTTAAATTATCTGGATTTTATGCATACCATACGTAAAGTAATTTATAAGATTTTTATCAGTACCATAAACTAATATTTTTAGTGTTTCAAAATACAGTCACAAAAGTATTGTTTTTGTATTATCAATTAAACGATCAACATATGCTAGACACTAATCTTTTTTTTTTTTTTTTCTGTCTACATAATCAGTTTAGATATCAGAATCAAATTTAGCGCAAGAAATTTTATTATATAGTTTGAGCCGAGCCTTTCTGGACCCGCAAGAAGTAAAAAGAGAAATACACAATTCTTTACACACATTTACAGGAAGAAGACATACGTGATAATATGAAACTTTTAGTGAAAGTTTTTATATGATTTTTTGCCTATTGTATAGGATGTCTCAAAATTCTGATGACCAACCATTAACCTCTTCTTCCCACACACAAACATATTTATTTTAAATGAAGTGGTTAATAAATATTCAGCCATAACTTTGCAACATTTTACAATTATACACATTATAAATCTAACTTCTAATATATATATATATATATTTTTTTTTTTCAGGAATATGAAGTTAAATGCATACGATCTGTGACCTCTCTGTTTTAGGAGAATCTCAAAGCTAGATTGCTTAACTGCTCAAAACTCTAAGCATCATGGACATCGTATAATTAAACAATACAAAGAGCTTTCGAGTATTCTGATAGACTTCGTTGCGGTCAGACGAGCTATATCTCAACACCATGGAACAAACTAATTATTTAGCAACCAATCAAACGAAATAGAAATTGACCCAAAAGAAGTATGTTAAAAGTGATCGGCAGGGCCCAGGAAATACGGTCGCTTGGTCGTAACGACCAATATAAACTGGCGATAATGTTTTCAACTTTAATAAAACTCGATATTTATTTATTTTTATTATTATTTCAAAATTTTGATGAAATAGTTGCTCCCAGAATTGGCTCCTATTGCACTAAATCTCGCTATTTTGATTCCCCGCTTCTCTCATTACGTTTTGAGACACTGTGAGGGCTCGTGAAATACGGTCGCCTGGTAGACATTAACGACCAATATAAACTGGCAATAATGTTTTCAACTTTAATAAAACTCGATATTTATTTTTTATTTAATTATTATTATTTCAAAATTTTGATGAAATAGTTGCTCTCAGAACTGGCTCTTATTGCACTCTCGATGCCGTCCAAATCTCGTTATTTTGATTCCTGCTCCTCTCATTACGTTTTGAAACACTGTGTTGAATGATTTACACCACTTTTCTTTATACATGTTTTACAACTTGGTGTCAAATCAGTGCACCGTTTTAGGGAATTGGTTTACACTGCTACTGTTTTCGCATGCTTGGCAACCTGGTGCTGAATCGTTGGCCGTGTAATCAACGCCGATGGTGTATGTGTCTGTGAAAGTAATAAAGTCGGTTTCATGATGTTAAATTTAAACAGGTTTTCCCGATGTATCATTCTAGCCCAGTAAATATTTAATATTTATAAGTAAGTAAAAAAAAAAAAAGTGGGGGATATTTTTTACTGGCTACTAATAATTTTTGATGGCGACCAGTTACTTTATTTTATTTATTTATTTATTTATTTTCAAATTCCTAGAGCTTTGGTGATTAGAATTAGCAATGCATGGGTAATTCGCATAATTAGAGAAAACCTCGGTCTTAACAACGAATGCAAAAATCACGTACACTATCTGAGAATGGTAAGTAGAAACGGCTTTTAAAATATCGTGAAGTTCACAAATGGTTCAAAAAGGGATGTTACAAAAAAATCATATTCTTACTTTCTTTTAAAAACATAATAAGAAAGAACAGGATTCGTAAAAATTTTCGACTTTTTTTTTTCAATGACTTCATACGTTTTGAAATGTCCTGAACATGTTTTGACTTTTTTTTTTAAATGGCTGTCTGTCTGTTTCTTTGTGGATGTTGGGTACCAAAATTTTGTAGACGATGTATCTCATAAAATAATTGTCGGAATTATATGGAAGTTTATATTTCACTTAAACTGGTTAGCTACTGGCGTATACCACACACGTGGCGCTGGTTTTTCAAAGTTTTTAATTTAGCCAAAAAGGACAAAATTTCGTATGAGTGAATGCATAACGATTATTTTTAACCAATTTTTGTGAAATATATATTTATTAATATATATAATGATCCTCATCTGTCATGAACGAATCCGGTTAGTACCGCTTCAAAACAGAAACTTTTGGCAGCCATTTTTTTTTTCCGTTTGTTTGTTTCAACTTAGGAAACATACATATCATTTTCATACATGTTTTGTATCGCACATATTCTTATTTCTTATAAAACCTTGAAAAACTATTCAATTGTAATGTTTAAATGTCTAAATTAAGTATAACGGATCACTGGCTATTATAAACATGAACCTATAAATAGAATTATATAACTTCATGATTATAAACAAAGCAAGACCAAATAAAAACAAACCAAAACTGTTGCCATTCAGAAAATACAAATTCCAAATGGACAACTTTTTAATTCCGAATGAACGACTCTTTGACTTTTTCATTAAAAAAACGCTTAAAATATTTCTAAAACATATTAAAGCCTTAAAAATCTTAAAATATTTGTAAAAACGCATTAAAGCCTTTAAATATTTTTATCAAACTTTATTGTTTGTTTACATTGTAAGGTATGATTGGCGCCGAGTTTAGTACGTAAATGCCGCCAGTTGATTTTAGTTTTGAAATTAGTGTAAAATGATAGTTGGGATAGAATGTTTGGTTGGGCAAGTAAAAGTCACCAGTTGAAATGAGTATTGAAATTAGAGTAGTCTAATGTGATAATGTCGAGTCAAGGTAAAATGTTCGGTTGAGAATGAGAAAGTCCCTAGCTGGATCCTGGATATTTTGGCGATGTTGAGGGTGAGATAGCTGGTTGGAGGTATCGAGTAGAGGTGAATTTGGGTTAGCATGGAGTGTCTGTAGTTATTGGATAGTTAGTTAGAAAATTTGAAAACAGGATCTACGATAGTCTTAAAAAAAAGCATTTTGGTAAAATGAAGTGAATCGTTTTTTCATATTATAAGGACTTTAAATACGCAAGCGAAGTGATGACGTCACTGGCCGTTCGTGGATACAAGAAAAATATTTCCTATATTAAACGCCCAATGGATTTTTCGTAAAAAATTATTAAAAATCGAGGGAAATTATTTCCCGATTTTAATCCCCATATTTAGGTTTAGATATGTATTAGTTATCATGTGCATACGTTAGATTAAGTTGTTTTTGTTCTAAAATTGATAAAATTTGAATTTTAAATTTAAAAACTCTAGATTAAAAAAAAAAAAAAAAAAAAAAACTTCCATATTCCATTGAAAACATAAACATTTCATTTCATTTCAAAGGATGATATTACACAATAAATATCCAACTAATATACTAATTAAAAGGAAAATAATAAATATTCTATCATGATTTGAAGTGAAATTTGTTTTCAAATGTCTAAATAAAGTATCTGATATAAGATACTAATATGTTGCAGCGGAATAGATTTGATATCGGTCATCCTTGGCAGAAAATATATATATATATATATATATATATCGCCAAATTATCTGGCGAATATAATTTAATTCCTTTCAAAAATCATGGTTATTTTAAAAATTTATATTAAGAAAGTAAGGAATAATATGAAACAATATTTCGCACAACACATATTACGAAAATATACATCGGGCATGTATATTTTCGTAGTACGTTTTTGATCGCCAAATACAAAAACGCCAAGGACAACAGAGTTTTGAAATTTAAATTAAAATTTTGTCAATTTGACAGCAAAATAACTCAATCTAACATATGCACATGATAACTAATACATATATATACCCAAATATGGGGATTAAAATCGGGAAATAATTTTCCTCGATTTTTAATAATTTTTTACAAAAAATCCAATGGGCGATTAACATAGGAAATTATTTTCTTACATACACGGACGGTCAGTGACGTCACACTTCACTTGCGTATAGAGCACTTAATGGAACACTGGGATGTGTTGTTGCTGTTGTGTTGTCGGGCCTATATTTTTTGTCAACCAGCAGTTTCTTTATTGTCATTCATATTTATTGATCGGGTAAAATTTTTGAAGTGAAAACTTCTTTAGGCGCGTTGAGCACTTTTGGGTGAACAAAAATCATTGAACTCCCGTCATCGTCAGCTAACGCTTTCCATTTGAAGTGAAAACTTTTGGGTCTAGAAAAATCATTGAATTCGCGTCATCGTCAGCAAACGCTTTCCATCCTTGTATGATACAAATAATGTATCACACAATTAACTTGCTAATGTGATGTGTTAATAATTATATACTGTATATTGTTTTAAAATCTGGTGCGGCGTTACACGACTTCTCTTATCTCCGGGCACTGTCTCTATTGCAGTTAGACCTCACAAAACCGTGAGAAAGCCCAAAGCTGCCATTTTTCTCACGTTTTTACAATCTGGTGCGGCTCTACACGACTTCTCTCATCTCCGAACACTGTCTCTTAAAGATTGCAGCCGGAAACGTTGCAGTTAGGCCTCACAGAACCGTGAGAAAGACCAAAGCCTCCATTTTTCTCACGTTTTTACAATCTGGTGCGGCTCTACACGACTTCTCTCATCTCCGGACACTGTCTCTATTGCAGTTAGACCTCACAAAACCGTGAGAAAGGCTAAAGCCGCCATTTTTCTCACGTTTTTACAATCTGGTGCGGCTCAACACGACTTCACTTAACTCCGGACACTGTCTCTTAACGATTGCATCCGGAATCGTTGCAGTTAGACTTCACAGAACCATGAGAAAGACCAAAGCCGCCATTTTTCTCACGTTTTTAAAATCTGGTGCGGTTCTATACGACTTCTCCAGAGCTTCCAACCTAATCCGGCAAATTGTTAGTACCGCCCCTTTTTCTTCACCACTTAATTTTTAGAGTATTTTTCTTCTTAATTCATTGTAGATACATTTGAAGAGAATTTCTCTAAAAATTAAGTGGTGTAGAAAAAGAGGCGGTACTAACAATTTGCCGGATTAGGTTGGCAGCTCTGCTTCTCTCATCTCCGGACACTGTCTCTTAAAGATTGCAGCCGGAAACGTTGCAATTAGTCCTCACAGAACCGTGATAAAGGCCAAAGCCTCCATTTTTCTCACGTTTTTACAATCTGGTGCGGCTCTACACGACTTCTCTCATCTCCGGACACTGTCTCTTAAAGATTGCAGCCGGAAACGTTCCAGTTAGACCTCACAAAACCATGATAAAGGCCAAAGTTGCAATTTTTCTCACGTTTTTACAATCTGGTGTGGCTCTACACGACTTCTCTCATCTCCGGACACTGTCTCTATTACAGTTAGACCTCACAAAGAACGAAAATTGTAAAATATCGAAACACATTTGATTTATAAACAAAAATTGAAAATACATTTAAATGATCACGTGGTAACCATCATGATCTAAACATTGTTTTCAAGATTTATCGTTCACATTCCGTCATTTTTGACGGGGTTATATACTAGTTTATATATAATGGCAATAGTAAATATTTTTAATAGCAATATAATTTGTTTTTGTACATGTAGGATCACCGCTTCCGTCACCACGTGGGTGGTGAAATTTTTCAGTTTGAGTATCTATATAATTAATAGGCAAGCATGAAATTTGTGGTACACTTTTAACATATTAGTTGTAGGAGTAGAGGTTTGAAAATGGTATCATTCGAAAGATAAGATTAGTTAGATGTGCAGAATACAAAAGTTATTTTCTTACGATGTCAAGAAGGTATTTAAAAATATTTATATTTTTTATGCATTTTTTCCATTTTATACACGCATAATTTTATATTGAAAAATTCCTAAAGAAGAAAGATGTTAAATCTGCCAATTTCTGAAAACTCAAATAAAACCACAGACACTGTAATTTTTATAATGTAGCATCACTATACTCTCGATTACAGATTTTTTATTCTAAGAAAAAACAGCCATTAGATGGTAGAAATTTGAGTGAATGAGTGGTAGATCGACAGTTTATAACGTTGAAAATATATGCAATTTAAAAAAGGATTTGCTTTATGAGAGTTCTTTTTTTTTTTTTTTTTTTTTTTTTATGGATTTACGTCAGCTTTATAAGATTTGGAAAAACTTTTGATTTCCGGTTTTCAACGAATTTACACGTTTTGGGATTTCTTTGCATTTCAATTAATTGAAAGTGACTACTTATTTTTAAAAAGGTGGATATAGTATAAGCTTCTGCATGCATAAGAAGAAAGTAGACGGTACAGAAAAAAATTTCGATTTCCAGTTTTCGATGAATTTACACCTTTTAAGATTTCCTTGCATTTCAATTAACTGAAATATACTACTTATTTTTATTAAAGTGGATTTATTACTAGCTTCTGCATGTATAAAAGCAAGTAGAAGATACGGAAAAAATTTCGACTTCAGGTTTTCGATGAATTTACAGGTTTTGAGATTTCCTTGCATTTCAATTAGCTGACATTGGCTACTTATTTTTAAAAAAGTAGATTTACTACTAGCTTCTGCATGTATAAAAAGCAAGTAGAAGAAGCGGAAAAAAATTCGACTTCAGGTTTTCGATGAATTTACACTTTTTGAGATTCCCTTACATTTCAATGAACTGAAATCGACTACTTATTTTTTATAAAGTGGATTTATTACTAGCTTCTGCATGCATAATAAGAAAGTAGAAGGTACAGAAAAAATTTCGATTTCCTGTTTTCGATAATTTAAACGTTTTGAGGTTTCCTTGCATTTCAATTAACTGGAAAATTGACTACTTATTTTTTTTTTAAGTGGATTTATTATACTATCCTCTGCATATATAAGAAGAAAGTACAAGATTCAGAAAAATTTTAGATTTTTGGTTTTCGATGAAATTACACCTTTGACATTTCCTTGCATTTCAATTATATGAAATTGACTACTTTTTTTTTTTTTTTTTAATTGATCTATTACTAGTTTCTGCATGTATAATAAAAAAAATATAAGATACAGAAAAAATTTCGATTTCCGGTTTTTGATGAATTTTTCAAGTTTTGAGATTTCCTTGCATTTCAGTTAACTGAAATTGATTACTTATTTTTAAAAAAGTGGATTTATTATTTTATCCTCTGCATATATAAGAAAAAAGTATAAGATTCTGAAAAATTTTAGATTTTCGGTTTTCGATGAAGTTACAACTTTTGATATTTCCCGAACTCAATTCGACCATTTTTTAGAAAATATCTGTCTTTTTGATTTCAAACACAGTGCTTTATGAACCAATGGAAATAATTTAACAGACTTTGATATTTGGTTGGACCTTGGTTTGACATGGTGCCTATTAGCTTTTGGGCTATATCACCCAACAGGGACAGCTTCCACGTTGTGATTTCCTCTAATTTCAGGAAAGGCTCAGCATCTACTGTGTGCGAAACTTAGAGAAACAAACTGAAAACTCTGCTGATTCAGTTTGAGTGCATATAGACAAAAAATTGCCGCAGCTGTGTTGAAATTTAATTCTGTTTAGGAGAAGGCAATTACTTTGCTTTGCTTCCCTTTGCAAAAATGTGGTTAAGTTTCGACCACTGGGAGATACTAGTTTTTATAATTATCTTAAAAATTATTACTGAGCCATAGATTTGTTATATTAAAAAGAGAGGGAGAAAACCATTTATTTACAAAAGAAAAGAAAGAAAAAAGAAGAAATGCCTTTTTTCAGATATCGCCTGTAAGTCACAAAATTTATTTTCTTTTGACACACACATTTAATATTACAGTTGAAAACCTTCTGCACTCACTATGGAAAATATTTTTTACAAATAATAATTAAAAAAAAAAAATAATAATAATAATTTACTCAGCGAGTATAATATGAGAAATAATTTACTCAATAACTTGTTTAAGAAAATATTGAGAAGGCCTCAATATACCAGTTTGATGAGAAGTTATTTACTGTAAAGACCAAATTGGCAAAACAACAGAATTACTGTCACAGATATATCATCTCGTTTGAACAGTACAGGCAGTTGACAAAAGTTATCTCGTTTCCATTGACTACTGAGTTAATTTACATAGAAATTTCTGTTTTACTGAGATTTTGAACAATGAGATATATCCAGGAAACTACTCTCTTTTTCGTGAAAAACCATATGCATTTCAACTGAGTAGTACACCAGCACATAAAGCAGGAAATGTGTAAAAGTGGTGCAAAAAAATCTGCCTGATTTTATTCTGTTTACAAATTGGCTGGTATACTCGACAAATCTCTATATTCTTGACAATGCAGTATACGCACATTTGGAGTCCGTGATTTATACCAGTGGTAATCAACTGGGTCCCTACCTCCCACTAGTGGGTGTTCCAGCTTTTTGGGAGGGCGTTAGGGATTTTGTTCGATATTGAAGCACTTCCTGCTTTTTTAAATGAATTGAAATTTTAAAAATATTGAAATGTAGAAAAGCTTTATTATTATATACTTTAACTTTAACCTGTTTATAACACTTTTTCAAAAATTTTACAAAGTAAATCATCATTTTTTTGGATCTCGTGGACGATTAGAAATTTTTACTACTAACAGACATACAAGAGTGTGCAGTAGGTATAAAAAACTTGACTGCCCCTGGTTTATACAACCAAATACCACTCAATCGAACCTTTCACGACATGACTTCTCGAAGCATGTAGGAAATTAAAAAACAAATATCTCGTATTAATACTCAATTTATTTCCAAATGGATTAAGGGCGTGCATTAGCCAAAAAAAAAAAAAAAATGTCTGTTTGAAAATTGTTTATTATTTCATATTTTTGTGAAACTATTTCAATATTAATTTCATAATTGCTTTCTTTTCTGGTGGTTATGCGTTGAAGAAATGTATTTCATAAGAACGTTTAGGATATCTTGTAGATGATATTAATGTGTAAAAAGAAAAAAAAAAAAAAAAAAAAAAACTTTCAATATATATATATATATATATATATATATTTTACTTCTAAACTGAGAGTATTTAAACTATTTTTATAACTGTGTACCTAAATAACCTAAATAAAATAATTAGTAATATACCTAAATTTATCTAATAAAACGTATAATGTATCTAAATGAAATAATATTATACATAAATTTAAAAGTTTTCCTGGTGCAAGAAATAATTTGTAAATAATTAGTTAACCTTTGTATAAAAAAATAATTTTTCTAAAAAATAGTAATTAAATTACTTTAAAAAATGTTTGGTAAAAAACTGAAAAAAAACAAAGAAGGAAAGAATTTGAAAACGCAACTTACCATTAGTTTTATTATTTACTATTTTATTGTTTAGTCTTCGCAACACTTATAATACATGAATGGTCATAGAAAATTGTGTGTGTGTGTGTATCACAGATGATCATGAAATGTACATGTTTGTGTACCATGAATGATCATATATGTGGCTGTGTATATCAGGAATGATCATAAAATATGCGTATGTGTATCATGGATGAACATAGAATGATCATAGGAGTGTATATGAATTATACAAAGAAAAATATCTTTTGAATTATATAGATTTAAATATCTAAAGAATTTTAACTAATTACAATTGCGTGGATAGTTCTATTTAAAGTTTCAATTAATAAGTCCAATCAATAAGTAACGAAGGTTATATGAGAATCTTAAAGAATAATTTTTCATGCTAGGAAATATTTCGAAACCCCATAAAAGCGTGATATATTTACAACATCCTAACATTTGCAAAACAAAAGATCATATCCATTGACAAATAGTATATTCAAAATTTCTTTTCTTCAGTAGTATATTCATCATACGAACAAGGCAATACTTTCGTCAGACAAAAACAAAAGAAATAACGAATGTAACAAGTTGACTAAAGAAACAATCTACATTTACAAAACATCCATATGTACTTTTTAGAGAAGTAACAACTTTTATCGACCCTTTTCACAATCATTAAATGACCGCATAGACAAGCGTGTGGTTGATTCTAGCGTGACGAGTTCATACTCTCAAATCTTCGCCTGGTTGACATCGCATGCCATTATGACTGCATAGCGGTTACTATGAAATCTGCTTCCGCAAAACTGTTATTCAGAAACATTACATTTGACATCTGGCTAGTAGGTTGGTATTATTAGGCTATTCAAAAATGAAAGAGAAAAAGTCATGAGGACAATTTTACTCACGGAAGTTTTAACCCTTTAAAGTTCACTCCATATTTTTTTTTTTTTTTTTTTTTTTCAAAATTGCTAAAAAATTTCAAAAATGTCTATTAGACACATAGTTAAACATAAATTTGTAAAAAAGAAAAAAAAAATAGCATTTTTGATTTTCGAGAAATTTTTAGTAAGTTAATTTGTTTAAGTTAATGTAATTATTAATTTTATAAATAAATATCTCTTTGTAAATAAATATTACATATAAATTGAAAAAACTCGCAGCAGTAGTTTTGGGTTAAAAAATAATAGTACGACCCTTCATCAAATAATAATAATAATAATAATAAACTAAAAACGACTGCATCATTACAGCAACAAGTGGCACTCGCGCCTACTAAAAAAATATAAAAAATAAATAAATCTGCATATAGCCACTTGGAAGCATCATTTGTTAGATTTTGATGTAGTGCAGCTATCTACCGAACAGAGAAGGATGAAAAAAGATTAAAAATAGATTAAAACAGGGGAAAAAAAGTTAAAAAATTGCTGCAAAAAGTAATGGTACATGTTTGTTTTCAATGCAAAGAATTTTAAAAGGTTAAAGAACAGTTTAAAGGAATTATACGTTACAATACAGACTTCAAACTACGTTTGTAATTGCAGAAAAAGTATATTTAAATGGAGCCATCAGATACATACATACGTTTGCATGAAATGTACGGTAGACAATAAATAATTTAATTGGTAAATAATAATGAAAAATTGAATTGATATATTTAATTCTATAACCCAAAATTAAATCCCATATTGCCTTCTATTTTAACTTTTTATTATAGCATTTTATTATAAAAAAGTAAGGTAATAAGTAAGATTAAATATAATGTTGCAACATGCATTCAGTTGCGGTTCTAAAATTAATCCTAGGCATATTTGTATTCACTCACTACAAGCCCATCTATCAATGAAAATCATAAACTAACAACAAAAATTACAAATCTTCTCTCATCATTGTTGGTATAGAAAATGTCGAATAAAACACGATGGCACAAACAAGGTTTCACGATGTTTTAGCAGCAAGTGAAATCTAAATCTTACAAATGTCCCATTTTGTACGATTTGACAGACTGAGGCTTTCAGAATATTCTAAGCTACGGCCTATGCTGGGGATTGTAACATGAATAAAAGACCGATTTAAATCCCAGTTGAAATCTCTAATTCTTGTTTTAATACATCTCTCATGACTACATTCTTATTAAAAGCGTGATATTTAACTAAGTAAGTATTGAATAACCATCGAACACGGCGTTACACATGCACATACTAAAATATAATATAATACGTTTTATAACCTGTACCTACAGCTACAGCTTATTCATGTTTCTTCAATAGAATCGAAATTAAAATTAATTTATATCAGTTTATTTCATCAAAAAGACTAATAGAGAACGAGTGGGAATAAATAAATAAATAAATAAATAAAAGTAAAAAACGTTGAAATTGAAACATTTACATTTGAAATGTGTATGCGGAGTAATATTGTGTGATATTATTTAAGAATAAAATATCGTATGAATAATTAAGTAATTTTAAATATATTATCGTAATTTCTTTAAAATCAGATCTTTGCTTAAATAATGCATGGTATATCCCTATGACTGAACTACATTTGTCATTCAAGCTTTCTCATTATTTTGAAAAGCAACAAGTCACATCCGTTTAATATTTTAGTGTGAAAGACGAAATTAATACTTACTAACATAATTTTCAGCCTTGAAATTTAAGCAAAAATAAAATCATGTTCATTGCAATCAATTTCATCGTTAGCTGCAGGATAAAATATTGAAACTTTGGGTTATTATTGGATTGTGGCCTTAATCTTAATATTTATGTAATCTACTTAATCTTAATCTTAATATTTATGTAATAGTTAATTCTCTGAAAGATATGTCTAATAACATAACTATATTTCGTGAAATAGAATTTTAATTCAGTTTCCTATGTCATGTAAATTGAATTATACTTTTTTGTGGGTCATGGGTCGGTTTGCAGCTCAGAGGCTGTGGGTTCGGGGTCGGGTTGCGGTTCGAAAGTCTTTCTGCTGGTCGGGTGCTGTGAAGAAGATTATCTTCTTGTTTGTGAAGAAGATTGACTTGGCAGTCGTAAAAAGAATATTTTTGTTTATGGCTTTGGCTGTAAAGTAAAAACATTAATAAAAACTGAATTTCCATTTAAAGTCCAGGCTCGGAATTAATTCAGAGACATATTTTGTTCTCATGCCAGTTTATTGAAAATATTCCAATGCACGTGACCATAGTCAATTAAAAGATCATAATAAGTTTTTTTTTTAAACGAAAACATTCCGGAGTGGGGAAACAGTACCGAGGATCCGGCCGGGCCCTAGGCCCGAATCGCTCTTGAGCTCTTACATGTTTGATGATCAGAAAGAAAGTGTGTGCTCCTAAACTGAAGCAAAACAAATGACAATGCATTTGGCGTTGAATCATACACGCCAAGTTCAAAGTATGGTTGCATTACGTTAGGAATATTCATATGTATATTTTTTTTAAAGTGACGAGTAATTTATTGACCGTTGTTAATGAATGTTGGCATGATTTAACCAAGATTTAGACCCTGGGAAAATAACTAGCTAAGCAAATATTTTATTTAACCGTTGATGTAAATTTGGCGACAAGAGGTTGCAGGAGTTACATTTTAATTTAAGATTAAAAGAGACCGAATTAATTATTTTCTGGTTTCACAAAACAAAAGGATAGAAATAAGTCAAAACATTATCATTTACAGAGTGAAAAGAATTTTCAGTACGTTAAGCTTGTTAAGTGAAAACTGGGAACAGATCAAAGATTTTTGTTTCAGTTACATTGAAAAAGACATGAAAGGGAAGATATAAAAATTAGAAAACGCATATTGTAAATTTATTATTTATAGGTTAAAAACAGTTATTCCATTATATTTTAAATAGTTGATTTAAGATTAAAGAATTTAATTTATAATTTTATTTATTTAGAGAATTTACCTATCCTTTAAAGAGAAGAATATAAATTTTATAATATGTGATAATCTATATCACAGGTGCCGGTCAAGTTTACGTGACCCGCGCAGGACTCTATTCTAGACCAATAAATGAATTGCCCTACGGGGGGGGGGGGGGTCTTTGTAAGGGACCCATATTTACACGAGTTTCGGAGAAAACTACAATATATTTAAAAAGTCATAAATTTGATGGTAATTATTAAAACATTAGTTTTATAACCCAATTAATATAGTTATAAAAATGGCCCATCCCTCCTTGAAAGAGACAGTGCGTCCATTAAGTGTATTATGGTTTACTGAGTATTAATAACATTGATTTTATCCAAAATTTTGCTTTAATAAGTCCATATAAAAAAAATAAGCAGCACTAGTTTTCCTATATCTTTCAATTTTTTCCATGGTTTAATTTTTGTTTTGTGCATTTTCTCGCCATTCTTTCATTCGTTTATCTTTTAATTTTCACTTTGTCAGGAGTGTCAGTTATAAAATTCATTCTACCTTTTTTTTTCTTACTTTTCTTACGATTACTCCATCTCCATTTACATAACATTTCATTGAAATAGCTTATTACTAGGTAAATGCTACTTTTAGATTAAAATTAACTACTAATTCACAAAAGTTATATTATTAGGTATAAAGAAGCAAATATGGGAACATCAATGAATGAAACTGAAAACATGACTTGGAAATAAATTAGTTATTTACTTTTGGTGTTGTAAAATAGCTTGTTTTATTATATAAAGGCACAGAATCCTACAACTAAAATTATTCATAGGAAAAAGTATGGTGACATAGTTACTTCTTCTGGTGGAAGATTCAGAATTTATAAACAGCCTTATTTTAAGCATATAATTCCAGGTGTCCCCTATTTTTACTCTACCCTATTTAAAAATAATACTACATAAAAATTATGAATATTTATACATTGTCTTCAAAATTATATGAAATAAAACGTTTACACTGAACTTATTCAAAGTATCATTTGTAGAAAATATTCTTTAATTTTTCACAGTAAAAATTTTATAAGTAAGACTATTCATAAAATTAACACGATCAATTCCTATTACATTGGACTCTTCCCAGCGTCGTCTGCTCAGTCATGTGATAGAGGAAAACGAAGAATCGAATTCTGAGAATCGAATTCAATTAAATATTATTGTTCTTAAGAACAAAAGTGTTAATATTTAATATAAAATAAAATAAAAGTAATATTGTGGATTTGTAAACAGTAGAATAGTTATATTTGTAAATTTAATAATTTTTAAAAAACACTTCATGTGTTTATTTATATTCAACTGTAAGAATCGATTTTTGTATGTTCTAGTGTAACTGTTACTGTCTAGCAATAAATAATAGCTTGTTCTTGTGGAATGTTTATGGATTATAATATGAAATTTTAAAATGTTTTCATTTAATTTAATTGCATAAAGGTGTTACAACAAGCTAATTAACTCAGTTACTGATCTAAATGGATTTACGCCGTACGATGTTGCATTGTCAGTGATTTAAGTACCAAAAATCAGAGTATTTAACATGTTCTTCATGAACATCAATAACAAATATAAACTAAATGATGATTGTAAATGTATTCAGCAAACAAAAGATGATGAATAAGGATATAAAATGGATTAAAAATGGTGATGTATAAAAAAATAACACAGATTAAATAGATTGATCAAAAATAAGAATAGAAAATATGTTATTTCAGCAATCGCTATAGATATACAAGACTTCGTCTGCTATATTTTTTTTTTTTTTTTCATCTATTATGTGACCTCTGACGTCATTTGGGAAGAGCCCATAGGGTGAAATTACCAAAAAACGGGATTATATTCAATTTCACTTGCTACTTGTTTTACAATTCTATGTTCACCGAAAGTAATAATTTGAAAACGAAATACTTCCTTATTTTAATCCAATTTTGATAAAAATCAATTAAATTTTTATCTTTTAACTTTTTAAGTTCCTTTGAGGATATTTTACAAAAGAAAAATTTATTCCTGATTGAGTTTAAAGTAGTTTTATTTTGTGATTGAATGAAAATGGCGTTAGAAGAATAAACGACACGTTTTCGAATCGTTCATTTACTTTTATTAAAGAGGAAAAATATTTCTAAGCTTTGTTTCACGTTTTCCCCATTTATACCATGATCAAACTTAAATAACTTTATCCATGACTTATAGCCATGCAACGCGACAATAAGGAATCAACACATAGGACAAGCACGAATGAGTAGTGTCTGTTCGTGACGTCAAAAAAGGTGAATCGAAATAACGGTTGCAGTTTGATAGTAACCTAAAAAAAAAAAAAAAAAAAATCATATTACAGTTTTCATAAATTGCATGTACTTTTTTTGTACGTATAGTCACGTAAAATTGTTTTTTTTTTTTTTTAAGTTTTTTTTCCCTACCATATTGCTTAAAATCATAGATATAGTAATAAGACATAGATTGATCATTGAGAGGGGAAAAGTGATACCTTTTTTAATCGGGAAAAGACGGCTATTTTACTCTCTTATGGATGTATTTCCCCGAGTGAATATACACGGGAATACACATAGGTAATTTAGCAAATAAAATGTATGCACTAAAAGAGAATGAAAAACTCCAGATACCCCTTTTTCTTTCTTTCTTTTCGTTTTCCTTTCCTTTCCTTTTATTTTTATTTATTTATTTATTTATTACTATACTCTAGTATACTCATGTCTGCACAAAACTGTCTTTCTTTCAGCATTTATTATTATTATACTTCTTTGAGATAAAAATCGTCTGCATTCATCATGAAAAATAATTTTAATAAATTATAATTTAATAAATTATAATTTAATAAATTATTTGTATTGCGTAAATTTGTATAGGATTATATATGGAAGAAAGTCTTGTGGTGGCCACAACATACTAGTTTTATATTAAAACTTTCGCGGCTGCTAGATACATTTAAAAGAATTTTGAGAATTCCATATTGCTTACTAATATAAAATATTAAAAAATATTAAAATTTAAAAAAAGTATTCCATTAAATATGAAAACAGTAATTATCTCATAATAATAACAAAGCAACTGATTATAAAAATTATATTTTTCATAAATTACTTGAATATAATTTATTTATGGAATCTTCCCCATTTATTTTCATATATTTATTAGAACACTTAAAAGTCGCGCAATATTTCTGCATTTTCAAAATTCATTACCATTCTATTCTATTAATGTTTTCGAGTTTTAACCAGTTTTAACTCCCTAATGGCTGATGCCAAAAAACTTTTTCGGCATCAAAAATCTTTGCTCGTTAACATGGTGATGATAGATCTATATAAATTACTATATCTATGCTTAAAATTAGTATGAATATGAGTTGTACTGTACACAGTTATACAATTTATATATTTTCTACAATTACACAGCCCTGCGAAATCGTACTTTTTATTTATTTATTTACTAGCAAACCCGTGCGAAATATTCACCCTTTATTTCTTTACCTATTTACCTTTAAAATTTGAAACGCATAAATGTTATACCAATTTCACCAAATAATTAAAATTCTAATTTACCAGAAGTCAAATTATTATTAAAACCAAATTAATATTTTAATGAAATTAAACATAATTTATACGTCTCATTAATATATTAAAACCAATGTAACATTTACAATGAGATACAAAATACAAAAATTTAAAACTTTAAAAATACATTTTAATTAAAAACATTAAAACACAAGACAGTCGTTTCGGCTAGAACACTAGCCCTCCTCATTGTCAAACATACAAGCACAAACAACATTTACAAAAATTCATAATACATCAGAGCAAGAGTAAATATTCAGGAGGAATAGCTTTAGCCTCGTTCAAGGCAGAATGTTGCATTTTAGTAAAAGCGCCCTCTAGAAAAATACGGGATTCATATATATTTACATTAGAAGCTAAAATTTTAAAGTTTTCAAAATCCGAAATATCCGGAATCCATTCTCTCAATAGTGATCATATTCCGGATTTTAAAAACTTTAAAATTTTAGCTTCTAATGTAAATATATATGAATCCCGTATTTTTCTAGAGGGCGCTGTTACTAAAATGCAGCATTCTGCCTTGAACGAGGCTAAAGCTATTCCTCCTGAATATTTAATCTTGCTGTGATGTATTATGAATTTTTGTAAATGTTGTTTGTGCTTGTATGTTTGACAATGAGGAGGGCTAGTTTTCTAGCCGAAACGTCTGTCTTGTGTTTTAATGTTTTTAATTAAAATGTATTTTTAAAGTTTTAAATTTTTGTATTTTTTATCTCATTGTAAATGCTACATTGGTTTCAAATTAATATTATTCAATAGTGAAACCAAAATCCTTCAAAGAAAGGTTTCCAAATAAAATTCATGGTTCACGACCCTATTTTCATATTTCCACAGGGGCCCACCAGCGGCCGAGCGGTTCTGCGCTCAAAGCTGGTAGATGGGAGGTGCCGGGTTCGATCCCTGGTCGCGCTCATCGACCTAGCCGTTCGGAGTTTTCCGTGGTTTCCTCCGAAACTCGCGTAAATACGGGCTAGGACCCCTTAGAAAGACCCCCACGGAGGGCATTCCCCCTCTAGGCCTAGGACACATCAGGAGTCAATCGGCCTTAAATCCTACAACCAACCAACCATATTTCCACAGGTAGTACAGTTTTAATATCGGACTCCCACGACGCCTTTTAAATTTTTGTCGCCATGTTGGCGATGACTCAATTATTACAAGATTATTTTATTACATAAATTACATTTCAATACTATCTCTAATTTTATTATGTTTTAAAGAGTGGTCGCATTTCGGAGGTAGCAGTTTTTTCACTAGTTGAATGCGTCTGTTATTCTGAAGAGCTAATTAATCAAAAGGATGTTGTTATTGCTATTGGTTCTAAAGCCGGTCTGGAGGGGGTGAATTTTTCTAAGTGATCCTGGTAAATATTAACACGGAGAAAGCCTTAGCGAGATTCAAACGACTACGTCAACGAGCGCAACTTGGGTTCGAATCCAACACCTACCGTCTACCATCTTCGAGAGTATAATATTTCATAAAGGAAATAGAAATGTGTCCGGTGAATAGAGATGACAGGTATTTGGGAGTATTCGATATGGAATTTAAAAATACTATAATAATTTGTACATACAATACTATAATACTTTATATATGCATATACAAATTATTACAGTATTTTTATATGATTACCAAAAGTCATGAATATATTTATTATGAATTCTAAATCTTTCTAGTAAACTAGTCACCCTTGTTAAACTAAATTGAACTACTTTTTCACATTAAAAACAATTCTCGTATTGTACAAAAGGTTTACAGGGACAGAAAAAAATTATACTATACTTAAATTAATGATACCTTTTTTCTTTGGCCAAAAGTAATTATATATTTGTAAGAATTACCAAAGGAAATAAACCTATAAATGACCTTTACTGTAACTTTTCCTTTCATGGTAATATTCAACATAATCTTATTTCCATTATAAGCTATTGCAAGTTGAAACAATTTAAATTAGCAACTGTAGTTCCGTTTCCTCTTTAACTGCAGCATACATATAAACTAAACAATACCAATTTTATAATACTTTGGTTTGTGTTTTATTGAGTAGAATAAAAACTCCATTAGCTTAAATTCATCCATTGTTCGACATAGGTAAGTAAAAGTATGTAGCAATTATATTCATTTTTGATAATGGAAAGTTTAGTAATTGAATTTTATATATCCTTGAGAGAGAGGAAGGAAAATCCTATGTAATTGATTCTAAAGTCATGCATGACATAAAGGATTAAACGTTTTTATCAGATGACATATTTTTTATGATATAATAATGAAAAAGGGATTTATTTTACAGTTAGATTTGCAGAATAACTATTATTAAAAGTTAAAAATAGATTAAAATCGGTCATTTTTTTAATGTCATGTTCCTAATGGCTGAAACAATTAAAAAAATTATTCCTCTATTTATAGCGTTCGGTAGGCTACAGAATAAAAATGTTGACGCATTAATCCCCGACGATATATTGACTAAACTAGTATGATGTGGCCACCACAAAACTTTCTTCTATAAAATTTTACACAAATTCCTGCAGTACAAATTATTTATTAAATTATTATTTATGAAAATTATTTTTCATCATAAATGCAGACGATTTTTATCTGACAGAATTATAACACTAAATGCCGAAAGAAAGTCGATTTTGTGCCAACATCAGATTATTATTAATTATTTATTTGTTTATTTTATTTTTTGTTAAAAAAAAAATGTATATATATATATATATATATATATATATACATTTTTTTTTTCAAATTATCACAGATCTATGGTTCAACCATTCGTTTTACAGGTATTGACTAGATCTTTCGAAAGGTACCCATGTTGAAAATTTACACCCCCTCCCCCCTGAGAGGGGTACTTCCTCCCAGGGGAGAGCGATGCCCCACATGCAAAAACATTTTTTTCTAGTTTACTACTACTATTATCAATAATTCATATTAATTTTATAATCACAATTTGAAAATAACACTCATTATGTACATTTATACGAACTTTTGTCCTACACTGCCATGTTAAAAGTTCGGAAAAAATGGAATCTCAGCGCCACATATAGAGCGATTGATCCCCAAATCTAATCAGCACCAGTTTATGTCTGGGTCCAACTAAATACCGAATTTGGTTAAATTTCGTTCATTGGTTCGGGAGATACAGTGTTCCCAAAATTTGTGATACACACACAGAGACGCGCAGATATCCCAAAACGTGTAAATACATCGAAAACTGAAGTTCGAAAATTTTCCCGAATCCAATACTTTCTCTCTCTATATATAAAAGAACGTAACAAATGTGTTGAAGGTGCGTCACGAAAATATTAAAGTGAGTTAAAAAATGTTTCTTTCTTCTGTACACGGAGAACTAAAATCCGCTAGTCTGTAAGTTCATTTACATTTTACGTACATGATCTTTCAGAAAAAACTGCATAACACTGGAATAAAACATATCAGAACAGGTATCGATAGAAAATTGAAGTAAATGAAACATTTATTGAGAAAGTCGCAAATGTCTAAGAAAGAAATTAGTTTGTATTAGTTTGTTTACTGGTGTTTTTATATGCTATAGGCTCAACGCATAATCAAAAATGCGTACGAAGCTTTAAAAATAAAAACCTACGGAGTCTTAAAAATAAAATTTGATGTTCAACAGAGTTCTTGCCAATATAATAAATGATATTTTAAAACTGGCCCGACTTCTTTAAGTTGAATCATTCTCGAAATATCTACGCAGGCTAAGAAATAATTAAAATAACTACCAAACTAACAGACTACAGATAAGTACTACATGAAATTTGTGATTTTTGTATTCCCCATGACGCTAAAAAAGTAAAAAAGTGTTTAAAAAAATTAACATTTTATATACCTATGACGAAGAACTGAAACCTACAATTATAAAAAAAGAATAGAGGTGAGAAAGAGGTGAGATTTTTATTTTCCAATGTTTTATTATTGTTAACTTTAATCATGTGTAACTTGAAATGAATAACTGTATAAAACTAGTATGTTGTGTCCACCACATGACTTTCTTCTATATTTTCCTACAAAAATTCACTCAGTAAAAATAATTTATTAAAACTATTATTAAAAAAAATTATCTTCCATGATAATGCAGACAATTTCCATATTAGAGAAGTAGTATAACACTAAATATCCAAAAAAAGTCAATTTTATTCTCAATATTACATTAAAAAAAAAAAAAAAAAAAAAAAAAAAAAAAAGATATCTTTATTTTAAATTATCACAGATCCATGGTTCAACCATTCGTTTTAAAGGTATTGGTGAGCTCTTTTAAAAGATACCTATCATGAAAATTTGCTTCCCTTGACAGGAGACTTCCCCCACGGGGGGAGGCGAGGCTACTAAATACACATTTTTTTTTCCCCAGTTGACTATCTCTATTACAAATAATAATTTTAAATTTCATAACGATTATTAAAAACTAATTCTCTTTATGCACATTTATACAAAATTTTGTATAAATGTGTTAATTTTTTTTTTTTTAATGTTGAATATGTTAAAAATTTAGAAAAATCGAGATTCAATCGAGATTCTTATTTTCCAATATTTTATTATTGTTTACTTCAACCATGTGTAACTTGAAATAAATAACTGTATAAAAAATGTTTTTTGATATAAACATGTATGTTTGAAAAATACACATGCACAAAATAATAAAAATAATTATCTAATTATTGTAATTAAGAACAAAAAGGGTTTTAAATCTCTTTATTATTTATATTTGGGATAGGATGGTCCTTGGTTCAACTTAAGTTAAGTGCAGGTAATATGGCCACGTTAAGGATAGAATTTTTTTAGCGATAGTCCTCTTTCGTATACATAGTCTTTGTTCAGATAGGTTTAAAAACAAAAATATCTCTCACATAATTAATGTTGCTACAAAAATGGGTTATCCTAAAAAATTTATTTATTCACTTGTTCATCAAAAAGGGTCTCTGTCTAACACACACACAAAAAAAAAACAAAAAAAAACTAAGGTTTAATTAAAAAAAAAAAAAAAAAAAAAAAGAAATCAGGTGGATGGGTGGGCAGATGTTTGATTAAGGAGGAAGGGTGGTGTGTTTGGCTGGTTGGCTGGGAGGGTTTGATGCTGAATAAAATTTATAAAAAAAAAAAAAAAAGGGGGGGGGGGGATTGCTGTAAGTTACATTCTTATTTTTTCTGGTTGATACTATGAATTTTGAACACTTTTATCATTAAATTTTACTATGTACTTCTGGCTACTTGAGGCTTCCCTTGTTAAGTTTGAACAATCCATCTATTTGCATAACAAAAATAAAATCTTATAAATATTAATTTAAAAAAAAAAAAAAAAAATAAATAAATAAATAAAAAATAAAATAAAAATCTTTTAAATTTAAATTTTTAATTTTAATTTATGATGACTGCATTATAATGCTTATCCTTCTATGTGTGCTCTTTGGCATTATTGCGTGTAATTGACTCTTCTTAAAACTTAACATTTAATACTTTGACTTCAAAATAAAAATATTTTTATTTTAATTTTTAATTTTAATTATTATTGATTACCGCATTATAATGCTTATCCTTATATGTGTGCTCTTTGGCATTATTGCTTGTAATTATGTCTTCTTAAAACTTAACACTTAATAATTTGACTTCACAATAAAAATCTTAAAAATTATCTTAATCTTGCTGTTAATACTTCTAAATTATCTTAATCTTTCAGTCAATACATCTTATTTAACTGACTTTATGTTTTTATAGCTAACCGAAAGATGGCGGTTGTACTCAGTAGTCTTATACCTTCATTCTTCAGTCCTTATCTTAAATGATTTAATTATTAATATTTTTGGTACGATTTAATTTAACTCTACTAGTATAAATTTTAACATTATCATTTAATATTTACTCTGTGTATTTTATCTTTAATGTAATTGTTCTGAAGTATTTTCGATTAATCGATATCTGTCGAGCTATTATTTTAACTTCAATTTAGGTTTTGGCATCAACCATTTTTCCAGTTTGTGTTAACTGTTTTCCATGTGGTTACTCTGATTATTTCATGTTATTACTTTGGTTTCCTTTAAGATTTTAATTAATATTTATTTATTCTTTGTTTTAATTTAATTTTTCACTTTTTTCTCATTCTTTGTGGGTTTTTTTGCTGCATTGATCGGGGCGTGAGATGATATAAATTGCTATGATTAGCAATATCGTTTTACGAAATCATTGCAGCTTTCTCTGCTTTATGAAGTATGCGCCCCTTGAAAAGTATATTTCTAATTTTAAGCATTTATATCCAATTGATTATGTGGTTTATTATCTTTTTTCTCTTTCACAAGTTTAATGGTCCTTTTTTATTATCCTTCAGGTTGGCGTAAGTATTTTAAGTTAATATGGTAACACATTGGTTCCTTATCTATATCGCAACTTTTTGTGTCATTCTTTCCTCTATGTTAAATTCAGTTCCATATTTTAGTGTGCTGTTATTGTTTTAGTTCTATTAGTTGCTAAATTTTTAGATTAAATTTTATTACGTTAGCTATTATTTATATTTGCATTTAAATTCTATCTGCTGCTTATGCGCATTAAATTTAAATGTATTTTGTTTAATATAAACAGTTTTTCATTTATTTAAAATCTTGTTTATATATTAATGTATATATTATTATATATATATACATATGTTTGCCAATTTGGCTTACCATCAATATTCTAAAAGTTTACATGCACTTTGATTACAGCTGCAATGGCGCTTTTTCTGATGTGTATTATTTCAATTGTTAATCATATACAATGTTTGTCTGTTTGTGGATCTATGCATTTAATGGCTCTTTGATGTAGAACTGTTTTATCTAAGTTCAAAATTGGGATATTCCTTTAGTAGTTTGTATGTGCATAAATGAGTTTTGACAATTATTACTAAATTTAAAAGTATTTATGCATAATTTTCTAAAGTTTCATGTGGTTGAAATTTGACATCATGAGCATTTATTATTCACTTATTCCATTATAGTTTTTCAATGGTTAACTTATGCATAATTTTCTAAAGTTTCATGTGGTTAAATTTTGACATCATGAGCATTTACTATTCACTTATTCCATTATAGTTTTTCAATGGTTAATTTATTCAATTTTAGTCATTTAATTTTGATTGTTTGGTTTATAATCATATTGCTTCGGGTTGAATTTTACTTTGGATTGGAACTTTTTGTAAATATTTTGTATAGTTTATTATGTAATTATCCCAGATTAATTGATTAATTTTTATTTGTGTATGCCTACTTTAATCAAGAATGTTTAATATTAAATTTGTGATTTTCAATATGTTGGTGGATATGTATAGGCTGAAGTCTATGTTTCAAGCTTTATTATTCATGAATTTTCAATTTTATTATCTCTCTACTTATTCAAGAATTTTATTTATTTATTTTCTCAATGATAGTTTTAATATATAATACTTGCAAATTAAAATTGATTTACTTATTTTATATAAAATCACTCTTTTATTATGAATGTTCTCAGTAAATTAGTAGTGCCTGGCAAGAAATGCTTTGTTTTCCCTCAGTATTGTGCCCGGTACAGGAATATTTATAGGGATATTCCTGGATCGACATCAAGCTACCTATACTCTCCTCCTTCCAATCTTAAATTTAGAAAGTGTGATTCTTCTCGTTGCAAAACATGCCCTAATGCTTTACAGTCCCAAATTTATAATGATTCAAAATTGGTTCCTTTCTTTCAGGTTTATAATGTTATATACAAATTAAGTTGTGGTATGTGTAATATGCAGTATATTGGTGAAACTTCCACCCCCTTACATATTAGAATTAATCAACATCGCTCAGACTCAAAAATGTTATCATCACCTGTCCTTAACAGTAAATCAACTATTGAGTTACATTTTAATTTACACAATTTCTGCTCATGTACTATTGAAATTCTTAGGATTAAAAAAAAAAAAAGTGAGCGCCTTTTCTTTAAATCTAACTACATGAAATATTTTAATACAATTTATCCATATGGCTTGAATCATGAATATTTTAATAGGGTTGTTAAGGTTTTTACTAACATTAATCCCCTTCATGATTACTCCCCTGTTTACTCTGTACTAAATCATAGTGTCAACCAGAAAACTCTCGTTCAAAAAGAGGTAACAAATCCAATAAATCTACTAATGGTTCAATATCAAAAAATCTCATTATCAAGAATATTCTTGCCTTACAGTCAAATTATCTTAACCATTATGATTGGATTTACATTAGAAAGTTTATATTTGCTATCAAAAAAAAGTATTTGTCCACTTACTTAAGTGTATTTAAAAACCAATCCTATAATCAACATTTTTCTGATATTTTCTATGATTTAATATTATACAGACTAAAACTCTTCAATTTAAATATCTCTAAAAAACCTCACAAAATACAATCAAATTCACAGCTTATTCTAAATTATTCTAATCAAATATTTAATAGCATTAATATTTAATCTATTCTTAATGATAAATCATGCATGTTTCCTATTAAAGACATTCATATTTCTCGTACCTTTAAATATCCTATTACACTTGGTCGCCTGCTTTTTAACTATAATTCAGTCTCTAAGTCTAATTTATCTTCTCATGTGACTTGTAGTTGTGCTCATCCCTCAAATGTAAAATATGTTGACAGAGATAATGCACATATTATCACTGGTGATCTTAATATTATTAATGACTCTAATTTAAAGAAATTTATGGAATATGGTACTAAATATCGACTCCCTTCAAAAACTAATATTTCAAAGATTATACAACAGTTTTCTTATGATATTGACTTGTTTATTTAGAAACTCTCCATCTCTTATAATAAACCTATTGAATATTTCAATCAATGGAAATTTTTAGTAATTTCAAAACTTAAAGCTGAATTAATTCAACATAGATCAAATCTCACACATTACAATAAATCAAATCTCTTTAAATCTATCAAAGAATTGCAACAAAACTTTGTTATTACTTATGTCGATAAATCTCCTAATAATTATGCAATAATCTGTAAACATTATTATCTTTCTTTACTCAGTTCATCTATATCTAATAGTACTAACTTTCATACTACCAATAATGATCTTAAAATCAATAACCGCAAAATTCACTGCTTTTATAAATTGCTAAAGCTTCCATTTAATAATTTTAAATATCCTTATATTGTACTTATCCCTAAATTTCACAAAAATCCTATTAAATTTAGAACTGTAACTGTAGGGTGTAATACTTACAACAACAATGCTAACAAAATTCTCCTTGATATTCTCAAACAAATCTATGACTTAATTAGTAAATCAAAAAATTTCTTTTGCCTTAAAAATAGTTATCAACTTAAAGCCAATGTCTTATCTATGAATAATGTGACTGATATCATGACTTATGATTTTGCTGACCTATTTAACAATATTAATTTAACAGATCTTCATCGTATCATCTTTAACCTTTTTGAAAAATTTAAAAGTCAAATCTCTTTACCAAAATGCTTTTCGGCAACTTCATTTAAGACACTCTTAAATTTTATTATTCATAACAATTACATTCTACACTGTAATAAGATCTATATTCAAAAGGTTGGTATTCCACAAGGAGGATGTAGCTCGAGTATGTTAGCTGACTTATACCTTTACCATTATGAACAGGGATTATGTATTGAAAATGTCTATTTTTACCGTTACATTGATGACATTATAGTTTTTATGTCAATAATTCTTCGCCTAATTTATTTAAATTTGAATATCCTTCTCACCTTACCTTAACTTATAATCATCTCAACAATAACTGTATTAGTTTCTTAGATTTAAAACTTAAACTTGATGGTAGTAAAATTTATACCGATCTGTATGACAAAAGACAAGATTTTAGTTTCAAAGTAAATTTATTTACACAATTTACCTCTTGTCTTCATATCTCTGTCTACAGAAATATTATTCTCAATCACCTCTTTCGTATACATAGTCTTTGTTCAGATAGGTTTAAAAACAAAAATATCTCTCACATAATTAATGTTGCTACAAAAATGGGTTATCCTAAAAAATGTATTTATTCACTTGTTCATCAAAAAGGGTCTCTGTCTAACACACACACACACACAAAAAAAAACAAAAAAACTAAGGTTTAATTAAAAAAAAAAAAAAAAAATCAGGTGGATGGGTGGGCAGATGTTTGATTAAGGAGGAAGGGTGGTGTGTTTGGCTGGTTGGCTGGGAGGGTTTGATGCTGAATAAAATTTATAAAAAAAAATTAAAAAAAATGGGGGGATTGCTGTAAGTTACATTCTTATTTTTTCTGGTTGATACTATGAATTTTGAACACTTTTATCATTAAATTTTACTATGTACTTCTGGCTACTTGAGGCTTCCCTTGTTAAGTTTGAACAATCCATCTATTTGCATAACAAAAATAAAATCTTATAAATATTAATTAAAAAAAATAATAAATAAATTAATAAATAAATAAATAAATAAAAAATAAAATAAAAATCTTTTAAATTTTAATTTTTAATTTTAATTTATGATGACTGCATTATAATGCTTATCCTTCTATGTGTGCTCTTTGGCATTATTGCGTGTAATTGACTCTTCTTAAAACTTAACATTTAATACTTTGACTTCAAAATAAAAATATTTTTATTTTAATTTTTAATTTTAATTATTATTGATGACCGCATTATAATGCTTATCCTTATATGTGTGCTCTTTGGCATTATTGCTTGTAATTATGTCTTCTTAAAACTTAACACTTAATAATTTGACTTCACAATAAAAATCTTAAAAATTATCTTAATCTTGCTGTCAATACTTCTAAATTATCTTAAACTTTACACTTAATAATTTGACTTCAAAATAAAAATCTTAAAAATTATCTTAATCTTGCTGTTAATACTTCTAAATTATCTTAATCTTTCAGTCAATACATCTTATTTAACTGACTTTATGTTTTTATAGCTAACCGAAAGATGGCGGTTGTACTCAGTAGTCTTATACCTTCATTCTTCAGTCCTTATCTTAAATGATTTAATTATTAATATTTTTGGTACGATTTAATTTAACTCTACTAGTATTAATTTTAACATTATCATTTAATATTTACTCTGTGTATTTTATCTTTAATGTAATTGTTCTGAAGTATTTTCGATTAATCGATATCTGTCGAGCTATTATTTTAACTTCAATTTAGGTTTTGGCATCAACCATTTTTCCAGTTTGTGTTAACTGTTTTCCATGTGGTTACTCTGATTATTTCACGTTATTACTTTGGTTTCCTTTAAGATTTTAATTAATATTTATTTATTCTTTGTTTTAATTTAATTTTTCACTTTTTTCTCATTCTTTGTGGATTTTTTTGCTGCATTGATCGGGGCGTGAGATGATATAAATTGCTATGATTAGCAATATCGTTTTACGAAATCATTGCAGCTTTCTCTGCTTTATGAAGTATGCGCCCCTTGAAAAGTATATTTCTAATTTTAAGTATTTATATCCAATTGATTATGTGGTTTATTATCTTTTTTCTCTTTCACAAGTTTAATGGTCCTTTTTTATTATCCTTCAGGTTGGCGTAAGTATTTTAAGTTAATATGGTAACTCATTGGTTCCTTATCTATATCGCAACTTTTTGTGTCATTCTTTCCTCTATGTTAAATTCAGTTCCATATTTTAGTGTGCTGTTATTGTTTTAGTTCTATTAATTGCTAAATTTTTAGATTAAATTTTATTACGTTAGCTATTATTTATATTTGCATTTAAATTCTATCTGCTGCTTATGCGCATTAAATTTAAATGTATTTTGTTTAATATAAACAGTTTTTCATTTATTTAAAATCTTGTTTATATATTAATGTATATATTATTATATATATATACATATGTTTGCCAATTTGGCTTACCATCAATATTCTAAAAGTTTACATGCACTTTGATTACAGCTGCAATGGCGCTTTTTCTGATGTGTATTATTTCAATTGTTAATCATATACAATGTTTGGCTGTTTGTGGATCTATGCATTTAATGGCTCTTTGATGTAGAACTGTTTTATCTAAGTTCAAAATTGGGATATTCCTTTAGTAGTTTGTATGTGCATAAATGAGTTTTGACAATTATTACTAAATTTAAAAGTATTTATGCATAATTTTCTAAAGTTTCATGTGGTTGAAATTTGACATCATGAGCATTTATTATTCACTTATTCCATTATAGTTTTTCAATGGTTAACTTATGCATAATTTTCTAAAGTTTCATGTGGTTAAATTTTGACATCATGAGCATTTACTATTCACTTATTCCATTATAGTTTTTCAATGGTTAATTTATTCAATTTTAGTCATTTAATTTTGATTATTTGGTTTATAATCATATTGCTTCGGGTTGAATTTTACTTTGGATTGGAACTTTTTGTAAATATTTTGTATAGTTTATTATGTAATTATCCCAGATTAATTGATTAATTTTTATTTGTGTATGCCTACTTTAATCAAGAATGTTTAATATTAAATTTGTGATTTTCAATATGTTGGTGGATATGTATAGGTTGAAGTCTATGTTTCAAGCTTTATTATTCATGAATTTTCAATTTTATTATCTCTCTACTTATTCAAGAATTTTATTTATTTATTTTCTCAATGATAGTTTTAATATATAATACTTGCAAATTAAAATTGATTTACTTATTTTATATAAAATCACTCTTTTATTATGAATGTTCTCAGTAAATTAGTAGTGCCTGGCAAGAAATGCTTTGTTTTCCCTCAGTATTGTGCCCGGTACAGGAATATTTTTTGGGATATTCCTGGATCGACATCAAGCTACCTATACTCTCCTCCTTCCAATCTTAAATTTAGAAAGTGTGATTCTTCTCGTTGCAAAACATGCCCTAATGCTTCACAGTCCCAAATTTATAATGATTCAAAATTGGTTCCTTTCTGTCAGGTTTATAATGTTATATACAAATTAAGTTGTGGTATGTGTAATATGCAGTATATTGGTGAAACTTCCACCCATTTACATATTAGAATTAATCAACATCGCTCAGACTCAAAAATGTTATCATCACCTGTCCTTAACAGTAAATCAACTATTGAGTTACGACATTTTAATTTACACAATTTCTGCTCATGTACTATTGAAATTCTAAGGATTAAAAAAAATAAAAGTGAGCGCCTTTTCTTTGAATCTAACTACATGAAATATTTTAATACAATTTATCCATATGGCTTGAATCATGAATATTTTAATAGGGTTGTTAAGGTTTTTACTAACATTAATCCCCTTCATGATTACTCCCCTGTTTACTCTGTACTAAATCATAGTGTCAACCAGAAAACTTCAAGTTCAAAAAGAGGTAACAAATCCAATAAATCTACTAATGGTTTAATATCAAAAAATCTCATTATCAAGAATATTCTTGCCTTACAGTCAAATTATCTTAACCATTATGATTGGATTTACATTAGAAAGTTTATATTTGCTATCAAAAAAAAGTATTTGTCCACTTACTTAAGTGTATTTAAAAACCAATCCTATAATCAACATTTTTCTGATATTTTCTATGATTTAATATTATACAGACTAAAACTCT
Source organism: Salticus scenicus (assembly GCA_963930645.1). Classification (NCBI taxonomy): domain Eukaryota; kingdom Metazoa; phylum Arthropoda; class Arachnida; order Araneae; family Salticidae; genus Salticus; species Salticus scenicus. Next base: position 70,218,827 of record OZ005659.1, read on the forward strand.
TCAATTTAAATATCTCTAAAAAACCTCACAAAATCCAATCAAATTCACAGCTTATTCTAAATTATTCTAATCAAATATTTAATAGCATTAATATTTCATCTATTCTTAATGATAAATCATGCATGTTTCCTATTAAAGACATTCATATTTCTCGTACCTTTAAATATCCTATTACACTTGGTCGCCTGCTTTTTAACTATAATTCAGTCTAAGTCTAATTTATCTTCTCATGTGACTTGTAGTTGTGCTCATCCCTCAAATGTAAAATATGTTGACAGAGATCATGCACATATTATCACTGGTGATCTTAATATTATTAATGACTCTAATTTAAAGAAATTTATGGAATATGGTACTAAATATCGACTCCCTTCAAAAACTAATATTTCAAAGATTATACAACAGTTTTCTTATGATATTGATTTGTTTATTTATAAACTCTCCATCTCTTATAATAAACCAATTGAATATTTCAATCAATGGAAATTTTTAGTAATTTCAAAACTTAAAGCTGAATTAATTCAACATAGATCAAATCTCACACATTACAATAAATCAAATCTCTTTAAATCTATCAAAGAATTGCAACAAAACTTTGTTATTACTTATGTCGATAAATCTCCTAATAATTATGCAATAATCTGTAAACATTATTATCTTTCTTTACTCAGTTCATCTATATCTAATAGTACTAACTTTCATACTACCAATAATGATCTTAAAATCAATAACCGCAAAATTCACTGCTTTTATAAATTGCTAAAGCTTCCATTTAATAATTTTAAATATCCTTATATTGTACTTATCCCTAAATTTCACAAAAATCCTATTAAATTTAGAACTGTAACTGTAGGGTGTAATACTTACAACAACAATGCTAACAAAATTCTCCTTGATATTCTCAAACAAATCTATGACTTAATTAGTAAATCAAAAAATTTCTTTTCCCTTAAAAATAGTTATCAACTTAAAGCCAATGTCTTATCTATGAATAATGTGACTGATATCATGACTTATGATTTTGCTGACCTATTTAATAATATTAATTTAACAGATCTTCATCGTATCATCTTTAACCTTTTTGAAAAATTTAAAAGTCAAATCTCTTTACCAAAATGCTTTTCGGCAACTTCATTTAAGACACTCTTAAATTTTATTATTCATAACAATTACATTCTACACTGTAATAAGATCTATATTCAAAAGGTCGGTATTCCACAAGGAGGATGTAGCTCGAGTATGTTAGCTGACTTATACCTTTACCATTATGAACAGGGATTATGTATTGAAAATGTCTATTTTTACCGTTACATTGATGACATTATAGTTTTTATGTCAATAATTCTTCGCCTAATTTATTTAAATTTGAATATCCTTCTCACCTTACCTTAACTTATAATCATCTCAATAATAACTGTATTAGTTTCTTAGATTTAAAACTTAAACTTGATGGTAGTAAAATTTATACCGATCTGTATGACAAAAGACAAGATTTTAGTTTCAAAGTAAATTTATTTACACAATTTACCTCTTGTCTTCATATCTCTGTCTACAGAAATATTATTCTCAATCACCTCTTTCGTATACATAGTCTTTGTTCAGATAGGTTTAAAAACAAAAATATCTCTCACATAATTAATGTTGCTACAAAAATGGGTTATCCTAAAAATTTATTTATTCACTTGTTCATCAAAAAGGGTCTCTGTCAAACACACACACACACACACAAAAAAAAAAAAAAAAAAAACTAAGGTTTAATTAAAAAAAAAAAAAAATCAGGTGGATGGGTGGGCAGATGTTTGATTAAGGAGGAAGGGTGGTGTTGTTTGGCTGGTTGGCTGGGAGGGTTTGATGCTGAATAAAATTTATAAAAAAAAAAAAAAAAAGGGGGGGGGATTGCTGTAAGTTACATTCTTATTTTTTCTGGTTGATACTATGAATTTTGAACACTTTTATCATTAAATTTGAGGCTTCCCTTGAGGCTTCCCTTGTTAAGTTTGAACAATCCATCTATTTGCATAACAAAAATAAAATCTTATAAATATTAATTAAAAAAAAAATAATAAATAAATAAATAAATAAATAAAAAATAAAATAAAAATCTTTTAAATTTTAATTTTTAATTTTAATTTATGATGACTGTATTATAATGCTTATCCTTCTATGTGTGCTCTTTGGCATTATTGCGTGTAATTGACTCTTCTTAAAACTTAACATTTAATACTTTGACTTCAAAATAAAAATATTTTTATTTTAATTTTTAATTTTAATTATTATTGATTACCGCATTATAATGCTTATCCTTATATGTGTGCTCTTTGGCATTATTGCTTGTAATTATGTCTTCTTAAAACTTAACACTTAATAATTTGACTTCACAATAAAAATCTTAAAAATTATCTTAATCTTGCTGTCAATACTTCTAAATTATCTTAAACTTTACACTTAATAATTTGACTTCAAAATAAAAATCTTAAAAATTATCTTAATCTTGCTGTTAATACTTCTAAATTATCTTAATCTTTCAGTCAATACACTTATTTAACTGACTTTATGTTTTTATAGCTAACCGAAAGATGGCGCTTGTACTCAGTAGTCTTATACCTTCATTCTTCAGTCCTTATCTTAAATGATTTAATTATTAATATTTTTGGTACGATTTAATTTAACTCTACTAGTATTAATTTTAACATTATCATTTAATATTTACTCTGTGTATTTTATCTTTAATGTAATTGTTCTGAAATATTTTCGATTAATCAATATCTGTCGAGCTATTATTTTAACTTCAATTTAGGTTTTGGCATCAACCATTTTTCCAGTTTGTGTTAACTGTTTTCCATGTGGTTACTCTGATTATTTCATGTTATTACTTTGGTTTCCTTTAAGATTTTAATTAATATTTATTTATTCTTTGTTTTAATTTAATTTTTCACTTTTTTCTCATTCTTTGTGGGTTTTTTTTGCTGCATTGATCGGGGCGTGAGATGATATAAATCGCTATGATTAGCAATATCGTTTTACGAAATCATTGCAGCTTTCTCTGCTTTATGAAGTATGCGCCCCTTGAAAAGTATATTTCTAATTTTAAGCATTTATATCCAATTGATTATGTGGTTTATTATCTTTTTCCTCTTTCACAAGTTTAATGGTCCTTTTTTATTATCCTTCAGGTCGGCGTAAGTATTTTAAGTTAATATGGTAACTCATTGGTTCCTTATCTGTATCGCAACTTTTTGTGTCATTCTTTCCTCTATGTTAAATTCAGTTCCATATTTTAGTGTGGTGTTATTGTTTTAGTTCTATTAATTGCTAAATTTTTAGATTAAATTTTATTACGTTATCTATTATATATATATATATATATAGTTGTTGTGATGTTTGAGTGTATTCAGTACTACTTTGGTCTAAAGGAGGTCTTTTTTCAAAATTAGACCACGATAGTTCATTGCAAGTTTCATGACAGCAGCACTTGAGGGACAAGGAGTATCACGAACCTGTTTTTTAGAAGATGTCCCTGAGGAAGAAATTCGTTTTCCACTTTTGACACTATTCTTTGTTAGAGATGGGTTTTCAGACACAGAACTTGGAGCAAAAGCTTCCTAGGGAATTACATTGACATCATAGATACGTTAGAATTGACCCGATAGATACCTGCCCCTTTGAAGCCACCTTTAACGTTGGAAATGTCAATGTCATAGTTTTGTCCAAAACTGGAGAAAATATTCTTCCAAATAGGGCTTTTGTAATGTTTTCCTGGTTACTTTGTTCCAAAAACAAAAGAACTTCTTGGTCCCAAAATTGCTCCAATGGCCCAGAACAGGATTTATCCACACGTTGCAGCCCATGGATATGGATTGTATTAGGCAGGCCGCATACCAAAGAAACAAGCGCGACTTGGACGACATAAGAGACAATTCCTAGCATTGCCGCTAACTTTTACTTTACTGCATACGCACACCAGAGAGACAAGCGTCATGTCTTATCAGTCGAACGTGTGTCTCCCGTTTGTCGCTCGAATCGCGCATGCTACAGCTTTACGCACTTGTCGCTTATGTTGCAACATGGCGGCGATAGAAATTTGACAACTGTGGGTAAATTTAAATAACACTGGGCTCAACGCAGTCGCTTTTTTCAATACTAATAACTTTAATAGAAATATTTAGTAATCCTTTGCAATATTTTTCTTCGATTGCATATTACGAAGATTGCTTTGTATAAATAATAGTATTAAAACAAAAGTGATTACGCTGAGTCCTACAATGACAATACCAAATTCAAGTCCGTGTAATATACAGCAAACAATCAATTTAAGTTCAGACAGAAAGGAAAAACATATTAAAAAATATATATACATGGATGAAAACAAATTATAGGGTAACAATTTTATGCAATAACCCCCATTATATATTAAAATATCGCTCTTGAATTTCATGCGTTTGACCGTTTCCGATAAAAGAAACAGAACAATTTTACTTGCAAGAGATGCGTGGCTTAGGGGTAAAGGGTTGAACTCGTCTCACAATGGTACTCGGTTCGATCCTCGCAGGAGAATTTTTTTTTTTTTTTTAAATAGATATATTCTATAGAAAAACAATAAAAAGGAAAAATAGAGAAAAATTATTCATTTAAAGGGGAGAAGATCAAATATAGGAATTTAGTACAACGTTATTAACATCTTGGAAATTATTGGGTTTTTGCATCATTTTGCAATTTTTTATTAAAAACTGTTCAGATTTAAAAGCAACGTTTTCAACTGGAAACTATTAATTTAAATTTAACAATAAAGAAAAAAATATAAGGTGCAATGAAAAATTATTTTTCTTAAATTATTCATTTATTTAAAAAAAATATATATATATATATATATAATAAAATAAAATAAAAAATAAAAACACTTTTTTTAGCTGGAAAGTAATAATAGTAATAATTTTATAGAATATTTGTTTGCATATCAATAATAACTTTATTAACGCAGGCAAGCTTTGTTTTCTGCTAGAAACAGGATATAAAACATTAACTAAAAATTTAAATAAAACATTAACAAAATAAAGGAATAAATAAATGAAATATAAAAATTTTCCCCTAAATTATTCATTTATTTAAATGATAAAGTAAAATAATATTTTTTTTAAAGTTAAAATACTTTAATAATTCAACAACGAAAAATTAGTTTTTAAATTTAATAATTATTTTCTCTTAAATTATTCTTTTATTTTTATTTTAAAAAATTAAACCTTTTTTAAATAAGAAAAATTAACTTTTATTTTATTCATTCATTTAAATGAATATAAATTATATATATATATATATATATATATATATATAAATAAAAATAAATAAATTGAATAAATAAATAAATAAATAAAATATAAATAAAAGTGCAATATAAAAATTATTTAAATTATTTATTTATTTAATAATAAAGTTTTTTTTTTTTTTTTTTTCAGGTTGAAATAAAAATTTTTAATAATTTAATAGACTATTCATTTTTACATAACAATAGCAACACAATCAAAGCAAACGATCAGCTTTTTCTATTAGAAGATGTTTATCAAATGTTAATTATAAATTTAAATAAAACATTAACCCCCCCCCTTTCCCCCACAAAAATATGAAAATTACTTTCCCTTAAATCACAAAGAAAAATTAAGTGTTTTTAGTTGGAATATAATGTTTGATTAATTTAACAAAAAAAAAAAAAAAAAAAAAAAGCTAATTTTAAATTTAATAATTATATTCTCCTTAACTACTCTTATCTTAATTTTTTTTTTCTGTTTTACTTGAAATTATAATAGATTTAGAAATTATAATCTCCTTATATTATAATAAGTAAAACCTGAAATATCAAAAGTCAACAAGCACACGTGATCAAACAAGCTTCTTTCGCAGGATGTGTCTGTCGCTTCGGTGTGAGTGTGAAACTCGAGTCGCTTGCGCCGCGTCTCCAATTCAAGAGACGTATCGCCTATGCCGCTGTCGCTTGCCTCTTTGGTGTGCGGCAGGCCTTAGAAGGTGGACAAGGAAGGAGAACGTCGTTTTTTCAGCCTTCTTCAGAAATAAGTAATCAAGATGGAACTTGACCCCATCAAAGGTGAGAAGACAGGGTCCTTGTGGTTTAAATTTTGATACGTGCAGGTAATATGCCCATTGGGCATATTGTCAAAAATAACGGGTTTTAAAAAAACGTTCGTAATTCTGTCTGAAAACTCAGCTATTGAAATTCATTTATACAGTTGAAAAGATCATTAAACCATCTAAAATATTATATGTAACACTAATTACACATATTTCGTTTTAATCAGAAAAGTAACAAACTTACAAGAGACAATTTTATAAAATGCCTTTGCAACTAAAAACAAATCAAGAATGAGGGGGGGGCCTTGACGGAGGGACGCCCGTCAAGGTTTGCGGGTAATGCAGTACTAAACTATGTTCAACTTTAAGAGCGACTAGGGGCCCTGTATATAGGGGCCCTAAGAGCGACTAGATTCATCTTTCGGAATCCATCTTTCGGATTTCCAGGATTTTCTTTCGGATTTCCATTAGCCATCTTTCGGATTTCACTGAAATTAATAACATTATTGCGAGTTGGCCATATTACCTACGTTGGCCATATTTACATCACTTACCTTACCTCAAAAAAGTTTGACCAAAATGCCCCATTTAATGAATTCAATAAATATACAGATAATAATTTTCTTATTGTAAAAACTAAACAAACTACAAATTATTATTAAATAATAGACCTTATTTATGACAGCAATTCAACTCACTACTCTAGCTTAAATGAAAAGAGATTAAAAACTTGTAGTAAATTTTCTAAAAATTTTTCTTCAGTGCTGAAGTAATATTTAATGAAATAAAAATGCTTCATTACCATTGAATAAAATGTTTTCATTATAGGAATTTTAGGACTACTAGGGCCATTTGGTTTTAAGAAAATAAAATTAAACAAAATTTAATGAAATAAAAATGCTTTATTAAATGATTGAAATGTTTTCATCATAGGAATTTTAGGACTACTATGGCCATTTGATTTTAAGAAAGTAAAATTAAACAAAATTTAATGAAATAAAAATGCTTCATTATCACTGAATAAAATGTTTTCATTATAGGAATTTTAGGACTACTAGGGCCATTTAATTTTAAGAAAATAAAATTAAAAATAGAAATAGAAATAGTACTGAAGTAATTGAACGTGGTCCAATCTGCCCCTAAGCTCAAACGTGCTCAAATTTAAACTATTTAATAATAACAATAATTTTTAAAAATCTAAATGTCCCTGTAATAAAAGATGAATAAATAGGATTCTGACTCTGATTATTAATATTTATAATTTTTCTTTTTTTAATTAATTTGGTTGTAATTGTTATATGGGAAGCATGTAGTATGATTTCAATGGAAAACATGTATTTTAATAAATAAATTTTTCTTCAGAAATTTTGGAAACAAATAATGCTTTTATACATTATTTTTTAAGTAAATACAAACTAAAAATGTATTTGACCTGTGTATAAATTCTAGTTTCCGGGAAATATATTTTAAAAGCAGTTTTTAATAGTCACACACATGGAAAAAATGTAATATTTATTTTCTAAAAAATAAATAAATAAACTTGTTATTGAAAATATGCGTATAAAAATTTATTACTGACTGTAAAAATATCCTTTAATATCTTCTTCAATAAAGTAATATTTGTTTTAAAAAAATTGATGAAATAAACAATGCATCAAAATTGTTTGTCTAAAAATTTTGATGTAATAGTTTAAATAATTTTTTCTTCAGAAATTTTGGTAAAAAGTAATGCTTTTATACATTTTGTATGCAATTCTGTTTTTTTTTAAGTAAATAGGAAATAAAAATGTATTTGACCTGTGGATAAATTCTAGTTTTCAGGAAATATATTTCAAAAGCTGTTTTTAATAGTTACACACATGAAAAAAAATGTAATACTTCATTTTCTAAAAAAAATAAACTAATTATTTCAAAGTATGCGTATAAAAATTTATTTCTGAATATAAAGATATATTTTAATATCTTCTTTAATAAAGTGATGTTTGTTTAAAAATTTTGATGCAATAAATTTTGCATCAAGTTGTTTAAAATTTTTGATGTCGATACAATAGTTAAAATAAAAGGCTAGCATACATTTAATTTTAACTATTGTATGCCAGTGTAGTAGTATAATGCATGAATATTGTCTAAAAATAAAGTAACAATAGTAAATTTTGCTTTTACCTAGAGAGAAGAAATCAAGAAAATGTATCAGTATTATTTTCTTTCTTTTATTCTTTCTTTTTTTCTCTCTCTAAAGAGAAAGCATTAAAAGTATTTCTTTTTTGATTTACACTGTGTTTCGCCCTGTACATCGTCTAAAATGTGCATATGCGCCATACCACAATCTTCAGAAAACATATATCTTTGTTTAAACATAATATACGTTAATTTTATTATATTTTATATACTGCGAAGGTATTAAAATATGCTTTACAAAATACCTCTCACAGAACTAAATGTATTTGAATCCCATTTGGTATTTCTGTTCACAAAACAGCGTTGCTATTAATGCTATTTTCGATAGGGAGCAAGCCCTAATGAACCTGAACAACATAGGGTAAGTGCACCAGTCATTGACACTTTTAGAGCAATCTCTGATGTTTTTAATATTCTCGTCATCAGAAAATATTTTTAGAAATCATAATATGGCATGAAAGACATTCAGAACTACATATATGTTAAAATATACACATTTAAAAAAAAAAAAATTATGAATTTTTATTTGACACCCACTCAGTGTTCCAGTAATTCACACTGCCAGTTTTCATTTTATCAGTAATTGGCCCCCTATGTTCCAGTGTTTGACACTGCTAGTTATTCATTTTACCAGTTATTAGCACCCTGTGCTCCAGTGTTTGACATAAAATGTTAAAATTCTTATATGTAAAATATATGATTTTATTATTTTTATTATTTATTAGTTATTTCGGGATGTCAATTACTGTAGCATGTCAATCACTGAAACACCTACCCTATATGAGTTTCTAAGTATTGCGAAAATATTTACTAAAATTTGAGCGTAGGCTGTCGGATGGACAGACAGATAGCCGAAATGAAGTCATAATCACTTTTCTGATTTGCTGAAAAGCATTGAAAAATGAAGCAATAATATTCTTTTAATCTATGCAGATGTTCCTTTAACTCAAGCTAAAAAATAGATTTTATATAATCAACAAATCTATATGTACAATCGGTAACAAAATTATCCGAACACTAGCAAAAATTCCTATATAAACTAGTTGGCATAGGTGGACTCTGCTCAGTTCCCCATCATATTTATATTCTCATAAATTTCTAGTGCGAAACATATTATAATCATGTTAAAAGAAATGAATTTGACCAAAGCTTGATACAGTGATAGAATGAAATCCCCGCCTAATAGGCTAATCCCCGCCTAATAGACTATCCACCGTTCACTTCGATATATTTATCTTATTCTAATCTAGTAATTTATTTTATCAGGGTCAATTCCTTTGTTTAGTTTTCATGCTACTGTTTCCAATGCAATAATTCTCAAAATTCATATTTATATGAAAAATTTACAATTGCGCTATGTTGATAAAATAGTAAATTACGAATAATTTATGAAATTTTTCTATTAGAATATTTGTATTCAATCATGTTCAAACAAATATCATAAATGTAATTTTAAAGTTGACTGATGTATTTATGATCTTCAAAATGGAAGTTTATACTCAATTTTGCCTTATTCTGACATGTTAAGTAAATCGTAAATTCCAAATAACTTACGAATTTTTTAAATTAGAAAAATCATAGTCTATGATATTCATGTCACTATCCTAAATAATATTTCGAAAGTGGTTTGACATCTTTACGATGAAAATATCCCTCGAGATTGACGTTTATGTGAAATTATGCTCTATTCTGCCATGTTAAGAAATTCGTAAATTTCCAATAACTTACGAAATTTTTATATTGGAAAATTCATAGTCATTAATATTCATGCCGGTGTCCTAAATAATATTTCAAAATTAATCTGACATCTTTACGATGAAAATATCTCTCAAAATTGGCGTTTATGGGAAATTTTGCTCTATTCTGCCATGTTAAGAAATTCGTAAATTTCCAATAACTTGCGAAATTTTCAAAGTAGCATATTTATAGTTACTGATGTTCATTCCGGCATCAAAACTGATATTTTAAAACTGGTCTGACATTTTTACTGTAAAAGGTTTCCATTTAATGCACGTTTAAGTGAATTTTTGTCCTATTCTCCCATGTTAAGAAAATTGTAAATTTCTAATAACTTACGAAGTTTTTTAATTCGAATGTTGTAAATGTATAGGGTTCTTGCCAGTATCGAAAGTAATATTTTAAAACTCATCTGACTTCTCTGCGATCATTTGTTCGTGAGATATCGTGTAAACAGACTAACAAACTAACGGACTAACACACTAACAAACACCCTACATACAGACACAAATTTTGTCATTTTTGGATTCATCACACCTGAAAATGTATAAAAAAGTCAAAAAACCGAGGTCGAAATTTTTCACAATTACCTAAGTTCCCCATACCTATAGTATGATGGGGAACTAAAAAAAAGTAGAGTTAATACTGTTTTGTTAAATAAATCCTTGTCGAATGATGTTCTTAGACTAACTATGAACATGATTCGACAAGGATTTATTTAACAAAACAGTATTAACTCTACTTTTTTTATATAGGAATTTTTGCTAGAGTTCGGATACTTTTGTTACCGACTGTATATACTAATTCTAAAAATAATACGGCAATTTCAAAGATTCTGCGGCCAGTAACTTCCTAAAATAAATCTGTGATACTCAATCATAAAAAATAAATATTTAAAATGCAACTTACCTGCGAAATTAAGTGCAGGAGTACTTAACAATGTTCATACACAAGAACAAATTCTGAAGAAGCTACAGTAGGTAAAGGAACATCTTAATGGAATAACGACGATGTCTAAATCTTTCCTAAATCAAGCTTTGAAAAAAAAAATATTAACTTGAAGATATAAAACAAAAATTTACAGTCCATTAAAGTCAATATGAATCTTGTCCATCTGTTGAAAGAAAAAAAAAAGACGTGAATTTAAATTAACTGAATGAAACAGCTATTATAAAACGAACCTCGAGAAGAAGGATTCCCTATTTAATATGCATACCTATTTGATATGCATTAGTGAATTTACATTTTATTCCATTATAGAAACGATGTTTAAGAATTTGTTTAAGAGAAATGGCAAATCACCTTGACATAATAGGTTTTTCGTATGTCTTCCACGTATGAAAAAATGGATAAACAATTCATTATAAATTAGTTATTAATGTTAACTAATGTGCGAGGCAAAATCTAAAAGTTACTGTACTGTAAGGAATTACAAGAATGCATTATACATCAGTTAAGCGTACCGAGAACTGATGTTGAATCATAAAAGACAAAATGTTCGTAAAGCTAATTCCATAAATTGCAACAATTGTTACTCCAATATCGAAACAGTACATGTTTATGTTTATACATTTTTTTTTTTTTTTTTTTTTTACGAGAAAGGGCAAATCTCCGTGATACAATAAGTTTTACTGGGTGCATAAATTAAAACTAGTATGTTGTGGTCACCAGAAGACCTTTCTTCTATATTTTCCTATACATATTCTCTCAGTAACAATATTTTAATATATATATATATATATATATATATATACGATTTTTTTCTAAGTTTTTTTTTTTTCTTTTTTTTTTTTTTTTTTTTGTTAAAAGTAAAAAAAAAAAAAAATCGATAACTTTGTTTTAAATTATCACAGATTTATAGTTCAACCATTCCTTTTTAAAGGTATTGGCGAGACCTTTCGAAATATACCCATCTTAAATCTTTACCCCCCGGAGGGGGTACTTCCCCACAGGGGGAAACCGATGCCCCCACATGCACAAAACCTTTTCCTAATTAACTACTACTATTATCCATAATTCATATTAATTTTACAATCACAAGGTTAGAATAACTCTCATTATGCGCATTTATACGAAATTTTGTCCTATACTGCCATGTTAAAAGTTTACAAAAAAAGCGATTACAGAGCCACCTGTTGAGAGATTGATCCCCAAATCTAATCAGCACCAGTTTATGTCAGGATGCAACTAAATACCAAGTTTGGTTAAATTTCATTCATTGATTCGTGAGATACAGCGTCCACAAAAAATGTGATACACACAGAAAGACAGACAGACAGAAATTTTCTAAAAACTATCGATTCGTGTTCAGAACATCCCAAAACGTGTAAATCCTTCAAAAAACGGAGGTCGAAAATTTTCACGAATCCAATACTTTCTCTATATTGCATATAGAAGAAAGTAAAAAATTGTGAACAATTCATTGAAAATTAGTTATATGAGAGACAGAATGGGAGTTATTGAAACTAGGTAATTGGATGTCTTTGATATCGGTAAATTGCATCAAAACACTGGTGTTAAACCATGAAAAATTAAAAGTTTGTAAGAAAAATCCATGAACTGCAAAACCCGTGTTACACCAATATAGAAATAGTATATATTTAGAAATTCCTATGGTAAATTTAAATGGCACAATAGATTTTTGGAATGTCTTCCACGGATGAAGAAAGGAATAAAAAATTAATTGAAAATTATTTATACATATGAGAGGCAAAAGCTGAAAAACTGGAAGGCATGTTTTTGAAAAAATGTATTTATTCTGCAGAACAGTTTTTGTTTGGTGCTCTATTAAATATTGAAAGTCGAAAGCAGTATTTTCGACATATTTGCTTTTTTACTATCGGAAAAGCAAAAATTCTGTTCAAGCAAGAAAAAAAAAAAAAAAATATTTAATATATATGTAGAAGATGTTTTGATAGAACACCAAAGTAAAAACTGGTTTGCGAAATTTCGTTTCGTGAATTCTGATGTTGAAGTTGCACCATGATCTGGAAGGCCAGTTGAAGCTAATGAAGACAAAATAAAGGCACTAATTTGTGAAAATCGCAAAATAATAACCCATCAGATCGGAAAAAAGATTAAATTTATCGAATTCGAGCGTTCCTAATTACTCGAAACGCCTTACTTTAATTTTTTAGACTTGGTATATGAAGCCCAGATTTTCTTACAGAAAGCAGTTTGCATCGTGGCATTGATTCCTGAATTTACTTCTCAAACGTCAAGACAACGATCGACTTTTGCAGCGAATTATCGCTGGGGATAATAAATGAGTTGTTAAACACAAGATGTTAAGCAATGTTAAACACAAGAGGTCATGGAGTAAGAAAGATGAACGTCTCAAAGCACTTCAAAAACCGATATTTATATATATAAAAAAAAAAAAAAAAATATGAGGTCTGTTTCGTGAGATTTCAAATGAATCGCTTGTTTTAGCTTCTGCCGGACAATGCCTCGATCAATTCTGGAATTATTGTTATCGATTGGACAGATTGAATGGTTCACTCAAATAGATAAAGCCACAATTCCTCAGTGGAAAAGCTGTAGTTTTCCACTAAGATAATGCGAAACCGCATACAAGTTTAGTACCTCGCCTAAAGCTCAGGATGGGGTACTACTACACTTAACATATCTTTCTAATCTAGGACCCTCGAATTATTACTTGTTCTGGTCTTTACAAGAATTTTAGATTTCAAAACTTTTACTTCAAATGGGGGCGTGAAAAATGACTTGGATCAACTTTTTGCCAGCAACAATAAAAAAAAAAAAAATTTCACGTATAATCATGCTACTGCCAGAAAGACAGCAAAGTGTGTTGGACTAAAACGGAGAATATACAATTTAAAAAGTATATATACATTATAAAATAATCGTCTTTCATTTTTATCAAACTAAACGAAATTACTTTCCGAACAACCCACTAGTTATATGAATATCTGTATGTATATATATATATATATACAGGGTGATCAATTTAAAAGAATACCCGTTGGTTTTTCGTATTACCCTTAAATATGACGGATGTGGTAACTATTCTAACACTGATTCTAACACTGACTAACTATTCTAACACTGAACTATAATTGTTTGAACCTTGTTTAAGTGGGGGAGACAATTTCTAACACTGTTGGACTGTTAAAACTTTATTTCTGAGGTAAAACAGAAATGGAGAAGCACAATTTTTTTAATCCTGTAATAATTTTACATATGAAAAACAAAATTTAATTAAATTTTTTTACATTATCATTACTACATTACATTTACATTACCATTATCATTTTTACATTATCATTTTATAGGCTTTTCCAGAGAAGTCTTGGAAACATCGATGAATTAAAACAGATCATAACTGATGAAATCTCGTCAATAACACCAACAATGCTGTGAAGCGTGTCAAAAACCTGGTTCGGCGTGTTCATGTTTGCATTCAAAATGGTGACGAACATTTTCAACATTTTCTGTGAGGAATGATAATGTAAAAAAATTGAATTAAATTATGTTTTTCAAAAATAAAACTACTACGGGATTTAAAAAATTGTGCGTCTCCATTTCTGTTTTACCTCACAAATATAGTTATAACAGTCCAGCAGTGTTAGAAATTGCCTCACAAACTTAAACAAAGTTCAAAAAATCATAGTTCAATGTTAGAATAGTTGCCACATCCGTCAGGTTTAAGCGTTATAAGAAAAACCCACGGGTACTCTTTTAAACTGATCACCCTGTATATGTATATATATTTTAAAAAATAGATTTAAAACCATTTAAACCATTAAAAATAAAAACTTTGTAAGCAAATTCTGTAAAATTGCAAAATCCCTTGTTGCACCATTGTAGAAACAAGATGCATTTATAGAATTTCTTTGTGAAAAACGGCAATTCTACATGGCACAATAGGTTTTTTTGCAAGTTTAGCACAGTTGAAAAAATGAATGACAACTAATTATTTAATTGTTCAAAATTAATTATATTAGAGACAAAAACTGGGTTACTTGAAATAGTTAAATGAAGTCTTATATATTAGTAAAATGCACCGAAAAATTCGTGTTGAATCATGATGGATAAAAACTTTGTAGGCAAACCTCATTAATTGCAAAACTAGAGTTACTGCAATATACATTTGCAAAACTTTGTTTATGAAAAATGGCAAATCTCCTCGAGACAATTATTTTTTGGAATGTCTTGGACGGATGAAGAAATAAATGAACAATATATTAAAAATTAATTATATAAGAGCGAAAAACTGAGTAGCCAGGACAAGTTAAATGGATATTTTATATATCTCTAAAAGCATCGAAAACGTTTTGTCAAATCATGAAAAAAAAAAAAAATAATAATAATAATAAAAACTTCGTAAGAGAAATTTTAAACAGCAAAACACAGTTATTCTAATATCAAAGTAATATATATTTATAAAATTTGGTTATGAGAAATAGCAAATATCATGATAAAATAGGTTTTTGCCATGTTTATCTCAGAAAAAGAGATGAATGGACAATTGATTGGAAATTAATTATATGCGTGGCGAGAGGTGAGTTACTTGTTTCATTTAAATGAGTTTCATATATACCAGCACCGAAAAACTGATGTTGAATCATGAAGATAAATATATTGTAGACCACCTTAAAAAATACCACAGTATATGTAACTCCTATATGTATGATACACGTTTATAAAATTTATTTATGAAAAAGGGCAAATCTACGTGATACAATAGGTTTATGGCATATTTTGCAAGGAAGAAAAAATGATCGAACAATTCATTTAATTTTGTTGTATGAGAAGCAAAAACTAATTTACTACAAATAGTTAAATAACTGTCAGTTATTTAAATATTTATCAGTTATTTAGTTATTTAACTACCCGTTAAGTTCGCCGACAGAAGGATGTTGAACCCTGAAGAATAAAAATTGTAGGCAAACTCCATAAACTGAAAAAAAAAAAAAAAAAAAAAAAAAAAAAAAAAAAAAAACGAGTTACACTAACATAGAAACAATATATTTTAACAAATTTTGCTTATGAGAAATGGCAAATCTCCGTAACGCAATAGGTTTTCGGCATGTCTTTCATGGATGGGGTACACTCAGGTGGATATTTTAATCCAGAAAGAGAAGTGATGCGTCTACATCAACGACATTTTTTTTTTCCTGACTAAATATTATTATCACGAATAATTTCTTTAAAATTAAAAATTAAAAGTAATTCTCATTGTGTGCATTTATAAAAATTTCGTCTGATGGTATTATACAACAAAACATGTAAAAATAGGATGACAGTGCCATCCGTTAAGTGCATTGCACCAAACGTTGCTAAACACCAAATTATATCAAATTATATAGATATATATGCATTGAATTCTGTAAGTTATTTCTTGAGGTAGAGATGCCACAAATTTTTTATCACGTAGACACGCATACACAAGCACAGTAGATGGACGGTTTCTGAAAATGGTCAAATCGTGTTCTGAACCTCTCTAAATGTGTCAATACTTTGAAAACCCGAAGTCGAAATTTTTTCCGGATCCAAGACTTTCACCTATTAAAAATGCACTGTCCTTCCATAAATAAACTGACACTTTCGATTTTAGACGTTTTGACAAATATCTAAAAATGTACTTGATGAATCATTTTGGAACTTCAGGAATGTGTAAAGAACATAATATACTTCATACAGGGGAGTCTGCGTTCCGGATTTTTTATTTTTTTTATCACCAGTAATTTTTTAATAGTGATATCATTAGTAGTTTTCTAGTAATGTTTAGCAATTAAATATAGCCAAAGATACAATTTGTAATTACTGGTGGGAAATAAAATAAAAAATCCGGAACCAAAACAACCCTGTTCATATATTACAGCGAGAGTTTGCCCCGAAAGCAAAATGTGAACTCATAAAAAATTCAAAATTAAACAGAGTGCTTGGGATCGCTCTTTAAAAAGTAATGTTTGAAATGCGCTTGATGAAACAATTCACTTGATGAAACAATCACATAAATCCATGGATTTTTTTTTTTTTTTTTTTTTTGGCTCAAAGATTTTTTCGTACGTTTTTTGTGTATAATATGCTAGAATTCAAAACCAATGCTATATTTTTTAGTTCTAGGAAAAAATGTCCCCCAGAAAAATAAATAAATAAATAATAATAATAATAATAATAATAATAATAATAATAATAAAAGTCCTTGCAAATAAATCCCAAAATTTTCGAAATTTCACTCTTATAACTTGTAGGACAAATTATTGACGAAACCTATTTAGAATTTAAAGTTAAATACGCATATATATAATGTATATATATATATATATATATATATATATAAAGAAGGTATAATTTGACCATCACAAAAAAAGAAAGAATCGTTATCATTTTATATAACAGTAGTTATCATGAATAAACATAGGCGCATAATTTTCAAAATGTTATTGGGAGCACAATCGGGTCTTTTCATTTTTTTAAATAGGCAATGTTTTGCTCCACTGTCCTTTCTCCCTTCCTTTGCTTTACAGTAAAATTTTTATTAATTCAAATTTAATTCAATTTTCTTAATTCAAAGGTTTTTTTTTTTTTTTTTTTTTTTTTTTTTTAATTAAAGATAGGGAGTAAGTTTTCTCTTCTGGGCACTCTGCTGTGTTCTTCAGGTCAATGTCAAGTAAAGATTTAAGTGGTAACACTTAAAAGGAAGTGGCTTGTTTGGAAAGTATTTCAGTACAATAATTCCGTTTTGTGTTCCAAAATCTATATAAAACAATAGTCTTGACTCTTACCACTTAAAAGAAAATGGTTTGATTAGAAAGTATTTCAGAACAGTAATTTTCTTTTTGTTCCAAAATCTTATCTAAACTGATAGTCTTAAAATTCAGCTTTAATACTCAATTTATGAAATTGTCTCATAGAATGAAAGTGAACCCTCCACCTGAATCTACTTCAAACTTCTGTTTATGACCTTCAATGGACACCAAAACAACATATTTTTCAAGATCTTTAGCAATGCGCTCCTTATGTTGATAAATATCTACAATCTGAAAAATACCATAGTGGTTGGAGGTTTTATCATCTGGAACATAATTGGCAGATTCTACTTTTGAACTATTTCTTTTTTTTTCTTCCAGTAGAATTCCGTTACATACTTTCCTTACCTGTCCCATATTTTTATATGCACTACATTTGAGAGAGTCAGTGACGCCAGATGGTCGAAAATTATTTCCCCAAACAGGTCTTCAAATTTCCCCAAATCGGGGAGGGGGGGGGGGGTCGAAAAAAATCCCCAACTTGATTTCTACTTAAAAGGAAAAGTAAAATTTAAAAAAAAAAAAAAAAAAAAAATCAAGCAGATTTAAGCTCATATTTTTCCCCAAATGAAGGCAATTTTTGAAAAAAAATCCCCAAATAACAATAAAGCTACTGAAAGTCCCTAGTCGTAGGGATAAATCATTACGTTGCCAACATTGACAGAAAGTTGAAGAACTCCCCAAATATGTCCGCAAAAATTTTAGAATTTTCCAAAAAAGTCCCCACAAACATTTGGTCCCCAAAATTGTCCCCAGAAGCCTCAAAAATCCCCAAAATGGGGACAAAATCCCCAATCTGGCATCACTGGAGAGAGTTGGGGTCCGAACGACAATTCTTCGCAATATGGTTACATCGAACACATCGAAGAGAGAGATTTTGTATACAAAGGTTTTCATAATCGATATGACAGAATGACTTTTGGTTAGTTTCTGTTCTAGAGTGAGAAGTTCAACGCATGGAATTTTTTGTGTTATTTAAGTAATGTTTGGGATTTCAATCCCTTGTAATTTGTACTAGAATTAGTATTTTTTTTTTTTTTTTTTTTTTTTTTTTAAATTTTTGATTATTAACTTTTGACATTTCTAAAACTATTTTTTTTCTTCACAATTTCGTCGAATTCATTTATATCCGATTGTAAAATGTCCTTTCGGATTGAATTATATGTTTAATGCCATGTAAGAACTGCAAGCGCGAAAATATATCAGCAAAGATACTTTACAGTTACACGAGACTGCGAATTCACTGTCGAGTGTATTACGTCGAAGAGTGGCGGTAAATTGAGGAATTGTTTGATTTTCGAGTTGATATGGTGCTAAAAACTGGTGTTGAGCAACAATAATATTCTTTTTAGGGCAGAGATGCAAGGTTTGTAAAATTCATTGTAATTTTAATTCTGCTGAAATTTTCGAAGATGCTAGAGAAGTTATTATATTGTAATAAGCAGTACCTATAAAACTTAATAACATCTGTGAATTATTATTATTTTTATTATTATTTATTTATTTATTTATTTATTTTATTTTTTTTATTTATTTTTTTTTTTTTGCATTTCAAGAAATTTTTTACAGCATTGGCGATAAAATTTAGATGGTTCTCTTCTCATACCAAATTTTCAAAGGGTTAAACCAATACCGGATTTACAGTTTGCATTTCGGTAATTTGATGCTGCCCATCATTGCTTGAAACTTCTTTAGAGAGAAATTTGTCAAACAATTGTTGTTGCGTCTGGAAAGCTCTTAAAAATTATTGAAATTTATTCGCATCCATATTTGTATCAAAAATATGTGTAATAAAAAGTCTACTTTAAACTGTCTACTTTAAGTTCAAAATCAAATAGAAAAATTGAACTATAAAATGTGTAAAAAATATGATTTAAAATCAGGATTTTAACATTTAAAAGTTCTTTACCTCGTCCCCAAAAAAGTCAAAACGTTGGAATAACAGTTGAACATAATATATTATTATTGAATTTACAATGAATTCCAAAGACATAACGCTTTATTTATACAGGCATAAAAATATATTCAACACAAACCAAAACATATTTTGAATTGAGTAGCAAGAGCGAGTGTTGCCATATACAAGTTACAAATACCGTGCTATATATAATGATGCAATTACATTGAAAAGATGCAATGCACATTAATTACATTCAAACATTTTTATTTATTCATTTATTTTTTATTTTTTATTTAACTATAAAACGTGTGAAATAATCTGGCGTGTCACTCACACGACTTTCTCTTACGCTGAAATTCAGTACTATGAATACAGGTTTGAGATTAGAAAGTAAGATAACGAGTACTGTTATGTAAACCTATGTTAAAATAATTCAAATTAGGCTTCGGAAGAGTTTTATATGATAATTAATTCTGTATGAAAGGGGCTACCAGCTCCCTCAACCCCTCGTTTCATTACTATACCTACATTTATATAGAATTTAAATCTGTTTTCATTCCAAATAAAATAAGACGGATTTTTCCTAGAAAGCATCTTAAATGGAGGAACACAGGAAATATCGAAGAATACTGTTCAAAGAATCAATTGAATTCACAGGAGAATTTTTAATACTCTTAGACAACCAGCAAATCAGACGAATATTAAAGATTTTTAATGTTATTAAATAACTATCTGTATGGACATAAATCGTATGCTTATTATTAAAGATACGCAATACAGTGCTGGACATAATTATAAGACACCTATCTAATTTGACAAATAGTGAATAAAAAGATTCAGAGCTTAAAAAGGTTTTATCAAATACGTCAAAAACATAAATTTATTCTGTTATCATATATAATTATTTAATAATAATGATATTTTCATACAATTTAAGGAAAAAACTTAAAAACATAATGGACAAAATTATAAGACACCAACCGTTTTTTCCAAATACAGTGGTCAACATAATAAGCAGACACTAATGGTCTAAAATAAAATCCTCTAACATGGTTATTCAATATTTGGTGGAGCCGCCATTATTTTTTATAACATGAAAGATGCGATTCGTCATCGAATCTATCAATTCTAACAGAATATCGCAAGACAGTTCTTTCCAAGCACATTTTATAGCATTCTTTAGGTCTTCCACACATATAAACTGCCTCCCATTTCGGTAAACCGCACGAGCTAAGATCCCCCACAAGTATTCGATGGGATTTAAGTCTGGGGAGCGAGAAGGCCACGGGAAAACATTGATACTTTGCTCTGAAAGCCACTTTTTTGTTTCGTGTGATGCATGAATCGGCGCGTTATCGTGCTGGAAAGTGTAGTTTTCGCCACAAAGAAGTTCACCGTATATGGCTAGTTGATCTTTAAGAAGATTCTTATATTTTTCGGAATTCATTCTTGAATGCATAATACAATATCCATTTTCCCTTGAGCCGAAAAATCAGCCTAAACCATTACTGAGCCTCCACCCATTTGGCGGCTCATTAGTACATGAGGAGACTTCCGTAAATCATGCCAATAATATGGAAACCCATCAGAACCATCTAGGTTAAACTTTTTTTCATCAGAAAATAACAAAGAGTACCATTTGGAGGTCCAGGCCATAGTTTGTTTAGCGAAGTTTAGACGCTCCATTTTGTGCCGGCTTAGAAGCGGTGGTTTCTTCTTCAATTTTTTTTATATTTCACATAAGAAGCATTTTGCATCACCCTGCGAAAGATTCTCCTTGAACAATTCAGTTTCGAAGCATTTTCAATGCCTGTAGTGGTCATCTTATTCTGTGTAGCGAGCGAAAGCACATGGCGTCTGTCTCTCGAGGACAAGCAAGGAGTACGTCCAGATATTTTAATCACCGATCCATTATTTCCTCGATTCAAAACATTTCTAATTGCACATCTAGAGCGTTTAATAACTTTTCAAATATATTAATAGAAGCACCAGTTCCATTTAATCTCCAAATTTCGCGAATTTTACTTTTTTTTAATTCTGTACCTCGTGGCATGTTTGTAAATGCATGAAGTCGGTTATCGTCTGCTTCAGTTAACTGCTGACGTCATAACAGCGTGCAGAAAATTTGCATATTGCACATTATTTTCGAAAAAAAAAAAAAAAAAAACAGGTGTTTTAATTAAAATGTTAGGGTGTCTTATAATTTTATCCATGGTATTTTTAATTTTTTTTGTTAAACTCTACAAAAATATCATTTCTGTAAAACAATTACGTGTGATAACAGAATAAATTTATGTTTCTCACGTATTTGATAAAACATTTTTAAGCTCTGAATCTTTTCTTTCACTTATTTGTCAAATTAGATAGGTGTCTTCTAATTATGTCCACCACTGTATACGTAATTCATATTCAAAATATGTTCATATAATATTTCTTAAGAAATGTAATATAATACTCAATATATGATATATGGAATTAGTACCCAGTCATGTATTAATAGTATGATTTTTCTCACTTTTTTAAATACATCTTTATTATTATTATTATTATTATTATTATTAATTAAGAAACTTTATTAATTAGTATGTTCACATAAATTTTGCTTAAGTGTCATTAAATTTGTAGTAATCCAAGTGCTATTATTAAAATTTCGATTACACGTCTTTTTATTTATAAGTCCTTTAACGCCAGTCCCTTGAAATACGTATAAACGGTATTTTACTGTATATCTTTTCCAGATTATGACCACATGTTGCACCTAAATATAATCCTATAGTAATAATGCACGGCCCAGCCAGAAATACACTTCCGTCAATTTGCAACTATTGTCGCACTTTTATCTAGTTCTTTTGTGTAGCCCTGTAAACGAACAGTGAATGATTTCCCTACCATATTCTACATGAGACATGTTTTTATGCATATAAATAATCTGGTGTGTCACTCACACGACTTTCTCTTACCTTGAAATTTAATACTATAAATACAGGTTGAAATTAGTAGGTAAGACAACGAGTACTGTTATGTAAACCTGTGTTAAACAATTCAAATTATGCTTTGGAAGAGGCTTCTTCTTTATATGATAATTAGTTTTGTGTGAGGGGGACTGCCTTCCCACTCAACCCCCCCTTTCATTAATGCACCTGCATTTATATAGAATTTAATTCGGCTATTAAAAAATAATTCTGTTTTTAAAAAATAATTTATTAAAATTATTATTAAAAAAAATATATCTTTTACGATAACGCAGACCATTTCCATATTAAAGAAGTATTATAACACTAAATATCCAAAAAAAGTTCATTTTATTCTCAATATTTAAAAAATAAAAATAAAAATAATACGATTTTTTTCTACGTTTTTTTTTTCGTAAAAAGTAAAAAAAAATCGATAACTTTGTTTTAAATTATCGCAGATCGATGGTTCAACCGTTCGTTTTAAAGGTATTGAGGGGGAGGGGAGGCGAGGCGAGGCTCCTACATACACAATTTTTTCCCTGTTGACTATCTCTATTACAAAAAATATATATTCGTTTCATTTGGTTTAGTGCAGTCTATAGACGTTAAACTCTACTTACCTGCAACTTCCCCCATAGACGTAATGTATTGGAATTCTCTTGGGTGTCCCTGTACACGAACCATTTGCTTGATCTTAACGAAAAGCTTACTGTAGCATCCCTATATGATACACATTTAGAATACCAAGTTTGAACTTTCTGCCATAATTTGTTTTTGAGATATGCTGATAACAGACAGACACACAGACATACACTCAGACACACAGACATACACACAGACACACAGACACACAGATTTTGTGCGTCTGTGTTTTTCGGGATTTTGAAGATATCCCGAAATCACACATAAAGAGTGAAATCCGTGAAAATATACTCCGAAAATGGCAAAATGAATGGACTAGCTCACAGAAAGGTTTAACGACTAAACTCTTTTTACCAACAGTTAACGATCGTCTAAATGCAATAATTCCACACAATAGCAAGCTAACTCAAATTATGTCTGGACATGCAAGAATAAACCAATATCTTTTTAAATATAAACATTCCACCACCGAAAGTTCTCCTTGTGATACCACTGAAATACAATCGGTTGAACATGTAATCTTCTTTTGCCCGCTTCTGGATTCACAAAGGTCAGAACTCTTTCGAACAGTAATCTCAAATAGACTTACCTGGCCTCCCATATTAAGTACTTTTCTTCATTCTGATTATTTCAATATTTTTTGTAGATTTTGTTCGGCAATTTCATTTTTGTAATTAGTGATTTATGTTTGTAATTTTGTGATTTTCAATGCATGTAGTGTGACCTTGTCACGGAACATGCTGAATTAAAACTTTAATAAAAAAAAAAACAGACACACAGACATACACACAGACATACACATAGACCATTTGCTAAAAACATGATTTTCGTATTCAGGGTACCTCAGAACATATAAATATAACAAAAACGGTAAGAGAAAGTAAAAATATATATTCGTTTCATTTGGTTTAGTGCAGTCTATAAATATTAAACTCTACTTACCTGTAATTTACCCCATAGACGTTATGCATTTGAATTCTCTTGGGTGTCCCTGTACACGAACCATTTGCCTGATCTTAACTAAAAGTTTAGTGTAACATCCCTATATCACACACATTTAGAATACCAAGTTTGGACTTTCTGCTATAATTTGTTCTTGAGATATGCTGATAACAGACAGACACACACACAGACCAACAGCTAAAAACATGATTTATGGATTCAAGGGACGTCAAAATGTGTATACATAACAAAAACTCACTTTCGAAAATTTGACCCAAAAACAATACTTTCTCTACCGCTGGTAAGAGAAAGTAAAAGTAGCTTCATGATTTTTAATGCTATGGACGCTTCAGTTAAGAAAAATGACGCCAGAAATACATGTCGTATGTAAGAAAAATGGCTAATTCGAATAGTTTATTATGATTTTTACTAAATCAAAAACGAATTGAAAATTTTATCAGAAATAGGAAATTTTCGTTTAACTTAATTATTTTTCTACTTGTCAATCCAGTAGTTAATAATCGATTTTTAAATATGTAAAATTTTTTACTTATTTCCAAATACACTAATTAATTATCTTGTCCCTCAGTTTAAATTAAAGAAAATAGTTATACGTTCATGTTTTTCGACATAGAAAGAAATATATTTATTATTCTGGTGCAAATAAATTTACCCCTATTTATAATGGAAAAAATGATTTTTATTTTATCTTATTTTATCAATTTCTTTTTTACATGTATTTCTTTTTTTAATAATTTTAAAGTTAAAGTGTATTTTTTATTTAATATTTTATGAATAAATCATTTATTTCAACTTAAAATAACGTGATAGCTAGATTTTGTTGTAATTAATAGCGATCGTAGCGATCGTGTAAACAATATAGCTTTGCACAGCGAAAGAGCTGACCTATTGAAGGTGCATCGCAGCAAATGGTGACTAAGTGAAATATTTGACTTGAAGAAATAGATCTGTCGTACTAATAAGCACACAAGGTAAAAAGCTACAAATTTGTTGTACGAATAAAATAAAAGTTTAAAAATTCTTTGCAGCTGTTTCAGGTTCAACTTGGAGATACTTCAGAAGGTGTGAGGGAAAAAGAAATAGAGTTTGGGAAAAAATAGCCCTAATTTGAAACCTTTTATTTTCTTTGTGCAACAAATTCGTAATTCTTCTTATGTATTTATGTATTTATTGTTCGCAAAAAAGCATACCATTTTTTTTTCTTTTTGCAGATAATGCACATATGAACTCATGTTTATAGATATAGTAATAAGACCTAGATTGGTCAGCCAGAGGGAAAAAGTGAGGCTTTTTTTTTTCGGGAAAAGTCACTCTAATGGCTGCTGCCTTTCCCCGAGTAAATCACACACAGGAATACTCACCGATAATTTAGTAAATAAAATTTATGAATAATTTATTTACTAAAGGTGAATGAAAAACTCCAGATACAGTTTCAAATTCATTTTTCTTTTTATTCTTTTTTTCAATACTCTCTAATGGCTGATTTTAGAACTTTTTTTCGGCATCAAATTTTTTGCTCGATAACATGGGGATGATAGATCTATACATATTACTATATCTATGCTCATGTTTAGCAATTTTTACTAACATTTATACTGCCACTCAGAAACTAATATTTCTGGAAAATAACATATTTTATTAAATATTATTTGGTAGTAATTGTTTCCCAAAAAATCAGTGATCAGCTCTCGAAAGTGTTTCCTATTTGGTCTCATACATTTTACGAAGAAAACTTTTTAAGATAGTTCTGAGTTATTCTTAATTGAGTTAAGACGTTTGCTTACTATCTCTATATTTTACAAAACCTTCTTTTTTTCTTTACTGTATCCTGGGCCTTATTACGCAAAAACAAGAGCTCCCACTCTGAAATCTAAGAAGATCGAGAAAAGGATTGAAAGGTGATACTCAATTGTAATACTCAGATTTTATTATTAATATTTTATTTTTCCCACAAGGAAAAATCTGAAAACTTTGAGAAGTTGGGAGGGTGGGGGGTATTTGCCTAGAGAAAGAGAAGATAAGATACAACATTCTGGAAAAGTGTTCACTCTTCGGTTGACAACAGGAAATTTCCTTGCCAATAAACATATACAATAAAAAACATTACACAGTGGTTTAGAATGGAGATGTTGAACGGGAACTTTGAAATTATTATCATGAAAAACACTAACTCTCAACAATTGTTTCGGCTTGAAATCATATAGATCAACCATTTATTTAGTTAGGTAAACACTAGTGCACGTGAGAGTAGAAAATGTTTCTACACTGATGCTTACACTTTTTTTATCCGATGAAAACTTTTACTAAATATTTTCAACCCGAAACGGTTGCAACCGAATTGTTTGAGCCTTTTGTAATTTTAATTTGCAGGTGAAATAACCTGTAATATTTTCATTCAATTATATATTGGAGGGAAAAGGACTTAATATCTGAATTCTGCTAATACTTCAGGAAAAAAAAAAAAAAAAAATTCATCGCATAAATAAGTTTTTTTTACTTATGTATATAGTTTAAAAATTTTCTTGCAAATGTAAGAGGGCACGAAAATGATACTGACTAACTCAATTTAATGAGAACACTTTGCGAAATTAAGTAAACTCAATATGTATAAAGTACTTATTATTTTTTATGTTAAACGATTGATTATATTTTTTACATATTGGCTGTTATTTTCTTAGTAAAGAAAGACATAGAAAGTTTTTTCCTCTACAAGAGACCTTTAAATTTTATGTTTATACAGGCTGAAGACTTACTAGTTTATAATTTACAAGATACTTATATAGTTTTTAAAAAAATAATTTTTATAAATTTTAATGCTTTTAAAAAATGAAGAAAAAAAAATCCATTTTTGAAAAAACTTGAAAAAGATTTATCATTATTGTACGCAACCGAGAAAAGATTCTGTTGCGACCAAATAAAAGATTATTTGGTCAAGTGACGCCAAGATACATAAGATGGCGGCACCTTTGAGAGTTACAAATATGTCACTAATGTAAACTGATGTAGACTGTGACCTTTATCTTCTTGTCACAAAGTTCATAATACTTGTAAAGTGTCATTTTCTTCCTCGCTGTTTGAACTTGGATTATCCATAATATTATTTAAAATTACCATCTCTCTTAATATGAAATTTTAAGTGAACCTTAAATAAACCTGTTAACTGACTAGAGCAAAGATTCTGAGATATTTCATGGAAGCGAATAATAGGTGCATGTAATAACATTATTTAAAAATAAAGGAATAAAAAATACGAATGCAAAATTGAATGTAGAATTTAAAATTTATTATTAGATTTTAATACAATTTTTTCTAAAAACAGGCAGAGGTTTATATTTTAATTTAAACGTTAGAATTTTAAAGTATGACAGTACATAAAAAAACTTTAAATTATTTGCTGCAAGAACTGCGGGAATTCCGAATTCAATTGTAAAAAACTGAAAGAGTAGTAAAAAAGAAAAGTTGAAAAAGAATGAAATCTAAATTCAGGTGTAATATTGAATACAGGATTTAAAATTTAATTATTAGGTTTAAGCATAAAGGTGTCTAAAAGACAGGTAGAAGTTTATTTTTGAATTTAAACATTATAATTATAATACGTAAAATTTTAAATTATTTGCAGTAAAAAAAAAAAAAAAAAAAAAAAAAAAAAGGTGAATCTGAATTTCACTGTAAAAAGTTGAAAGAAAAGTAAAAAAAAAAAAAAAAAGAATCTGAGTTCAAATGCAGAATTTTTGCATATTTAGTATTTAAATGTTAGGATTTAATTTTGAAACTGTCCAAAGACATATTACAATTTTTATATTTAAATGTTAAGTCTTCAGAAGTTAAAGAGAAGTAAATTTCGAAGAAACTTTTTCTATAAATATAAAGGGAGAAATTTTAACTTGGATGAGAAAAAAAAAAAAAAAAACATAGTAAAACGTAAAGTATAAAAGCTTAGTTCAAATATGAAAATGCGTACAAATAGAATATCTCATATATGTCTTAAGTGTTCTTTGTTTTTAATATCAAATTTAAATGCAAAAATGACCAGAGAGAAAAAAAGAGCATATGTTTTTATATAATTCGAAAATTGAAAATCTGTAAAGAAGGATATACATACATATATATAGAGAGAGATAGATAGATAGATAGATAGATAGATAGATAAATAGATAAATATATAAGCGAATAGAATCTAAATTCAAAAGTAAAGTTTTTGTATATTTAATATTTTAATTTTAGATTTAACTTCGAAAATGTCTAACAAGCATAGCATAATTTCTACATTTAAATGCTAGTCTATTAAAGCTATTGAAAAGTAAATGCCGAATGGTAAATTCAAAATTTCCGTAAATTTGAACTTGGATGGGAAAAAAGCTCTGGACAATATATACTATAAAAACTCGAAATTAAATGTGAAAATGGGTAGAGAAAGAAGTGAGTATTTTGAACTATGATAGTTGAAATGTTTATGAGCAAACATTAAGAAATGAGGATTAAGTTTTTTTAGCAGTACTGAAATTTCAACGATGCAACTAAACTTTCTGGTTTATTTAAAAAATGAACTTTTATTTCCATAGAATGTGAACGAAAACGAATATTAAAAAGTTTAGGTGTCCCTGATCTACTTTCGTTTAATCTTTTACTTTGTCTGAATGCATAAAAATCGTTTTTATCATCATTTATATACTTTTTTCACGCACATCATCATCTAAAAAACATCAAGAAAATATAATTCAAATGCCCTTCTTCTGCCTTAATTCCTATTCTCCCAAAGACACTTTTCTCGTTTTACAACTTGTTTTTCTTTATATTCTTATCTCGATAGCGGATGAACAAAAACAACGGTATCCCATAGCATGCTAATACATGCTTCTAATTCAAAAATTGTTATACCGGTGATGTGTTTACCTCCATTCTGAAGTCATGGGGTCAGAAAAGGCGTCAGCACCTTCCTAGAAGCTATGTCCACTACAATTTTGTTGCCGGAATAGTAGGTTTTATTTTTATTGTTGTGTAACTGGAACCGGTCAGAGTACGTTTTTCATCTGCTTTTTTTTATTTTTTTCTCCTTCATCTTCTTCGATTCATATCCATTCAAGCAAGTACCACTAGTATCTGACCTATCTCTATGCCGTCGGCAGAATGGATTAAGATGAATGCATCACTGTTAAAGGTTACCATCAATAAATATACATTGCATTATGATTGGTCGCCAAAGAACAAGCTCAGCTATATCAGAATTATTTATTTTCCGAGCGAATATCTTATTAAAAGGCGTAAGAAAAGCGAGGATAGAGTATATACCTACAGAACAGCAATATCTAATGAAAAATATCTGTTTGATATTCATTTACCTTTTCACAAATACAAATTAAGCACTTTATTTATTTATTTATTTATTTATTTAAAGAATGATCGTACTGTTTAAAAAATCAGCAGAAAAACTACTGTAAATTATTTAAAACTACTTGCAAATTATTACTGCAAGTCTTATGTAAAATTACAGCGAAAAATAAATAGATATGTTTAAAATTTATTATATATATACATTTTAATGACTAATGTTATTTTAATTAACTTATTAAAGGATTTTTTTCATGCCCCCATCCCCGCCTCCAAAAAAAATAAATAATAACAATAATAATAAGTTTTTGTATTATTATGATTTTCCTGTTATATTTAAAATAATAATAATAATAAAATAAATAAGTTTTTGCATTATTACGATTTTCCTGTTATATTAATTTAAAAAAAAAAATCTAAATTTTTGACCAGCCACTGAGAATTAATAATAATTTGTAAATGAAAACATCTCATATATTCCGAACGTACCGGACTACTTTTCGTGCCAGTCAACGTCAACGTCAACGTCAACGTCAACGTGAGTGCTTCGGAGTACCTGCAATTGGTCGCAACCAATGCTTACCTCCAAAGAAAAATAAGAAAAACATAAAAGTGATTTTCACATTTCTCAGAAATACAACGGGTTCGTCTTGTGTGATATCTTAGAGAATTTTTTAATTATCTTTTTTTTTTTCTGTTTTTTCTTAATCTTAACCTTAATCTTAACCTTACCATCTAATCTAATTTCAACATCAGTTTTCGGATTTTTTAAGTAATCAATGCAGCCAAACTACAAGATTTTCATTTTTAGAGTTAAAGGGTTACATAAATTTCAAAAACTTAAAAAAAAAAAAAAAAAAAAAAAAAAAAAACTTTTTTTTTTTTTTTTTTTTTTTTAAATACAAAAAATAAAAATTTTCGAAAATTTTGATAATATAAAACAGCAACATTTAAAAAATATTTTATAAAGTTTTCGTTAAAAAATTTGAAATATTGAGCCAGTGGGTCTCACTCCGGAGATTTTTCAGAAAAGCGGGGACACGATAGCTCAAAATTAATGAACTGATTTTGTTGAAATTAGGCATACTTTTAAAGATAGAATTAACTATTGCTTGTACAAAGGAGTTTTCTTTTTATGGTGTTGTATTTATTTGGTAGGTAGTGTGAATTCTTTCTTTATAACAGCCGTGAAGATAATCAGAAGAAGCGTTATGTCCCACAAATAACTCAGGCAAGCGAAATCTATAATGCAATCATTTAATAAAATTCAAAGTCATCATATGTCTTGCAATTTCAATAACACATAAATTCCTTTGAAAAAAATTCACAGTACAAATAGTCACCCGAAACATCTAGAATAAAGTTTTTTATGTATAATATATGGAAGATGAATATGAATTAACATTAAATGAACGGGATGGACACGGGGAGAGAAGTATTCAAAAGTTACGTCTTTTCAGCAGCAGAGAAAATGCAGAAGTGAAGAAATTGTTGGCTGGATACATTACCCAAAACCACATAAAAAGTTAAGCCAAGGCAACACCCAACTTTTTCAGTTACAGCTAATTTAGTGTAACTTTTTAAAATATATTGGCGATTGATTTCTTAGCCAAAAAATCCGTTATCAGTTCGTGAGAATCTGGCAAACCAACCTTAACT
Organism: Salticus scenicus; assembly: GCA_963930645.1. NCBI lineage: Eukaryota > Metazoa > Arthropoda > Arachnida > Araneae > Salticidae > Salticus > Salticus scenicus. The sequence continues at coordinate 70,250,044 of OZ005659.1, forward strand.
CTTGACCACAAGAATTTTATCGTTAAATTTTTATTCATAACCCTAGTCTAAGAAGAATACGCGATTTCTATTTTTACGTCGCAGATGTGAGATCTGTTCAATGTTCAAAATGACATCAGGAAAAATTTTATTCTGTTTTATTTAATTGAGATGAAACGAATTGTTCTCCACAGAATTAAGCGATTGAAAGATCATCTCTTGCTTTTATTATTATTATTTCTTTTAAATGAAAGGAATAGTATGGCTTGCTCTTTTTGTAAGAAGGAATAAAGAATGAAACCGCATATATTAACTCGCTTTTTATACAGATAGAAAATGAATTGGGAAAGAATTAAATTTATCAGAAATGTAATACATAATTTAGAATATGTGATATTCGATATCACATATTTCTCCCCTTCGTCTGAAAAAGAAAAAAGGTGTTGCCCAGGGTTATCATATACAACACATATTCTACATATAGAACAGAAAAATTATATATATGTATAAGATATCAAAAGAAATGTATATGTAAACAGTTGTACAACTTTGTATGAAATATATAGAGTAGCTACCTTTACATTTTTTTTTTTTTTACTATGTGCACATTTTCACTCATGTCCATGAGAATATTCTCCAGTCATATTATTTTTCTTAAATACATGCTTCATAGTCCACTGCATATACGATTTGTTGATATATCTATATGAATCACTGACAGTCACAATGAAAAAGCAGTAATATTGGATATCATGTATTTTTCTAATTATTTCTTCTGCTAGATTCATATAACAATAGTTTGCAAACATAATAGTACTTTGTGGAAATAATATTCATTACAGTAGAAAATAATATATATAAATGCAAAAATGAAATCTAAAGAAGCAAAATTATCTAAAACTAAATATACAATACACCAAATGATGTGTAAGAAACATCAGAAAAATATTGTCAAAATAAAAATATGAAAAAAAATATGATGTGTGAATAACACCATAAAATATAAGCAAAAATGTGTTTTGGCCAATTCCAGCCAGGAAAGCTGTTCAATTGTGTTAGGCATCCTCCGTAACACGAACAACCCACCTTACTCTTGTGAGAAACACAAGTATATGACTCAGGCTTAGGGCCTTCGTCCTAGATGAATAGGGCATGTAAAAAAACAGCTCCACCACGCCATTAAGAATAATGTACGATCGGGAGCACCTCAAAAACAAGGACGGGAGATTTTCAAATGAATAAATAGAGAACTACTAGTTTAATAGCATACTAGAATTCTCAAAATTGGATGCTCTCAATTGAGTTGATGATTCTTGGGGCAATAATTTTGAACGAATCATCTTCTCAAGGAGGGATAATTATTTAAAAAAAAATAAAAAATAGTGTAGATTCAATGACTTGATATCTACAAAAATCATAAAAAAGCCATTCCAAGAAAATTGAGAGCATAAAAAAAGTCACGATCGGTAATATTCACACATTGACACATTTATGGCAATACATGTTGCTAGCAAAACGTTCAAATTATTCAAAAATGGGAAAATTCAAAATTTTAAATGATATATTATAACATTATGTGTTCAATGAAATAGCATAAGATATTATTATTTTTTTTTTATTTATGAACATATTTATTTATTTTTGAATACTAAACAATGTGTAATTTAAGTGTTTTTGACAAGTGTCTAAGATGCAAATGTGTGTAAATTGTAATTCTTATGTTCTTAAATAAATGTTAATATAACGTAAGAGTATATTTTTATAATTTTGTCATAATTCCTTTTTTTTTTTTTTTTTAGAAAATATGTCAAATATATCGATTTGAATAAAAGAATATGCAACATTTTAGAGTAATACTGTTATGTCAATTGCACCCTTGAACATGGAAAAAGTGGGCCCGCCAATAATGGCATGCAATGATGCAGTAAGCACAACAAAGATCCTTTGCGCATAGGAATTACAGCAAAAACGCTTACATATTCCTTTTTTTTTTTTTTTTTTTTTTTTAAACCATATAATAGAAATGCTGTTAAGAATATCTTTTGAGAAACTGATAAATTGATTGTAAAATAAAATTTCAAATTATAAATATTAAATAAATAAAGTATAAAAGTCATTTATGAGTATATGATTTTTATGACAATAAGTTTACCCCTGCAGTGGTACCCCTGCAATGGTAACTCGTTCCAATTTTTTTATTTATTTTTTTTTTTTATTTTTTTTTTTTTTTTAAGGATTTGCCTTATTTTTCCTTGGACGCAAATTATATGAGTGTGTAGATTTTGGAATAGCATTGAAATTATTTGGTGTGCATTTTTGTCTTGGACGTAGATTATATGAGTGTGTAGGTGTTGATATGTTTTGAAAAGTGTTTTGATCATTTGTAACACAGTTATCAACTAAATGTGTGTTTCTGGGTGGAGCTAGCAACAGTCTATCCACATGTACCTTAAATGCAGACTCATCAGGGTAGTTTATTCTTTTTATTGAAAATACAACTGGTGAATGCTTTTTAAATACAATAAAAGGACCATAATATTTAAGTCTAAATCTGTCAGTAGATTTTAAATATACTATATCTTTTTCGAAAATGTTTCTTAACTTTGTTTTTCTTTGATAATAGTTATAGCTTCTTTCTTGAGACATTTTAATATTACTGTAAGCTTTATGATAAATTTTATCAAGGTCATGCATTAGTTTATAAACATCAACATTTCTATCAAGGAATGGTTGGTTGCACTGAGAATCATATGTATCAAAAATTAACGATAATTCTCTGCCAAAGTGTAGGAAATTTGGTGAAAATTGTGTAGACGAATGTTTTGATCCATTATACAAAGATTTATGAATATTGATAGCATTTACAAATGTGTGTCCTTCTTGTAGGAGTGTTTTTATGGAATATTTTATACTTTTGTTTATTCTTTCAGAAATAACGTTGCTTTGTGGATGAGCAACAGAAGAGTGTAAAATTTTGATACCTAGTGTGTCGTTGAAATTGTTATAAACATGGGACGTGAACTGGGGTCCAAGATCTGAAAGAATTACAGATGGACGACCATGTGTGGATATGTAAGAAAATAAACATTTAACAACTTTTTGTGCAGATGTATCCGTTAAGGGATAAAGTTCTGCATGTCTTGAGACATGGTCAATTATGGTCAATATGGATTGACCATTTTCGAAAGGACCTAACAAATTAGTAGATATAGTATGTCCAGGAAATTTTGGTGTGTAGGTTGGCTGTAAAGGTGCATTAAGTATACGATGATGTTTTGATTTTAAACAATTTGTACAAGATGCAACAAAATTTAATGCGTCGTTGTACATTCCTCTCCAAAAAAATCTAGATGATAAAAATTCGTAAGCTTTTGTAAATCCGAAGTGTGATAAATGAGAAATAGTTAATGTCTTAGCTTTTAATTTTTCTGGCACAACAATACAGTAAGTATATGTGTCATTGCAAGTGTCATATTTTTTTATCATTAGAACTTTAGTATCAGGATGTATAAAAAAATTAGAAAACTTCTTAGATGATCCTTTTCTTAAAATTTCATTATATATAGGAGATAATTTATCATCCTTTTTCTGCTCAAACACAAAAGTGTTATTTGATATTTCCAGGAGGGGATCTTTATTACCATTTTGGCCAGAAATAAGAAAGTTTAATTGATAATTATTTTTACCTTTTTCATAATTTTCATGACCATTTGTACTCACCTTATCAGGATCAATTTGAATGACAGGAAGATTTTCTTCAAAAACAATCTTCGGATTAGTAGAAAGGTTTTCTTGATTTTCATCTAAGTTACATCTGGACAAATAATCAGCTAAAATATTGCTAGAACCAGGTATATGTTCAAAAGAATAAGAATATTCAGAAAGGTCCATAAGCCATCTAGTAGTAATGTCTGCAGGATTTGTTGTTTTCTTATATTTTTTTAAACGTGCACTGTCCGAAAGAATTACAAAATTTCGATTATATAAATAGTACTTAAATGCAAGTACAGATCTATGTATGGCCATTAATTCTAGTTTCAATGAAGGATATTTTTGTTCAGAGGGTTTTAATGATTTTGAAAAATATGCAATGGGCAAAAGTCTATCGCCAAATTTTTGCATAAGTACACCTGAAATTGCAACTTTTGATGCGTCTGTGTTTACGAAAAATTTTTTGTTCCAGTCAGGTAATCTGACAATTGGAGGTTTGAAAAATAATTGTTGCAATTTTTCAAAAATTTCTTGATGTTTCCGAGTCCACTTAAAAGCGACTTTAGGTTTGGTTAAGTCAATTAATGGCTGGACAATTTGAGAAAAAGTTGGTAATAATGATTTATAATAAGTAGCAAGTCCTAAAAATCTTTTCACCTGTTTTTTAGTAGTGGGTACAGGAAAAGAATTAATTTTAATAATATTAGCCTGCACCGGAGAAATTGTATGATTTTGAATGTGAAAACCTAAATAATCTACTTCTGTTTTGTGAAATGAACATTTGTTAGGCGTTAAAGTTAAATTGTACTTTTTTAAAACATCGAATACTTTCCTTAATTTAAACATTGTTTCTTCAAAAGAGTTAGCCCCTAAAATTAAGTCATCTTGATAGGAATAGATTCCATCTTCCTGAATTTCATCTAAAAGACTATCCATAAGTGATTGAAAAATAGAGCTAGCTGTTTTAAGACCAAAACATAAACGTTTATATTTATATGAACCAAACATTGATGTAAAAGTAACATAATCTTGAAATTTTTCCGGTAAATCAATTTGATGATATGCTTGTTGAAAATCTAATGACGTAAAATATTTATATGATGATAAATTTGAAATAATAGTTTGAATTTTTGGTAAAGGGTAAGAAGAACCCTGAATTACCGTGTTTAGCATTCTTAGATCTAAAGCTAGTCTGAATCTTTGTTTTCCTGAACCATCCGGTTTCTTTTTTACCAAAAGGATGGGACAGGCCCATTCAGAGCAACTACGCTCAATGATATTAGCATCTGCAAGTTCTCTAATTTGATTGAGAGCTTCGTTTTGCAGAGCTTGAGGTATTGGGAAAGGAAGAGTTTTTATTGGAAAATCATTTGTGAGCTTTAAATTTGGAATAACTTTATCAGTATGTCCTAAGGTTGCTAAAGATTTTGAAAAAACAGCAAAATTTTCGAATAGTAATTTTTGCAACTGCTCTTTTTCTTCTTTACATAAGTGATCAAGTTTGAAGTCAGAATGAGTTAAATCTGATTTTCTTTTGTTTAAAATTTGTTCTGATGGTTGAATTAAATTGACAGAGTGTTCAGTTTTGTTTTTAAATTCCGTGTGATTGCCATCATTCAAAATAATTTCACTTACATCAAAATTTTTGATTTGTTGAACCAAAGCAATTTTACCTATATTCATGTTTTTGTTAAGATGAACACTCTTTTCAGAATTATTTGATATACATAAATCTGGAAAATATAAATTTCTTTTATATGATTTTTCCTATTGTAACTTTCTTGGAAGTCCTTGAATGATATAAGAGAATCGTAAAAATTTATCTGTTTATCTTCATTTCCCTCAAAAATATATTCAGTAGGATCAGGTTTTAATTTGGTGAATACCTTAATTGCTTTTGTTTCATATGGGTTGAGAATGCATTTAGAATGTTAATATGCAGGAATGCAATTTTTTTTTATGTGTACGGTCAGTATGATTGTGATTACAAGTGCCATCATCCTCTTCATTACAAGAGTAAAATGGAATTGATGTATCATTTATTTTTAGTAAGTCATTAGCAAAATCAATTTGGATGTTATTATGTTTAATGAAATCAATTCCAAGAATTCCTTGGAAGGACGAGGATGAAGGGATATCAACAATATAAAATGTATGGTGAAAATTCTTTTGTTCAATTTTAAAAGATGCACTTATACATGATGAGAAATTAACCTCAGAATTGACAGTCTTAATTGTAATATTAGAACCTTTTCTTTTATATTTCAAAGATGTTTTGATTTGATTAAAGAATTTTTGTGAAAGTAGACTTAACGAACTGCCTGTGTCAATTAAAAAGTTTACTTTTGATTTAGCCATCACTGCATTAATAAGTGGTAAGGAGGAAGCATTTCGATATACATTACAAATATATTTACTTCTTTGCTCCGTTTCTGTTTGAATAGCTACATTGTTTGAAATCGTAATGATAGAATTTGTTTGAGAAGCAACAGAATTAACTAGCCTACGATTTGTTAATTTTGGTATATCATTATTTTGCGTAGAAAATACTGGTGATTGTAGAGATTGAGAAATATTCTCACCAGTAGGAATAGATCTCTCTATCAGTTTAAATTCCTATCCTCTTTAAACTTTGTATTGTCTCGAAAATTTGCTTCAGAATCTTGTTGGTGTGAGTAGTGTCTATAATCTTGTTTTCTTAAATTTTGTCTCTTCCATCTGAAGCAATATTTAGCAGTGTGTCCATATTTCTCACAAATTTGGCAAATTCTAGAATTGAATTTGTTTCTACTTTGTCTATTTTGGAAGAAAGTTCTTTTATTTTTAAAGTGTGTTTGATTATCAGCAAATCTGTGCATTTTTGGAGAATATTTTGTTCTCTTGTTTTGCAATTGATGGTTCTGCTTATCATGATAGTCTTTTTTATTATCCTGTTTACATGATAAGCTGTTAACTTGTTCAGTCAAAAAATTGATTTTCTCCAAAATGATGTTACTGTTTGTGTCTGTGTTTTCTGTGTTTTTTGTCATATCCTCTGTCACATGAATTTCAAATAGTTTTTGTGCCCTATCAACAGCTTCTTTGTATTTATTAATACCTTCTTCTTGAAGCTTAATTCTAATGTTTGGTGGTATACATGAAATAAATTTAGAGAATTTTAGTGAGTTTAGTGCTTCTGTGTCATAAATATCAGGAAATGCTTTTGATGCGACACAATTTAATCTGTGTGCAAAATGTTTTGGCGACTCCGATTTCATCATTGTGATGTCATTAAATGAATTAATATTGTATGTTGAAGACGGTAAGGCAAAGAAATTAGTAAATTCTTTTTCGATAAATTCCAGATCAGTTGCATTATATAAAATTTCATTTTCTAACATGAATTTTTGTGCAGGACCGATCAATTTACTTTTTAGAATCAAAATGATTTCTTTAGATTTTGTACCACCGATCTCTGCATACGATCTTAACTGATCAAAAAAGAATTTAAGAAAATTTGGATCCCCATCAAAAGTTGGAATCATAATATTGGTGGCCATTATTACTAATTAATTTAAATACCAAAATGGAAAACTGAATATTATGTATATATACTATATATTGATTATGTATCACATATAAATATCTATAAAACTTTCACTACCAACAATAAAATATAAAAAGGATTGCACAAAATGTATTTTGACTTGAATAATTTCTTTTGGAAATATATTAAATATATATATATAAGATCTTAATATGTAAGATCTGTCATGGCAGAAATTAGCTGTTATAAAATACATGTTGTGCAATAAATGTAATAAATCAATATAAATTATAAATGTATAACCCACAAAACTTTATGAAAATATGTAAAATTTCTGTCGATTTATGATATAAAATGTATGCAACATATATGTATGCAAACGCTTACTCAAATGTAAGTTGTATGAGCAATAACTATTTAAAGAAATGAGTAAATAATACTTATTATTACTATTATTACTATTATTATTATTATTATTATTATTTTTTTTTTTTAAATTATTTGCAAAAATATGAACAAAATTATATATATATTGCATAAATAAATAATTTAATAAATTCAATTGTTAAATAATAGAACGAATGAATGTTATTGTAAAAAATATGATAAATATTAATTTTTCAATGTCATAATTTAATATTAAAAATATCAACATTTATATCACGTAAATTATGAAACCATATATCATATGAGCAAGTTACCTTATAACAAGCAAAATTAGTATGAAAAGAAAATAAATGAAATGAAATACAGACATGTATTATAATGTTATTGTTATTATTTAAATACTAAAAATGTTATATATATGTATTTTAACTATTTATTTCATGTATAGAAATTAAGAAATAGTTTACTTACTTGAACAGAAATATGTCTTTTTTTTTTTTTTTTTTTTAATAATTAATACGTAGAATTATTATTTTATTTTATTTTATTTTAATATGTTGAGTTTTTTATAAATAGATATTTTAATGGTGTTGTTGTTAGTATTGCGTGAATAGTAGTCACACTTAAAAATTTGTAAATTCATACAAAATGTAATTTGAGGAAGCGGCTTATTATATGAGGAAGCGGACATTCAAAACACTATAAATTGAAAACTTTTGTCGTTGGAATATCACGATAATAGTTCTTCTTCAAGCCTGATTTTTAAAAACAAGCGAATGGAATAGTCAGTATCGGACTGACGTTCAAAAAAAAATTTCTTTTGAAGACTTTGATCACCAGCTGAAATAATTATCGAATGTCGACTAGAAACACGAAAGAAATTCTTTGCATTGATTTTAAATCAGCAGCACACATGACAGGAAGTTCTGGAGAATAGTTGTCATCACAAGCGCATGATGCGACACAAACACTGAACACCACTGCAGGCAGAGAAGCAAGCACATACGGACGACGACAACGAAAATATGCTCCAACACTGCACACAGAATGACGGGTCTCAAATAGGGAATCGGCAGAGACATCGGACGATCACAAGCCAAGCCAGACAGAAAACAGGAACAGGGACCTATTGACAGGAACACCGACAGTATAGAACATCACCAGCATAGGCAGTCCAAGAAACAGAAGTGAAAGTTCTTAAAAATGTTTCTATTACTGTTCCGGGAATATATATATATATATTTCAATAATATATAAAAGTTTTTACTCTGAAGAGTTAGTGCTTATAGGCGAAACAACTGCAGCAGATAAAGTAATAGTGAAAAGCAACACAGGCAAAAAAATTTCAAGGTAGTTCAAAAGTGCATCCGAAAAAGAAAATTTTATAATGTTGCAGTTTTTTCTCCTCCCCGTGCCCATTTTTAAATTCTTGCATAAATTTTCTAAGATTTCGCCTGGTATGAAGCACCACATAATATGTTGTATTTATTTGGTAGGTAGTGTGAATTCTTTCTTTATAACAGCCGTGAAGATAATCAGAAGAAGCGTTATGTCCCACAAATAACTCAGGCAAGCGAAATCTATAATGCAATCATTTAATAAAATTCAAAGTCATCATATGTCTTGCAATTTCAATAACACATAAATTCCTTTGAAAAAAATTCACAGTACAAATAGTCACCCGAAACATCTAGAATAAAGTTTTTTATGTATAATATATGGAAGATGAATATGAATTAACATTAAATGAACGGGATGGACACGGGGAGAGAAGTATTCAAAAGTTACGTCTTTTCAGCAGCAGAGAAAATGCAGAAGTGAAGAAATTGTTGGCTGGATACATTACCTAAAACCACATAAAAAGTTAAGCCAAGGCAACACCCAACTTTTTCAGTTACAGCTAATTTAGTGTAACTTTTTAAAATATATTGGCGATTGATTTCTTAGCCAAAAAATCCGTTATCAGTTCGTGAGAATCTGGCAAACCAACCTTAACTCTTGACCACAAGAATTTTATCGTTAAATTTTTATTCATAACCCTAGTCTAAGAAGAATACGCGATTTCTATTTTTACGTCGCAGATGTGAGATCTGTTCAATGTTCAAAATGACATCAGGAAAAATTTTATTCTGTTTTATTTAATTGAGATGAAACGAATTGTTCTCCACAGAATTAAGCGATTGAAAGATCATCTCTTGCTTTTATTATTATTATTTCTTTTAAATGAAAGGAATAGTATGGCTTGCTCTTTTTGTAAGAAGGAATAAAGAATGAAACCGCATATATTAACTCGCTTTTTATACAGATAGAAAATGAATTGGGAAAGAATTAAATTTATCAGAAATGTAATACATAATTTAGAATATGTGATTTTCGATATCACATATGGATTACAATTAACTGTACAAGACTATATATAGAGTAAAGTGTACAAGAAATTTTTACTGACTTATTTTTACTCTGTCAGAAACTCAAATTTATTTATTCATTTGTTTTTCCTTAATCTTTTGTTGACGCACTAGTGAATTTTATTTTAAAGAATATGCAAAATTTCAATCAGATGGATGCATTAATTTTCAGAAATAGCGTGGCCATCACTTTTCTAAAGGGTCTTCGCTATCCAGGACCCACAGGCTGAATTTTTCAAATTTCATAAATACTATTAAAAAGTTGCTCTTTTATAAGCTCAGAATTTTGAACAAAATATTTATTATGTTTAAAAAAGAAGAAGAAGGGGAGGGGGGAAAGAGAGAGAGAGAGAGAATATGTTTTTTTTGTAGCCTTAATTAAAGGCTACAAAATAGGTTTCAATAGGTTTAAAAGGTTTCAATAGTTTTCAATTTTCTTAATAAGTTTCAATATTGAAATCTATGTAATCCTTTAAGACATTATTTGGTGAATAATGTATTTTATTTATTTATTTTGTATTATTAACTAGCAGGCTACGCCCGCTTCGCTGGTCACTATATTTAAATGAATTTTCAAAAGAATTTTATCAGTATTTATTTTTTACATCACATTATAAAAAAAAAAACTAAAAAAAAAAAAAACATTGAAACCGCTCTAAACCTCGCTTCAGATACCCGCTGCCTACGGCAGCTTTTTCTCGGCCCATACTGCATCGGGTCCAGGTTCAAACTTTCTGCAGAAAGGTCTTTCCCGAGCACTTCAATCTGGGTATTTATCTACGACATGGGGATCTTTTGTTATTAAGAACTACGGTTTTAAAGATGTCAGTATCTCAGCATCTTTCATATATTTTAGTTTTTGAACCATGCCTCCGTTATATTACTATTCGATTTCAACCAGTGTAATGAAATAAAATAAAAAGTAGATTTTCTTTTAAAAGGAATTAAATAAATGAAAAACAAATAATTTTTAATCAATTTAATCCTTTCTACTATATACTACCATTTTTTTTCTCCAATAAATATTATAAATTAAAAAATAATAATAATAATAATAATTTTTATTTTAGTGGAATTAATTTAAAATGAAAAATAAAAAGTTGTTATACTATAAAGTTATACATAAACATAACAACTTATTTTTGTTGTATTACCATTTGATTTTCAATAAATAATATAAATAAATAAATAAAAAGATCTCGCCTTCAAATACAATGTATCAAATAAAAAATAAATTGCGTAATAGCCATTGCTAAGATACGCAGACGATTACAGTGGAAGAATATATTCATGAAAAATGAAACATAAAAGCCAGTATTTAAAATTGAAAAAATAATAATTTAGAAAGTTCAAATTCGAAATTCGAAAAAATCTCGATGAGGTGCACACCTACAGGGCCCCAGGTACCCGTCTGTCAATTTTTGTAGCTCTGCGATCAGTAGTGTGAGTACCAGAGCGCAGACAGACAGACACACACGAACAGACTGACACTTCTCTTTATTTATATAGACTAGCAGGCTACGCCCGCTTCGCTGGTCATTTTTTTAAAATGAATTTTCGAAAGAATTGAATTAATATTTATTTTTTTACACCTTTACACCACATTATAGACAAAAAAAAAAAAAAAAAAAAAAAAAAAAAGAAACTGAAATTGCTCCAAACCTTCGGGTACCCGCTGTCTACGGCAGCTCTTTTCCCGCCCGCACTGCATCAGGTCAAAGTTTCCCATGCCTGCAGGGAGATCTTTCCCGGGCACTTCAATCTGGATACTTACCGATGACAGGGGGGATCTGCTACTTTTTAAGAACTACGATTTTAAAGATGACTGTATCTCAGCATCTATTAAATATTTTAGTTTTGAACCATGTATTGTATGGCCCATGCTATTTACACTATATTACGATTTGATTCCGACCAATGTAATAAAATAAAATAAAATAAAAAGTAGATTAATATATATATATATATATATATATATATATATATATATATAAACAAATAAATTTTAATCAATTTAATCCTTTTTACTATGTATATACTACCATTTTCCCCTTAAAATACAGTAAATAAAAAAATGAAAAATAAGAAGTTGTTCCACTATAAAAAATTAAACATAAACTGTTATAAATACGTTTTTAAATTTAAAACTAATTATACTTAATTTTTTCTACTGCATTACGATTTTATTTTCAACTAGCAGGCTACGCTCGCTTCGCTGGTCATTATATTTAAATGAATTTTCGAAAGCATTCAATTAATATTTATTTTTTTACACCACATTACAGACAAAAACTAAAAAAAAAAGTAACTAAAATTGCTCCAAACCTCGCTTCGGGTACCCGCTGTCTACGGCAGCTCTTTTCCCGCCCGCACTTTTCATGTGGTCTAGGTTTCCTATGCCTGCAGAATGATCTTTCCCGGGCACTTCAATCTGGATATTTACCGACGATAGGGGGAATCTGCTACTATTTAAGAACTACGATTTTAAAGATGACTGTATCTCAGCATCTATTAAATATTTTACTATTGAACTATGTATTTTATAGCCCATGTTATTTACGCTATATTACGATTTGATTCCGACCAATGTAATAAAATAAAATAAAATAAAAAGTAGATTGAAAAATAAATATATATATATATATATAAACAAATAAATTTCAATCAATTTAATCCTTTTTACTATGTATATACTACCCTTTTTCTCGATAAATACTGTAAATAAAAAAAAAATAATAAATAAAAGTTTTTTCTTTTAAAGGAATTAATTAAAAAATGAAAATTAAGAAGTTGTTCTACTATAAAAAATTAAACATAACTGTTATAAATACGTTTTTAAATTTAAAACTAATTATACTTATTTTTTTCTAAAGCAAAAACGATTTTATTTTCAATTAATATAACAAATAAAAAAAAAAAAAAAAAAAATTCGCCATTAAATGAATGTATTAAATAAGTTGCGTAATAGCCGTTGCTAAGATACGCAGACGATTGAAGCAAAATAATAAATCTATGAAAAATGAAACAAAGAAGCCAATCCGCGATTGTAATGATCGATAGATGGCGCTTTCTCAACACTGCAGTTGTTAGTAAACATTATAGCCACATGTGTTCCATTAGTGTTCTTTTTGTTTCGTACTATAATTTCTCCGCCATTACATTATGCAAAATTGATTGCTTTTGGAAAAAACACTTCAGTTTATTCAAAGTTCGATCGGAAGTAGATTTTTAACTGAAGTTGAACAAATATTAGTTTCAAATCATCTGATTAATTCTTTACTTCCATTAGCCGAAGCAACTGAAATTTTAAATTTGTCATTTGGAAATAAATGGAAGCTCAATTCTGGATTTCTTGATCCTTTGGAGTTAGATTGTAGCACACAACAGTATGTGTTATCTTTTTTACCGTATTTATTCATTTTTATTCAATAAATATATGTGAAACTAAATATCGGCAAGCAATGGCGGCTGTATGGAATTCGAATTAAACCATGTTTATTGTAATTTCACCTTAGCCCACCAGAGGGCGAGCATTTCATTACAATCGCGGATATTTAAAATCGGAAAAACATTAATTTAAAAAATTCAAATTCGAAATTCGAAAAAATCTCGATGAGGTGCACACTTGCAGGGTCCCAGTTACCTATATGTCAAAATCTAAAAATTTAATATGTTTAATTTTTTCTACTGTATGTGTATAACTATTTGATTTCAATAAATATAATAAAAAAGATTTCTTCCTCAAATGAATTTAAATAAAAAAATAGTTTAATAGCCGTTGCTAAGATACGTAGACTTTTGAAACGAAAGAAATTTCTGAAAAATGAAACAATGAAGCCAATATTTAAAATCGAAAAAACATTAATTTAAAAAATTCAAATTCGAAATTCGAAAAAATCTCGATGAGGTGCACGCCTGCAGGGGCCCAGGTACCTATATGCCAAATTTGGAAGCTCTGCAATCAATAGTGTGAGCACCAGAGCGCAGACAGACACACACACAGACACACACACACAGATACACACACAGATACACACACACAGATACACTTCTCTTTATTTATATAGATGAATATAACAAATTAAAAAAAAAAAAAAAAAAAAAAAAAAAAAAAAAAATTCGCCTTCAAATGAATGTATTAAATAAAAATAAGTTACGAAATAGCTGTTGCTAAGATACGCAGACGATTGAAGCAAAAGAATTAAATTTATGAAAAATGAAGCATTAAAACCAATATTTAAAATCGAAAAAACATTAATTTAAATAATTCAAATTCGAAATTCGAAAAAATCTCGATGAGGTGCACGCCTGCAGGGGCCCAGGTACCTATATGCCAAATTTGGAAGCTCTGCGATCAATAGTGTGATGTGAGCACCAGAGCGCAGACAGACACACACACACAGACACTTCTCTTTATTTATGTAGATGATAGCAGTTGTAATTAGAAAAGGACTAAATGTCCGCATAAGTAGCTAAGGGAATCAAGAGATTGGTTGCTCGTATAAGAGTATAAAAGTTTTATTTATTTTTATTTTTATTTTATTTTTATTTTTTAAGTGGAAATATTCGATTATAATTTGACTTTGAATTAAACAGTTAAAAAATAAAAATATAAATTGGATATTGAGAATCTCTAATATTTATTTACGACAACTACTTAGCTTGATTATATATTTGTCACTATTATTTGTCTCAATTAGAATGATTATTTATCTCAATTACAATGATTGTTTATTTTGATTGATTATTTAAAACTAGTAAAGTTACACACAATTGGTATAAATATTTCAGTAAGTTTACAGAGGTTCTTTACAGTGTGATTATCAGAAAGATATATCATATTTTCTATTTTCAAATATTTCAAATCCCAAATACAGAGTGTCCTAAAAGTTCCAGTACTGATGCTGATGTATTTTTTATTTACAAAACAAAAAACCTTAAAACAATTATTTTTATGCTAATGATAAAATGCACATTTAAAATAACGGAGGAAAAAATACAGAACTTGTATTTATAATAACCGTTCAAAATCTCCACCTTTTTCTAGGAGGCAACGCTGAACTCGTTTGCGCATGTGTTTAGAAACACGTTTTAACATGCTGGGAGTGATTTCTTGTAGAGAAACTTGTACCCGCCTGCACAAAACCTGTATTATGAAATTGTCGAACGATCTGATATAGCATATTACTTTCCGAACACTATAGTGAGGAAAGTATTGTAATCATGTCAAAAATCCGAATTGGAGATTTTGATGTTTCTATACGTTTCGAGGTCCCCTGAGTCCGTTTCCACTATTTTTGAGATGATGTATGTATGTGTGTGTGTATGTGTGTATGTGTGTATGTATGTGTGTATGTCTGTGAGTGAACACGCTAGCGTCTAAACGCTTTGTTCGAATAAGCTGAAAGTTGGTACGTATATTGTAAGTCACCATAGTACGAACCCTATAGATTTTGGTGAATCTAGTACTTATAGTTTTTTTACAGGGACACAAAGAAAAATTCTTTATCATTATGGCCTATGGGACCAAAATCTTAAAAGTGCGATAGCATCTAAACGCCTTTTTCAATTCAGCAAAAACTTTATACACATATTATAGGTCACAGATACTCAATCTGTATAGATTTTGGAGAATCTAGTACTTATAGTTTTTTTACAGGGACACAAAGAAAAATTCTTTATCATTATGGCCTATGGGGCCAAATTTTTAAAAGTGTGATAACGTCTAAACGCTATATTAATCTGAGCAAAAAATTTGTACACATGTTATAGGTCGCATTTGCACCAACTGTATAGATTTTGGTGAATCTAGCACTTACAATTTTTTTACAGGGACACAAAGAAAAATTCTTTATCATTATGGCCTATGAGACCAAATTTTTAAAAGTGCGATAGCATCTAAACGCCTTATTCAATTGAGCTGAAAATTTGTATGAACATTATAAATCACTGTTGCACTAACTATAAGCATTTTGGTGAATCTAGCATTTATAGATTTTTACAGGGACACAACGAAAAATTCTTTATCATTATGATCTAAGGGCTCAAAGTTCAGTAGCGTTAAATAAAATCTCGTGTGATATATGGAGAAAAATACTCAAACACTCTATTATGGTTTTCTCTCTTTTGTTTGTTTAGCAATTACTCTTTCTTTATTTTATCTACAAAACTGTTAGTTACTCAATGTTCGGAAAGTCGAGTGGAGTCACTCCAGATTTTTTTTACTTGGTATTGCATCATCTGGATATTTATATCGCCAAACATCTTTGCATCTCTCATACGATTTACATTCAAAATAAGCTTCAAACAGCGTAATTCTCTGAATGCGTGATAAACACATTTCACTATGAAGAACAAAATGACATAAAACTTTATTCTCACACAACTTGAGCGAGAAAAGAAACAAACTATAAAAATTAAAGAACTGATGCAATAATAAGCAGACGATAAAATTTAATATTAAAAAAAAAAAATCTGGAGTGACTCCACTCGACTTTCCGAACATTGAGTAATTAACAGTTTTGTAGGTAAAGTAAAGAAAGAGTATTTGTTAAACAAACAAAAGAGAGAAAACCATAATAGAGTGTTTGAGTATTTTTCTCCATCTATTACACGTTGTTTTATTTAACGCTACTGAACTTTGAGCCCATAGATCATAATGACAAAGAAATTTTCGTTGTGTCCCTGTAAAAACCTATAAATGTTAGATTCACCAAAATGCTTATAGTTAGTGCAACACTGATTTATAATACTCATATAAATTTTCAGCTGAATTCAATAAGGCGTTTAGATGCTATCGCACTTTTAAAAATTTAGTCCCATAGGCCATAATGATAAAGAATTTTTCTTTGTGTCCCTGTAAAAAAACTGTAAGTGCTAGATTCACCAAAATCTATACAGTTAGTTCAACTGTGATGTATAACATGTGTAAAATTTTTTTGCTCGGATTAATAAGGCGTTTAGACACTATCACATTTTTAAAAATTTGGCCCCATAGGCATAATGATAAAGAATTTTTCTTTGTGTCCCTGTAAAAAAAACTATAAGTGCTAGATTCTCCAAAATCTATACAGATTGAGTATTTGTGATCTATAATATGTGTATAAAATTTTTGCTCAATTGAATAAGGCGTTTAGATGCTATTGCACTTTTAAGATTTTGCTCCCATAGGCCATAATGATAAAGAATTTTTCTTTGTGTCCCTGTAAAAAATCTATAAGTGCTAGATTCACCAAAATCTATACAGATTGAGTATTTGTGATCTATAATATGTGTATAAAATGTTTGCTCAATTGAATAAGGCGTTTAGATGCTATCGCACTTTTAAGATTTTGCTCCCATAGGCCATAATGATAAAGAATTTTTCTTTGTGTCCCTGTAAAAAAACTATAAGTGCTAGATTCACCAAAATCTATAGGGTTCGTACTATGGTGACTTACAATATGCGTACCAACTTTCAGGTTAATCGAACGAAGCGTTTAGACGCTAGCGTGTTCACCCACAGACATACACACATACACACATACACACATACACACATACACACATACACACACACATACATACATCATCGTAAAAATAGTGAAAACGGACTCAGGGGACCTCAAAACGTATAGAAACATCAAAATCTCGAATTCGGATTTTTGACATGATTACAATACTTTCCTCACTATAGTGTTCGGAAAGTAAAAAGGACTATATCGTATACAAATGTTTTTTTTTTTTTTTTTTTTTTTTTTTTTTTTTTTTTTTAATACTTATGTGATTAAAATTATTAATTTTTTATACAATAAGTTATTTTTAAAAAAGCATAAAAAAAGTCACAGCTTATTTACGTATAAAGCAAGAATATTTAATGAAAAATAAGCTCTATGATATTTGTTTAATTTCCCTACATTTAGCATAACAAATTTCTGTAACCCGGGGATAAAGCGCATCCTATTCATTTTGTGAAAAAAGTTGGTTAAATCTGATTGTTAACATGTTAGATTAAATCTAATTGTTAACTTAGTTATATGATCAGGATTATTATATTTATTAGAAGCAGTTGTTAAACGTTATAAAATTTTCTCGACTAGATTATCTCTATATACGGCAGGAATGTTTAGTAAAAAAGTATGCTGTTCCATGTTTACTTTTTTTCTGCCTTATACAGGATTTTTTTTTTCTTTTTTTAAGTAAAGGAAGTGAGTGATGCTTGTTAGAAATAATTTCTGTTTTTTTTTTTTTTTTTTTTTTTCTTTTTTTAAGTAAAGGAAGTGAGTGATGCTTGTTAGAAATAATTTCTGTTTTTTTTTTTTTTTTTCAAACAGTTTTAAGACACCGAAAACTTAACTAAAAAAAATACTTTTTTTTTTTTTTTTTTTTTTTTACCGGATATGCGTAAAAAAAGTAATAAATAAACATTAAATAACATATTATTCAATAAAAATACCAGCCTTTAAAATCCTTTCTTATAAATATGTAAACTATTTCTGATTACATAAATGAAAAAAACTCTAAAGTTATGTACCATACGGTATATTTAAAAAAAAAAAAAAAAGAAGAAGAAGAAATAGAAAATTTTGACACATCTTTATAATATTTGGCACATTTTATAAATTGTTTATGTTACTAGTTGCTTTGTGAAAGTTTAGTCAGTATTTCAAAACTTTATTATGATAAAACAATTATTTTTGAGTTACCATAATTTATATACACATGTAAATTTTCTTTTTTGCATAATGGATTTATATTAATACATTTACAACTCATTTATATCACTGAATTATAACAGCAAAACAAAATTTCGTGACAAAAGTGTATTTCATGTTCAACGCTTGACATTTTTTTTTTTTGTATGTTTTTGGTAAGTTTGTATACGTTTTATGTTATTTCCATATAATTATGGATATTACATTCTATGTTAGACCCTCCCATTTTTTTAACACGCATGCCATAAAAAAAAAGATTCTTGATTATACTAAACATTTCTTGTTCCAAGTTGTCTAAAATATGATTTTTTTTTTTTTTTTTTTTTTTTCAGAATGATAAAAAGCTCAGGATTGAAACTGATAAAATACATGATGAACATTTTGTGCCGCATTTTCACTCTTAATATATGTTTTACATATATTTAATTTAATTTAATTTATTATTTAATTAATTAATTAATTTTTATTTATTTATTTATCTATTGATATTACAGCTTACCTAAAGTTAAAAATTGCAAGTATAAGGATTCAAATTGATAAAATACATTGATAAACATTTTGTGCCGCATTTTTGCTCTTGGTAGCTTGCAAGTATCTATTTCACCCATATTTTATTTTATATTCAAAGTGATAAAATACACTGTTAAAAAATAAAAATTCGTCATTATAATTTTTTTTTTTAATGCACAATTCATTTTTGTCACATTATCTGCCAGTTTTTTTTTCCTACTTAAATTTACAGAATTCTTTTTTTTTTTTTTTTTTTTTTTTTTTACGGTGTACATGAGTTTTATATATATATATCAGAATTACTATTTAAAGCAGCACACATTTTTGTGAAAATACCGAAGAACTTATCTAGGGTAGTCTGTGACTGCAATGCAGCTTATATAGGCTACATACATTTAAAAACGTGATATGAAAAAGGAAAACATGTCGCGATAATACTTTAAATTCTTTGTACTACCACATTACCGTGTTTCATTGTTTAATTCAAGTCTTTTTTACTATGCAGCAAGGCACATCGTAAAGAGATAAGAAAAAAGTTTCAAGAAAAGTTCCGTGTTGTTTTTAAATATTTAAGATAATATATGCAAATAAAACATTTAGATTTGTATCGTGTAAGAGATGTAAAAAAGCACTGAAAAGTAAAATTTCATTAACTATAACATAACTTTCAAAATCCTCAATGCATTTGATTACAAGTTTCAAATGCAATACTAGAATAACCTTTTTTCATATTCTTCAATGTTAATATGAAACCTTGAATTATCTACACAAATCTTCTGATGTTTAGTACGTGACTTGGTTTAGCGTATTCCCTTACTGATAAAGCAAATATATGGAAGAAGGATTTTAGAGCAATTTTTTCCCCTTTGTTTCATTTAATGAGGACAAAGTCACATTTGTAAACAAATCTATGACTGTGAAAAATGAATCGGAATTTATATTTTGTTATTTTCAAACACATCCTTAAATTACGCAAGCAGTAGAATGCAGATGCATATGCCTGGTAATTCAAACAATTTAGGTTATCATTAAAATTAAAATTAAAATTAGCACTTGAGGGATATGTTTTCTCTAGAGAACTATAGTTCATTTTTAATCCTTTTAAAATCACGAAAAGGTAATGTTTAAATTTGAAAAATAACGTTTATATTACATTATTCTAACGTAAGTATATGCAAAACCTTTATTTTATGTTATAATATTTGCATTAATAAGGTTAAAAATATTATTGAGAAAAAGAAAATTAAGCTTCTCTTTCTGTAAATAGGTCTTCCAGAATTCATGATATAAACTAACTGATGGCACAGAGCACTAAAATAAGCATTTAATATCTAATACTACACAGTTAACGTGTTTAAGCAGATATGTGTAAAGGAAGTTAAATAAGGGCGTTTTTATTATGCCTGAATTTTTTAAGTACTTATATGCTTTGTCTTGTTGTAATAAACGTTTACCTGTGAGTCACTGTTATCAATATACTCTTGGTACCATTTCCAACGACCAACAATGTAAATTTCGAATAAGTTTCATTTTAAAAATTTATTTTTTATTTATTTATTTATTTATTTTATTTTTTTAATAAGGGACAGGGACATATAAGGAAAAGAGGCGGGATAGAAACAGAAATCAAATTAAATCAGTACACACACACACACACACACATATATATATATGAATTGAATATTTTATTTAAAATACATTATATTTTGCATGTAAAGCTAAGAAAAATAATAAATAATTCAGATGCATTATAGGCTATCAATGGAAACGCTTGAAAATAATAATGTGTGGTATATATATATATATATATATTTAAATTTTTATTGCACTGTATGTTGCATACATATATAGAAAAAATACAGATTACTTAAATGCAATTGAACTCCATTTTAGAACAATTATGTCATGTTCTCTTTTGTTTAAATTTGTATCCACCAAAGCAAAAAACTTTTTCAGAAACTTTCCTCACCTGCTGTTTCACCCATGAATCATTGCAGTAACACCACCCAGATACAATGAAGCACAATGCATTGCATTTTTGATTCCATGTTTTTAGGATTACGTTGCCTTTATATAGAGTATCAGAAAGAAAGCTTACTCCCTAGTTAGGTGTAGCTTCAAACACTATTATTTACTTTGGTTGTGAAAATTTTTACATGTGTAATTTTTTCCTTCTAAACAAAAATTATGCTTGGTTCACGTTACGAACACATTTTAAAAAAAACAAAATTTCATGTGACATATTAGCCATAAATTTATGCAAAGAAAATAACTAAAGAAAGGTTTTTATGATTTACTTTGCTTTTTTAATTTACGAGAAAAGTTAAAAAAAATTCCTGTTTGTGTTGGTTCCGAAAAAAATTAATCCAGAACTGGCCTAGTCCGAGGATGAAGAAAAATATTAAGCCCCAGCCTACCCTGGCTCGAGACCAAATTGAGAAATTAGGCATGAACCCCGTCTGGGGACTTTGTTCGGGCCTCAAACCCGGGTCTGTGCAAATCTCTAACTCGTTTTTGGACCATGAGAAATTTTCTGCATGCATGACAACTTTCACAAAGCACCTTTGTACATTTTATGAACAAATCAAGAATTTCTGAATTACTCGACTAGAATGGCTCGAACATGTCATTCGTACGCTCTCATCTTGTTTAATTAATTTTCAACAAACTACACTACTTTGCCATAAATGACCATAGACACTTTTGATTTTAGACATTTTTTCAAATATCTAGAAAAATGCTTGAAGAATTATTTAGAACTTTTGGACACAGAGAAAATGTTATACCGTATATATTTTAGCTGAACTTTTATATTGAAAGTAAAAAAGGTACATTAACAAATTAAACAAATATACGAGGTGTGACTATTAAATAACGAGACTATTGCTGTAAAACATTTTATTTTAAATTTATATATATTTAGTTATTATCAACTTCAATATACACCCCGCCTCTATCCCTACAACGCTCCATGCGAATTTTCCATTGTTCGAAACAGTGCTGGAAATCATGTTCTGTGAGCTCCTGCATGAGTCGTGCCGCTTTTACTTTCAAAGCTTCAACTGACTCAAATCTTGTTCCTTTAATGCAGATTTAACTTTGAGAAACAGATAAAAGCCACATGGGGCCAGGTCAGGTGAATAAGGCGGATGGTCTAAAACTGGGATATTGTACTTGGCTAGAAACGTCTTGACAGACAATGCAGTCTGAGCCGGCGAGTTGTCTTGATGGAGAACCCATGACTTGTTCTTTCCCAATTCGGGTCGTTTTTTCCTTACTCTTTCACGGAGATGATCAAGCACCTCAAGATAGTAATGATAGTCAGATTGAATCAGATTAGCGACTTTTTCGATATTTTCATCCGTTTTGGATGTGAAAGGGCGACCCGGGCGGTCATCATCTCCAACGTCTTCTCGGCCATCTTGGAAACGCTTGAACCACTCAAAAACTCGTGCACGTGATAAACATTCATTGCCATAAACTTGTTTTAATAAAAGATAACTTACAGAAGCAGTTTTACGAAGTTTCACGTGAAATTTCAGAACAATTCGTTGCTCTACTTTTACACTTATCATGTTTTCGGCAAAACGAAGCAAACACCTCTTACACAATCGAAGGTTACGGGCAGACTGATTTCTCTACAAACACGGGAGGCGCAGCAATCGAAAGAGAAGGCTTTACTCTGCACAGCTGTCGGTCGTTCGGACATATATAGTTCATCTATAGCAGTAATAGTCTCGATATTTATAGCCACACCTCGTATATATACGTTTGAGATCATCTTCTTACAAATAAAGCTTTAAATATGTTGTAGGGGTAGCAAACGGTTATGACGCATCTTTCATTATCTCTATTCAGTTGTATGAGAATAACAGATATAATCATGAAGATGCAATAGTTTCTTTAATAAAATTGTAAAATTTTCGAACGTCTATTATTAATGACATGCAGTATATTCAGTATCGCCACTAGCGAGTAATTTTTTAGACAGGGTGAGTGGATTTTAAGACAGTCACTTTCGTTATCGATATGTAGTGTAGTAAAAAAGCTAATAAACTCCTTCCAAGAGCATGAATTTACAATCCTCTCACAATCACAAATACAAATACCCTTGCGATTGTAAATATCCCTTACAATCGCATACATTTAGTTGTATAGATTATCGACTCTGTATTATATGTCGCTGACTGGTAAAATAAATCCTTGGCTGTTAATTTTTTTTTTTTAATTCCCCACCTCTTAATATATATATATATATATATGTGTATATTGTAAAAAAATGTAAATGTAAGACATAATAAAATTTAACATACAGGAAATACATTGTTAATGCTATATATAAATATTTATACATATCAAATATTAAGTTTTTATTAAATAAATGGAAGTAAAATGTTTTTAAACCTCCATTTTGCATCGATTCCTGTAAAACTTCTATTTTTAGTTCAATTATTTATAAAATTTACAAATAAATTTATTATTATTATTATTTATCAGCGTATTACTGACAAATTGAACAACCACTCTCTATTGTAAGGAATAGACATTTAATTAATTTCTCATAATTATTTTTATTGATAATTTAAGAAAAATACTTAAATTATCGCAATAATAATAATAATTAATATTATTAATATTTCCTCAAACTGTGATCAAAAGCATACTAAAATCGTCTTTCTATTAAATGAATAACCTGTTTAAGGTATTTTATGGCTGTTATTTCTCACTTCCCGTAGTAGTGAAAAACTTTACATCCTTTTATTAGAAGGATGAATCATGAATCCCAAAACGTCATCAATTGCCCATTACGTAAATATATTGAGACATTAAACTTACTCAACCTCAACTCCAACCTTCATTCCAGAAAGTATCTACGATGAATCATAAGTAGCATCTACAATTAATCCCCTGCGTCCCGCAAAATAAATTGTTTATAAGCTGATTATAGCATTCAACCACAACCCAATTAAGTGAGACGGGATTTTGATTTCAGTTGAATTGTTCCGTTTCTAATTCCACAATCAATAACTTGTAGCCGGATTTATCAGAAACGTTCTCATAGTTTATCCGTATCCAGAAGCTTTGGAGATTTGCAATGGACAGATTAAAATATATGAGGTATGGTCATATTTTTATTACTATAATGCGTTGACATGTATATGCAGCGAGGCTTTATTTTGTGGAAGACTTTGCTTATCCGGATTTGCCATGCAATTATCGGTATAAATTGTAAATATCTGATTGTATAGTCTGAGGTCTGAGTGTATGTATTGCTTCTAATGAAATACCCAACATAATAATTACTTATAATGTTTTGCAATGGACAGATTAAAATATATGAGGTATGGCCATATTTTCATTGCTATAATGCATTGACATGTATATGCAGCGAGGCTTTATTTTATGGAAGACTTTGCTTATCCGGATTTGCCATGCAATCATCAGTATAAATTGTATGTATCTGATTGTATAGTCTGAGGTCTGAGTGTATGTATTGCTTCTAATGAAATATCCAACATAATAATTACTTATAATGTTTTGCATTGGACAGATTAAAATATATGGGGTAAGGTCAATTTTTTATTGCTATAATGCATTGACATGTATATGCAGCGAGGTTTTATTTTATGGAAGACTTTGCTTATCCGGATTTGCCATGCAATTATCAGTATAAATTGTATGTATCTGATTGCATAGTCTGAGGTCTGAGTGTATGTATTGCTTCTAATGAAATACCCAACATAATAATTACCTATAATGTTTTGCAATGGACAGATTAAAATATATGAGGTATGATCATATTTTTATTGCTATAATGCATTGACATGTATATGCAGCGAGGCTTTATTTTATGGAAGACTTTGCTTATCCGGATTTGCCATGCAATTATCAGTATAAATTATATGTATCTGATTGCATAGTCTGAGGTCTGAGTGTATGTATTGCTTCTAATGAAATACCCAACATAATAATTACCTATAATGTTTTGCAATGGACAGATTAAAATATATGAGGTATGGCCATATTTTCATTGCTATCATGCATTGACATGTATATGCAGCGAGGCTTTATTTTATGGAAGACTTTGCTTATCCGGATTTGCCATGCAATCATCAGTATAAATTGTATGTATCTGATTGCATAGTCTGAGGTCTGAGTGTATGTATTGCTTCTAGTGAAATATCCAACATAATAATTACTTATAATGTTTTGCATTGGACAGATTGAAATATATGAGGTATGGCCATATTTTTATTGCTATAATGCATTCACATGTATATGCAGCGAGGCTTTATTTTATGGAAGACTTTGCTTATCCGAATTTGCCATGCAATCATCAGTATAAATTGTATGTATCTGATTGCATAGTCTGAGGTTTGAGTGTATGTATTGCTTCTAATGAAATACCCAACATAATAATTACATATAATGTTTTGCAATGGACAGATTAAAATATATGAGATATGGCCATATTTTCATTGCTATAATGCATTGACATGTATATGCAGCGAGGCTTTATTTTATGGAAGACTTTGCTTATCCGGATTTGCCATGCAATCATCAGTATAAATTGTATGTATCTGATTGCATAGTCTGAGGTCTGAGTGTATGTATTGCTTCTAATGAAATACCCAACATAATAATTACCTATAATGTTTTGCAATGGACAGATTAAAATATATGAGGTATGGCCATATTTGTATTGCTGTAATGCAGTGTCATGTATATGCAGCGAGGCTTTATTTTATGGAAGACTTTGCTTATCCGGATTTGACCCTGAAGGTCAAGAGTGTTAATTTTTGCAGACAATTAGTAGAAAAGATGTCAATTGATAAAAGAAAATTTATCGTTGACTACACAGTATCCTAAGAATTTTTGAAGAGTTTTTTTAAGAAGCCTTTTTCTTACATCTCTTTTTAGAAGGAAAAAAGAGTTTTAAGAGTTTTTTGTGGACTACGAGCGCCCTCTATTGGGCGGAATATTCACTAAAATGTCAATGAAACAATTAACAATACAAAATAAAAATCATTAGGAAAAACACATAAACATTAACCAAATCAGTAAAATGTTAAGTTATGATATAAAAAATTAATAATAAACTAAAATAATAATAAAAAGGTGCCTCAAACAAATAATTAAATTGCAGATATTGGCCCTTAATCAGAAAATAAAATCACAAAACTTATAGGCAATCGTGTGGTGCTGCTATCTGTTGTGAATTTTAAGAAATAATTTCTCTTTTCTTAACACAGTTCAAATTTCCCCAATTTTGGTTAATAAACAAAAAAGTTATATTTTTCTTTCTTTTTTTTTTTTTTTTTTTTTTTTTTTTTCAAATTAAATTTTATTCTAACTGTGAAAAGATTTATATGATACGCTATAATAAGAATATGGGTTTAAAAAGTTTTTTTTTTTAATTGATTACTTGTTATTTAATTTCTCATTAAAAATTAATGTTTTCACTTAAAAAAAAGAGCATTCTAAGTCACAAATATGTTCTCGCCAGTAATGAAGTTAAATAATATTACTCATTAAAATGTTTATATAAAACAGAATTTTTAACATCTCTGTTTACTTTTCTCTGTAATTTTACACAATATTTAGATAATTGATTACTAGTAGTTTTCTGTTAAATTTTTAAAAAAGTACATTACAGACTTATTATATATCTAATGCACGTTGAGGAAATTTAAATACACGGTTAAATCCCATTGTTCTACGGGTCGTGGTATTTTTGTAGAACGAAAAAACTTAAGCCAAAATTTTTATAATAATAATAATAATAATAATAATAATAAATGTATGCAGTTTAAAAATACAGTTTACATGCAAAACTTTTAGTTAGCGAAAATAAAAGCTATTGTAGATATGGAATAATTATGAAGGAAAATATAGAATATACCCATTTCCTTGAGGGATATTATGGAACAGAATAGTAGTTTTGCAAAAAATACAGAATAACTGGGAAAAAAAGTATTTTCAATTATTTCTGAAAATAAACAGTACTTAAAAATGATCAGCATTCAGGTTATTCAAAATGGAAATAATATGGAATAGTTGGTGTTAAATATTTCCCGAATTGGTGCGGCTGATAAACCAAACATGGGAATCTCACTACTCCACTACTCAATTCACTCTACTACTTCACTACTCACTAACTGAATTTACCTACGAAATGATACTAATATTTCACTTGATTTTAATGCTTCGCAAATGAATTACAGATTTCGTAATACTTGCCTCCAAAAAAGTCTGAATCTTGAAAAACCAAACATGTATTATGGCACAGAAACTATTTTCACAGACACAGGGTAAACTATCGTTCCCATCTGAGACCTAGTAAAGATGTTTGATGTGCTTCCTCTAGGCTACAGCACCTGTTGATTTTCTAATCATTTTCAATAAATAAAGCAGGCTGGTGTCTTAAAAACGAACATTAAGACCGAAATAATAATTTGAATATTTTTAATCTAACTGCACATACTTCACAAAATACGATCAACAGATATTACTGAACAAAAGTATTTATATTTACAACCTATAGTATTATATTATATACAGAGGGCCCAAAAATTAAAGTAAATTAGAAAATAACTCTTATACTCGCAAAGTAGCGGTATATAAATCAGAGCTTCCTTTAGAGGCGAGTTTAGTTGTTCTGCTGAGTTCTGCAGTTATCGCTGGCTTTGGGGAAAGAAATATTCCAGCTGCTCTAGTTTTCCAACATAGATTGAGGTGAGATATAACGGTATTTATACGACTAATCCATAACTGCCTCAACGTTTCTCCACCATATTTTGTATATACAACGTTTCTTGAAATTTTACTCTGACTACCTCGATTCTCAAATTTTAATCTTGATTTCTTCTTGCAGGACTATGTGAAGGATAAGAAGGAATGCTTTTTCTCTCCCTATTGCTGAAATTAAAGTATTGAAGATGGGAATAAATGATTTTATTACAGTTTAAAAGTGTTTCGAGCAGGAAAAGGAGCACATATAAAAATATTACAGTGAATTTCACAAAAAGGATTATCTTCAATTGCTTTCCTACACTGTTAAAAATGCTTTCTTAAAAAGGAGCTGAATTGTCTCAAAATAGCTCCGAAACAATAATATACTGAAATTTGAAAACCCATGTATTCATTTTTGAATATATTGACATGCTCAAAAATGGGGTTGACCAATAAGAATCCCAATATCATGTCAGTATACTCAAAAATGAGTACATGGGTTTTCAAATTTAAGTATATATTCTTTCGGAGCTATTTTGAGACAATTTAGCTCATTTTTAAGAAACCATTTTTTACAGAGTAGTGTATCTGTTTTGAGTGAACGAAGCCATTGTACTTCATTTTTTATTTCCTTAAACAAAAGTTTTCATAGTAAGATGCATTGTAGAATAAACTGAGTTCATCTACATAAATGACATAATTTTACGTTGAAGTTTAAAGTGTGTAGTGGACTTTTGGCCCCTCCTGTATATCGAGTGAACGAAGCCATTGAACTTCATTTTTATTTCCTAAAGAAAAGTTTTCATAGTAAGATGCATTGTAGAATAAACTGAGTTCATCTACATAAATGACATAATTTTACGTTGAAGTTTAAAGTGTGTAGGGGACTTTTGGTCCCTCCTGCATATCGAGTGAACGAAGCAATTGAGCTTCATTTTTTATTTCCTTAAACAAAAGTTTTCATAGTAAGATGCATTGTAGAATAAACTGAGTTCATCTACATAAATGACATAATTTTACGTTGAAGTTTAAAGTGTGTAGGGGACTTTTGACTCATCCTGTATATCGAGTGATTTTTGAAATACGTTAAATGAATGATATGTAAAAAAATAATCAAAGAGGGAAATATTAAATTTAAACACTTTAACCTTTTAAAAAATAATAAAAATGCATTGATGGACTGGCGTTGAAAAGTAATAAGGCAAAAATTTTTATAAGCATCATAAAATGCAAAAATCACGAAAAAACTCGTGTTTTTCTTTTCCCCGTGCATTTTATGGCTTTTATTCAAAGTAATAATAAAAAGAGGCAATTAAATTTTATTTTTTGCTATACCACGATTCCTCTTTATACCAAAATAATTATTCGTACAAGTGAAGAAAATAATAAATAATTTTTCAATAATGGTATAATAACGGAGTTAAATGTATGTAATTGTATACAAATCTTTAATATTGTTTGCAAAAGCCTAAAAAAGTGATGCATTTGAAATGCATAAAAAAAAATTATGTACATACCACAAAAATAAAATAGGAATTTCGCAGGAAAAGGGAAAAGGAAAAAATATTTGAAAAGCGAGAAAAAGAGATAAAATAGGAAAACCATTAACATTGTTTTTGTCATTATGATTCCCATATATATATATATATATATATATATATATATATATATATATTAGAATTAGGTTACTTTAATAAAATTAATCAATTTTTATATCCTTTCATTTACTGATAATTTTTTTTAATTATTTCTTAAAAATTAATTATCAACAGCATTTCACTATCATTTTTACTTTCTCTTACAGAGTCGAGAAAGTGTTGTTTTAGGGTTAAATTTTCGAACGTGAATTTTTGTTATATTTACATGTTCTGAGGTCGCCTGAATACGAAAATCATGTTTTTAGCGAATGGTCTGTGTGTCTGTCTGTCTGTGTGTCTGTTATCAGAATATCTCAAGCACAAATAGTAGCAGAAATTCCAAATTCGGTATTCTAAATATGTGTGATATAGGGAGGCTACAGTAAGCTTTTCGTTGAGATGAAGCAAATAGTTCGTGTACAGGGACACTCAAAAGTATTCAAATACATTACGTCTATGGGGGAAATTGCAGGTAAGTAGAGTCTAACATCTATAGACTGCACTAAACCAATTGAAACGAATATATATTTTTTGTAATAGAGATAGTCAACTGGGAAATTTTTTTTATGTATTTTCATTTTTAATCAAAAAGAAAAAAAAAAATGATGTATCATTGAGAATAATTTTTTTTTTTTTTTTTTTTTTTTTTGATATTTGGTGTTATACTACTTTTCTAATATGGAAATCGTCTGCATTATCATAAAAGATCATTTTTTAAAATAATAATTTTAATAAATTATTTTTTAAAAACAGAATTATTTTTAATAACCGAATTAATTTCTGTATAAATATAGGTGCATTAATGAAACGGGGGGGTTATGGGGGGCGTTAGCCCCTCTCACACAGAACTAATTATCATATAAAACTCTTCCGAAGCCTAATTTGAATTGTTTAACATAGGTTTACATAACAGTACTCCTTATCTTACTTCTTAATCTCTAATCTGTATTTATAGTATTAAATTTCAGGGTAAGAGAAAGTCGTGTGAGTGACACACCAGATTACTTAAATTATATTACAAGAAAAAAAAAATTAAGTATATATATGCCAAATTAAAAATAGTTCAAAATAATTTGGGCTTTTTATTTCTCTTGAATAAAGATAATGTACAAAATAAATATCAAGAAATAAAAATTGTGAGTAAGTTTCATTTACAGCGAAGACATTTTATATCACTAATACGAATTTTTTCTTTCATTCATGAACTTCAGAAATAACTTGACGAAAATGGATTTGTAATTTCCGCTAACCAACTTTGTGGAATCGTATAAAAAGTAAATTGAGCTCCAGATTTTTATAATTACTTTTAGATTATCTTTGAACTAGTTTGTTTAATATATATTTATAAAGTTAAGAAAGAAATTATTTAAACGCTTTTCCGTTTACTTGTGATTATTTAAAAGAATGCTTTACTTATTTAAAAAAGAAAAATGAAAGTTGTTAAATATGTAAAAGGAAATAACTTTACACATTTAATAAAGACTATTATGAAGAACATTTGGTGCAGACGGTAAGAAACATATTTAATTTTAAACAAAATAAATGCAATTATCATTTAAAGTCATATTATTTTTCTTATATAGGTATTCATTTTTATTATAGATATACTTCTTTTAAATTTGAAGATTTTCTTTGACTACTTTTCCATTGATTTGTTATTATTTAAACAAATGTATTATCTCCTTAAATAACGATAATTATTAAATAGGTTTAAAATATATATATATATATATATATATATATATATTTATTGAATAAAGAGCACGGCAAAGATCATATTTGTTCAATGAAAAAAAATTGTCACAGAGAATAAATATGTTTATAATTTCAAATAAAATAAGTATATTAATTATTTTAGCCCATAACATTGTTTTAAAAAATGTACTACATTTTTCAATTGATATTCTCTTTTTACAATTTTAAGAATTCTTCAATGCAATTAAAACTTTATATATACATATATATATGTATATATTGCTACGAATTTGTGAATAAGAGTAGTTATTTCTGTGTAAAATCATTGAAAAAGGCTTAGTCAAGTTATAAAAATGCCAATTTTTAGCATTTCAAGCTTGTTTTCACGTTAAAATAGCTTAAAATAGCTTAATAAAAATTTATTAAAATAGCTTATTTTTAAAATCCGTTAAAAAGCTTAATTAAGGCAAGTAGTGGCATGGCGTCAAATTTGGAGGGTTTTTCGCTCCTTGGTGACTTTTTTGGCGACCTTGACGAGAAAATACTTATTATCGCTATACCAAATATATAAGCTCTAACTTGATTGGTTGGGAAGTTTCTGTAATATTCTTAATTTTCTACGCGGGTATTTAAAGAATTGCATCACGCCAAGTCAGCCAGTTTCGCCAAGGTATTGATTGCTGCATAAAGATACACTGAGCCCCTTTGATTACAGCCTTTGCTGTGGGTTAATGCTATGCTACAGTTTATGCAGTGAATTTGATTCTGTCAGCTGTCATTTGTGCTGCGCTTCGTGGTAATACTGAAGTTGATAATTGGTTATAGACTATTGACAATTATAGAATCTTCTATAATTGTCTGTAAATAAACTTTTGAGCCAGCTCTGCAAGATTCACTTTTCATTCAGAGACAATTCACGAAGCCCGAGTACGCAACAATATGTATGTATATACTTGCTTTTAATCTAATAAATTTTGAATTTACTAGATTAAAGGCTCATCACATTCCAAATGTATATTCAGGAAACTGAAAGAGGCAGTTAAACCTTCTTGTTCGCTATGAGATTTCTCTTTATAATAAAATAAAATTTCGTAGAAATGCGAAAACTGTAAATATATATATATATATATATATATATATATATATATATTAAATACTAGTAACAATATAAATATATGCAATAAATATTGCTTATAATTTTTTAAATATCGTTTGCAAAATACGCAAAAATCGAAGTAGTATTTGAAATGTATAAAAGAAAGAAGAAGGAAAAAAAAAATTAGTAAAATATGTACAAATAGCATAGAAATTTTTCTTAGAGGAAAAGGAAGAAAAAATTTAGAAATTCGACAACGTATTAAAAAAAAAAAAAAAAAAAAAAAACTATTGTGATTCTCTTAAACATGCTAAAATTTTATAATAATAATCAATTCACTTTTAATTTTAATTTTAACTAATTAATTATTATTATTATTTTTTTTTTTACATTGTAACATTTCAGTATCATTTTGAAATTTTATGAGAAAAAGAGAATTCTAAATTGATGTACCGCTAAATCAAAAAAGAAAAAAATCTTTACACTGTTAGAAATCTTATTTCAAGGTTGAACCAAATGTTGGTACTACAGAAGCTTCGATTTGCTAGGTTGAACCAATACTTGGTACAACTATAGCTGCAACCTTGCGATGGTCAAACCTTCTACCATGATTTAGTGCTTCTTGTTGAAAAATATGCACCAAATTACGGTAAACGATTTCTCCACTTTATGGATGTAGGTAGCTACTGCAGTACCAAGACTTGGTTTAATGAAGCACCAAATAATGGTATAATGTTTCTACATCGCATGGTTGCAGCTACAGTGCTTCGGGATCCGGACATAATATCGCGGGACCAGGGATTAAACTGCCATTAGTTTTTTTTAGCATTTTGCTAAAAGGTCTCATATTTTGCTAAAACATGTCGGTCAGAATTTCGCTAAAAAGCTAAAACTGGATAACTATATAAAATATCTCTATATAATAAATAACACAATTTTTTTTTTTTTTGTTGTTGTTGTTATATTTGCAGGGAAAAACTACGAAAGGACAAATTTTTGGGAATCATTATTTACATAGTAATTTAGATTTATTTTTAATTTTCAATGATTGAATTCAAATGCAAAAATATTTAAAAGTATGTCAGAATTCAGAATTTGCTTCATAGAAGCATTCTTAGCACTAGTATTTCACGATTATCTACCACTACACTTTACTTAATTTTTAAATTGCTTTTTTATTTTACACATATGATATGAATACCTCTTTTTCTATTGTTAAAATCAAAACATAGTTTCCCTGATTCATATTTTTAAAGTCACAAATATGGATGCTTGGTTAAAATCATCAATGAACAAAAGGAATAGAAAACAAAACTGAGGATAACAAAGCTAAGTAAAAGAAATCAATGGTATCCAAAGAATTAATTAACTTTCGAAAAAGCTAAAATAGTGCTTGCCTATTTTCGCTAAAATGCTAAAGTAATTTTTTTGCCAGGTTAAACCCTGCGCGGGACAAAATATCGCGTCAAAAAAATCATATGATCTATTTGAAAATTTGATTTTTTGTCCCGTGTGATCTCTGGCGGTTGCCACAGGGCCTTATAAATATTAATTAATTAATTAAAATAATAAATAATTAAATAATTAAATCATAGAATTGAATTTCATTATTTTATCTATGTTTATTTTTAAGTTATTCTATCTTTTGCTTTTCACTATTCAAAATACATTTTAAAAATCGTGTACATCACTGCTGACATTAAAGCTGAACACTGTTCTCAAACTTGAATTAAAATTTTTAAAATTAATAAGCACGATTGAATTAATTATGACTAATTTTGACAAAAGTTAATAAATATAGTTTTAAAACTATTTTAAGTAAAATTTATAAAAATTTTTGTTGTAGGTTTGTCAGATTGTCAGTGCTCTGACCTAGGTATGTGTCGTCATGAAATTTTATACAACATTATTGATAATTACCAATTCATTTTTGCTTTGTATTCATTTACGTCGGCGATATTTTGTCCTCGCGATATTTTGTCATACGATATTTTGTCCCCAACCCCAGTGGACCTAGGACAAAATTTTTAACAGTGTAATTTACAATATCCATATTTTTCTTTCGAGTGAAGGTAATAAATATAGTAAAGTTATGAGATATGAAAAAAGTCAGTTAATTTGATATACTTACACTATTTTTAACAGCTAGTTTAAAAGGTTTTTTTTTTTTTTTCATTCCTCAACTTTAGAAGTAAATTGAGAAAACTATATTTGTAAAATCGTCACTAACCAATTTGGCGAATATGTGTTAAAAGTAAATATATAATAACAGGAGACTTGGCGTTGGAATATTAAAACTCAAATAAACGACTACGTCAGAAACGCCAAAGAAAAATATTGGAAATGCATACAGCTGTTTCGGCAGCTTTAAGCGTGCCGTCTTCAGTGCAAAAAGCTTTGGCGTTTCTGACGTAGTCGTTTATTCAAGTTTTAAAAGTAAATATAGTTGCAGACATTAATAATTCATTTATATTGTTTTTCGTAAAGTTTTTTTTAATAAAAGAAAAAATATATATATACAGAGGGGGGAAATGGTAAAAACACATTTTAATTACACTGTTAAAATTTTGTCCAAGGTTGAATCAAACCATGATACTACAGTAACTACAACCATGAGATGGTGAAACCTTTTACCGTGATTTGGTACGAGGTTTTATCAAAACTTGGTACTACAGTTGTTGTAAGCATAAGATGGGGTGACTTTTTACCATGATTGGATGCTTTTTTTTTTTTTTTTTTTAAACAAGAAGTACCAAATCATGGTAGAAAGTTTCACCACATCACGGCAGCAGCTAGTACTGTAGTACCCTACTTTGGTTCAATCTAGCGTATTGCAGCTACACTAGTACCAAATTTTGATTCGACCTTTAACTGAAATTTTTAACCGTGTAATTTTTTATGCTTTGGAGCTATATGTCATGATTATGCTATGTGGTATATTTTTCTGTGCATCAAAAGAAACTGTAGTACAATGGAAGACGAATGAAATTTTAATAATAATAATATTTACAATATTAATAATGAACTTAACTATATGAGATTTCCTAAGCAACAACAACTATAATGGCGATGATAATGACGAACTTAAATATATATCCAATTTCCTGGGCAGAGCAACAACTACAATAATAATAATTATAATAATAATAAAATTCAGTATATGGGCATTCCTATAAATATTTGATGACTAAAGCTTGAAAAAACAATTCTTTCACATTAGCTCTTAAATTTCTTAGTATAATGACACCAGAGGGTATGTTATATACTGTTATAAATTATACACAAATGTACAATGTTATTGAAAAACTAAATTATATTTACTTGGTTGCATCTCATGCATCCTTCTATATTGCTTCCGCACCAAAATCCCATTGCCAAAAAGTACTTCTTCCGCTAAAATAAAAGTGGATGGTTGGCATGGGCGTCGGCAGAATGGGGCAAGGGGGGCACTTGCCCCCCCCCCCCCTGGAAAATTCTATTCAGCATTTTTTCTTTAAATTTAAAACTATGATACCAGAATTTTATTTAGAAAAATATTTGCTTCCCCCCCCCCCTGAAATTTTTTCTGGCGACGCCACTGATGGTTGGTTGAATAAAAAGAAAAATAGAGGGTGATTAGTTGCAGAACAAAATCTTTAATGTATTTTCTAAGTGTATAAAATTAAAATAACATTTGATATGTATAAAAAAACAGAACTTTGTGTAATAATGTGAACACAACATGGGAAATTTTGAGAAAAATTTTCAGAGGAAAAAAGAAAATTAATTTAAAAGATAGATGAAATAAAGAGATAAAAAAAAAATAAAACGATGATTAATATATATATATATATATATATATATTAATCATCGTTTTATTTTTAATAATATTTCTTTAATATAATTTCTTTAATATATTTAATAATTTAATATATTTAATAATTTCTTTAATATATTTAATAATATTTCTTTAATGATACTAAATATATATATATATATATATATATATATATATATATATATATATTACTGCAGAATCATTTTAATATTATTACTTTCCGAACACTATAGTGAGGAAAGTATTGTAATCATGTCAAAAATCCGAATACGACATTTTGATGTTTCTATACGTTTTGAGGTCCCCTGAGTCCGTTTTCACTATTTTTACGATGATGTATGTATGTGTGTGTGTATGTGTGTATGCGTGTATGTCTGTGAGTGAACACGCTAGCGTCTAAATGCTTTTTTCGATTCACCTGAAAGTTGGTACGCATATTGTAAGTCACCATAGTACGAACCCTATAGATTTTGGTGAATCTAGCACTTATAGTTTTTTTACAGGGACACAAAGAAAAATTCTTTATCATTATGGCCTATGGGAGCAAAATCTTAAAAGTGCGATAGCATCTAAACGCCTTATTCAATTGAGAAAAATTTTATACACATATTATAGATGACAAATACTCAATCTGTATAGATTTTGGAGAATCTAGCACTTATAGTTTTTTTTACAGGGACACAAAGAAAAATTCTTTATCATTATGCCTATGGGGCCAAATTTTTAAAAATGTAATAGCGTCTAAACGCCTTATTAATCTGAGCAAAAAAATTGTACACATGTTATAGATCACAGTTGAACTAACTGTATTGATTTTGGTGAATCTAGCACTTACAGAGTTTTTACAGGGACACAAAGAAAAATTCTTTATCATTATGGCCTATGGGACTAAATTTTAAAAAGTACTATAGCATCTAAACGCCTTATTGAATTCAGCTGAA
The DNA here is from genome assembly GCA_963930645.1 of Salticus scenicus. Classification (NCBI taxonomy): domain Eukaryota; kingdom Metazoa; phylum Arthropoda; class Arachnida; order Araneae; family Salticidae; genus Salticus; species Salticus scenicus. Next base: position 70,287,177 of record OZ005659.1, read on the forward strand.
AATTTATATGAGTATTATAAATCACTGTTGCACTAACTATAAGCATTTTGGTGAATCTAGCATTTATAGGTTTTTAGAGGGACACAACGAAAATTTCTTTATCATTATGATCTATGGGCTCAAAGTTCAGTAGCGTTAAATAAAACAACGTGTAATAGATGGAGAAAAATACTCAAACACTCTATTATGGTTTTCTCTCTTTTGTTTGTTTAACACCTACTCTTTCTTTACTTTATCTACAAAACTGTTAATTACTCAATGTTCTGAAAGTCGAGTGGAGTCACTCCAGATTTTTTTTTGAAGTTTTATAGTAAAAGTGAATTTTAAATAAATATGCCACTAAATAAATAAATTAATTAATAAAAATACTTTTAATTCTTTGGAATGGAATGAATTGGAAAAAAATGGTCAGCTACTTTTACTTCTCATTTTGTATAACTGATTTTTTATTTTTTATTTTTTTTCTTTTATTATTCATCAAATTTAGGAACAATTTCACGGAAGCATTCGTAATTTCCGCTAACTCATTTTGTGGAAACGTATAAAAAATAAATTGAGTTCCAGACTTTAATAATTACTTTTAGATTGTCTTTGGAATAATTTGTTAAACAAAAGTAAAAAATGTATATATACGGAGATAAAAAGAAAATGTTAATAAAATCTTTCATTTACTTCTGATTCTTTGAATAGATGTTTTCGCTACTTAATAATAATAATAATAATAATATTAAATTGGTAAAAGGAAGTAACATTATTTTAAATTAAGTTTATTGTAAATAATCATTGTATTATATAGAAATTAGTCACAGATGATAAGAATTATTATTAATTTTCAACATAATAAATATATATCTCATATTGGATCATATTAATATTTTTAAGGAGTCATATTTTATTATTAATATTCTTCTCTCGATTTTAGTATGTAGAGTTTTCATTTTCTTTTCGTGTACTTTTTTTTTTTTTTTAATGGGTACAATACATAAGTGTAGCGAAAAGAAAGGAATAGATTTTTCTTCTTTTTTCTCATTTTTAAATCTTATATGTTTTATTATATGTTCAATTATTGATAAATAGAGCTATCTACATTTCAATTTTAGAATAAGGTAAAAAACATCTTATATATACATATGTATGTGTGCGTGTGTGTAAAAAATCTTACTTGAAAAAATTAATTACGTGTTCGAACCACTTTAAACAGTAATGGTTCTTTCCATGTATGTCCTTTTATCTTGGCTGCTGATCCCAATATTTTATTTAAAGTTTGATGATTTTACGTTTTATTATTAGTACGACAGCTCGTAATATTTCTTTCAAGCAACGATTATTTGTAGTTACCATTTTTTATCTATCACCTAGAAGTAACGTGCAAGCATTTTTTTTTTTCTTTTTATTTAAAATCTTAGGCCTATAACCATAACCAGGTTATATTTCAGGTACGCGTTTAATATATATTAAGCTGAAAGTTTGTCATTGTATCTTTCCGAATTATAGGATTTTATTAAAAGGGTGTACATCGGGACGAAATCTAGCTAACACCGAATGAACAGGGTGCAGCCTCCGCTCACCGCTCGAAGAGCGGTGTTGAGCGCTTTTGGGATAAATCCACGTGAGCTGCACCAACTAACACCGGACTGTATTTTATAGTTGAATCCGATAATTGGTTCAAACGATATTAAATAAAAACCCCATTTTAACTTTATAAATATTAAAAAAAAAAAAAAAGAAGCCAAAGTTAATTGAATAAGTATGTAAATATATATCTATTTATTTATTTATTTTATTTTTATTTATTTATTTATATTTTTATTTATTTATTTTTATTTTTATTTTTTATTTTTTTTTGTCGGAAAAAAAATAAAAAAATAAAAAAAAAAATTGAACGTACAAGCATTTTTTCTAAATAGTTAAAATAAAATTGAAAAATCTGTGCAAAAGAAATACAATAGCTTCATAACCCCTTGACGAAATTTCAAATTTGGCACTGAAGTAGCTCAGACGCTCCTCGCCAAAATCTTTACTTACGCAATTGCGGTAGCTATTTTAATAGATCGCCAAAATAACAACAAAATTTTAAAAGTAATAAAAAGGGTCATATGCTAAAGCTATAACAAAGAAATTTTAAGAAATGAATATAGTAACCGATGCTAGAGAATGATACAAAGTTACTGCATGTCTCTATATGGAAGAATAGAGTAAAATAAGTTTTGTCGTACTAAACAAAATCTGTTTTGTGCAATTTTATATCTGTTACTTACAAAACAAAATTAGGCTTAAAGTTTTATTTTCTTCTTATTATTATTATTACATTTTGGCAATAATTAATAAATGAAAAACAATTTTATTTATTTATTTATTTATGGTTTTATTTTATTATTATTATTATTTATATTCCTCTTACTTATTTATTTTCTTTTTTGTTTCGTATAATTTTTTATAAAATCATTATTATTATTATTATTATTATTTTATCATTAAGTGTCTGATTATTTTCAAATAAATTTAAAAATATTTTACTTCTTTCCTCTTTTTAATATATCACGGGAAAAGTACTTTAAAAAATTATACTTTAATTTAACTACACTGTTAAAAATGGTTCCTTAAAAATGAACTAAATTGTCTCAAAATAGCTCCGAAACAATATATACTTAAATTTGAAAAAGCATGTACTCATTTTTGAGTATATTGACATGCTCAAAAATGGGGTTGACTAATAAGAATCCCAATATCCCCATGTTTGACATGTCCGTATACTCAAACTTGAGTACATGGGTTTTCCAATTTAAGTATATATTGTTTCGGAGCTATTTTGAGACAATTTAGTTCATTTTTAAGGAACCATTTTTAACAGTGTATGGTTTACAGCTAAAAAGCAATTTATTGCTAGTCCGCAAACATGAGGCATTTACAGCTTTAATATTATTCTAATAATATTCTGGAAGACAAAACTGGGTATGTTTATTTTTTCGTTAAAAGTGAAAAAAAATCGATAACTTTGTTTTAAATTATCGCAGATCGATGGTTCAACCATTCGTTTTAAATGTATTGGCGAGCTCTTTTGAAAGATACCCATGATGAAAATTTACTCCCCTCGAGGGGGGAGGCGAGGCTCCTACATACACAAAATTTTTTTTCCAGTTCACTATATCTATTACAAAATATATATATTCGTTTTATTTGGTTTAGTGCAGTCTATAGACGTTAAACTCTTCTTACCTGCAATTTCCCCCATAGACGTAATGTATTAGAATTCTCTTGATTGTCCCTGTACACGAACCATTTGCTTGATCTTAACGAACAGCTTACTGTAGCATCTATATATGATACACATTTAAAATACCAAGTTTGGAATGTCTGCTACTATTTGTTCTTGAGATATGCTGATAACAGACAGACACACACACAGACATACACACAGACCATTTGCTATAAACATGATTTTCATATTCAGGGGACCTCAAAACGTGTAAATATAACAAAATCTCGCGTTCGAAAATTTGACCCAAAAACAATACTTTCTCTACCTTATGGGTAAGAGAAAGTAAAAATTATACTTTATTTTAACTATTGTTTACAGCTAAAAAGCAATTTGTTGCTAGTCGGCAAACATGAGGCATTACAGTTTCGATAATATTCTAATAATATTCTAGAAGACAAAATTGGGTATGTTACCGGAAGATAATACTCGGCATTTAAGGGTTAAATACAAAGTATCAAAATATCCAGATATTTCTATGAAGGAAGTTGAATATAGGTTACAAACACAGCTATATTTAACTACAACTTAACAAATCTTTCTTTAAAAATTAATGAGAAATCTTTAATTACAGTAATTAAAATTATAGCTGTTCAGTACATAGTACACCGTAAATTCAAGTGAGCAATAAAAATGTTGGCAGTGTAATAATATAGAACTTTCATCATTGATTTATCTTGTTAATTTCCGAAAGTTACCCGTTTCAATCAGCGATAAAAGCATCTTTATCATTTTCAACGAGCATCTGGCATACAGAAGAAAGAAAAACATTTCCACATTGTGGGATATAGTTATAATAGTAACTCGTGGAAACTGAAAATAAAATGTTTAACTTAATTACTTTTTACACGTGTATAAGACAAATTTATTTTACAGTGAAAGACCACACTAAGAAAAAATTCTATAACTGACATCTAGAATCCAAATTGTGTCTCAAGATAAAATAGTTCCATGTCATCCTTATAAATTCTAGTCCCCATTGAAAGCGAGTTCTAGAAACCATTATTAGAATTCTTGAGCGTTTGCCAATATTTCCGAGGGAAAAGTTGTTTAAAAATCTCTGAAAATAAATGAAAATACAAGAGGCTGGTTTTAGCAACTATAATCTTGGTTTATTACCCAATTCTATAAAATCAAGCGAGAATTCCTCGCAATACAAAAGATTCAGAATATTAAGAATATTGCTTTACCATCTAGAAATGTGTAGACTAGAAATTCTCGATCATTTCGACTATTCAATTTATTAGCTTGCCTCATGCGCATAGCACGGAAATCTATATTTCTAGTTTAGGGATTTAGAAAAAGACCACTTATTCATTTTAGATGAAGGCGGTATATTTTTTTCTTCAGTGCAGAGAACAAAATTATGCATTATTAAAGTGATTCTTATATTTGTAACATAAAATATATTCATTATCCGTTATTAAAATTGTATTCAATATCATTCATCATTAACTACTAAAATCTGAGAAGTACAATTTCCATTTTACTTAAACATATACTCATGCATACCCATGCCCCAGCCCGCCCGGTTCCCGCTGTTCAATGTATTTTTCTAGTCAACTTTGTCCCCTTATTACTTCCGGTGTGAATTTTTTTTTTTTTTTTTTTTTTTTTTTTAACACACTTGACATTGTGAGTTTTTTTGCTTTTCTTCCCATGCTATTCCTATGGGGTTTTTAGCCTTTTTTCCCCTCTTTTTCCACATTCTAAAGTACAATAAGCTTTTCGTTGAGATCTAGCAAATAGTTCGTGTACAGGGACACTCAAAAGTATTCAAATACATTACGTCTATGGGGGAAATTGCAGGTAAGTAGAGTCTAACATCTATAGACTGCACTAAACCAATTGAAACGAATATATATTTTTTGTAATAGAGATAGTCAACTGGGAAAATTTTTTTATGTATGTAGGAGCCTCGCCTCCCCCCTGGGGGTAAGTCCCCCCTCGAGGGGAGTAAATTTTCTTAATGGGTATCTTTCAAAAGAGCTCGCCAATACCTTTAAAACGAATGGTTGAACCATCGATATGCGATAATTTAAAATAAAGTTATAGATTTTTTACATTTTTAATCAAAAAGAAAAAAAAAAAATGATGTATCATTGAGAATAATTTTTTTTTTTTTTTTTTTTTTTTTGGATATTTGGTGTTATACTACTTTTCTAATATGGAAATCGTCTGCATTATCATAAAAGATCATTTTTTAAAATAATAATTTTAATAAATTATTTTTTAAAAACAGAATTATTTTTAATAACCGAATTAATTTCTGTATAAATATAGGTGCATTAATGAAACGGGGGGGTTATGGGGGGCGTTAGCCCCTCTCACACAGAACTAATTATCATATAAAACTCTTCCGAAGCCTAATTTGAATTGTTTAACATAGGTTTACATAACAGTACTCCTTATCTTACTTCTTAATCTCCAATCTGTATTTATAGTATTTAATTTCAGGGTAAGAGAAAGTCGTGTGAGTGACACACCAGATTACTTAAATTATATTACAAGAAAAAAAAATTAAGTATATATATGCCAAATTAAAAATAGTTCAAAATAATTTGGGCTTTTTATTTCTCTTGAATAAAGATAATGTAAAAAATAAATATCAAGAAATAAAAATTGTGAGTAAGTTTCATTTACAGCGAAGACATTTTATATCACTAATACGAATTTTTTCTTTCATTCATGAACTTCAGAAATTACTTTTCGAAAATGGATTTGTAATTTCCGCTAACCAACTTTGTGGAATCGTATAAAAAGTAAATTGAGTTCCAGATTTTTATAATTACTTTTAGATTATCTTTGAACTAGTTTGATTAATATATATTTATAAAGTTAAGAAAGAAATTATTTAAACGCTTTTCCGTTTACTTGTGATTATTTAAAATAATGCTTTTCTTATTTAAAAAAGAAAAATGAAAGTTGTTAAATATGTAAAAGGAAATAACTTTACACATTTAATAAAGACTATTATGAAGAACATTTGGTGCAGACGGTAAGAAACATATTTAATTTTAACAAAATAAATGCAATTATCATTTAAAGTCATATTATTTTTCTTATATAGGTATTCATTTTTATTATAGATATACTTCTTTTAAATTTGAAGATTTTCTTTGACTACTTTTCCATTGATTTATTATTATTTAAACATATGTGTTATCTCCTTAAATAACGATAATTATTAAATAGGTTTAAAATATATATATATATATATATATTTTTTTTTTTATTGAATAAAGAGCACGGCAAAGATCATATTTGTACAATGAAAAAAAATTGTCACAGAGAATAAATATGTTTATAATTTCAAATAAAATAAGTATATTAATTATTTTAGCCCATAACATTGTTTTAAAAAATGTACTACATTTTTCAATTGATATTCTCTTTTTACAATTTTAAGAATTCTTCAATGCAATTAAAACTTTATATATACATATATATATGTATATATTGCTACGAATTTGTGAATAAGAGTAGTTATTTCTGTGTAAAATCATTGAAAAAGGCTTAGTCAAGTTATAAAAATGCCAATTTTTAGCATTTCAAGCTTGTTTTCACGTTAAAATAGCTTAAAATAGCTTAATAAAAATTTATTAAAATAGCTTATTTTTAAAATCCGTTAAAAAGCTTAATTAAGGCAAGTAGTGGCATGGCGTCAAATTTGGAGGGTTTTTCGCTCCTTGGTGACTTTTTTGGCGACCTTGACGAGAAAATACTTATTATCGCTATACCAAATATATAAGCTCTAACTTGATTGGTTGGGAAGTTTCTGTAATATTCTTAATTTTCTACGCGGGTATTTAAAGAATTGCATCACGCCAAGTCAGCCAGTTTCGCCAAGGTATTGATTGCTGCATAAAGATACACTGAGCCCCTTTGATTACAGCCTTTGCTGTGGGTTAATGCTATGCTACAGTTTATGCAGTGAATTTGATTCTGTCAGCTGTCATTTGTGCTGCGCTTCGTGGTAATACTGAAGTTGATAATTGGTTATAGACTATTGACAATTATAGAATCTTCTATAATTGTCTGTAAATAAACTTTTGAGCCAGCTCTGCAAGATTCACTTTTCATTCAGAGACAATTCACGAAGCCCGAGTACGCAACAATATGTATGTATATACTTGCTTTTAATCTAATAAATTTTGAATTTACTAGATTAAAGGCTCATCACATTCCAAATGTATATTCAGGAAACTGAAAGAGGCAGTTAAACCTTCTTGTTCGCTATGAGATTTCTCTTTATAATAAAATAAAATTTCGTAGAAATGCGAAAACTGTATATATATATATATATATATATATATATATATATATATACATTAAATACTAGTAACAATATAAATATATGCAATAAATATTGCTTATAATTTTTTAAATATCGTTTGCAAAATACGCAAAAATCGAAGTAGTATTTGAAATGTATAAAAGAAAGAAGAAGGAAAAAAAAAATTAGTAAAATATGTACAAATAGCATAGAAATTTTTCTTAGAGGAAAAGGAAGAAAAAATTTAGAAATTCGACAACGTATTAAAAAAAAAAAAAAAAAAAAACTATTGTGAATCTCTTAAACATGCTAAAATTTTATAATAATAATCAATTCACTTTTAATTTTAATTTTAACTAATTAATTATTATTATTATTTTTTTTTTTTTACATTGTAACATTTCAGTATCATTTTGAAATTTTATGAGAAAAAGAGAATTCTAAATTGATGTACCGCTAAATCAAAAAAGAAAAAAATCTTTACACTGTTAGAAATCTTATTTCAAGGTTGAACCAAATGTTGGTACTACAGTAGCTTCGATTTGCTAGGTTGAACCAATACTTGGTACAACTATAGCTGCAACCTTGCGATGGTCAAACCTTCTACCATGATTTAGTGCTTCTTGTTGAAAAATATGCACCAAATTACGGTAAACGATTTCTCCACTTTATGGATGTAGGTAGCTACTGCAGTACCAAGACTTGGTTTAATGAAGCACCAAATAATTGTATAATGTTTCTCCATCGCATGGTTGCAGCTACAGTGGTTCGGGATCCGGACATAATATCGCGGGACCAGGGTTTAAACTGCCATTAGTTTTTTTTAGCATTTTGCTAAAAGGTCTCATATTTTGCTAAAACATGTCGGTCAGAATTTCGCTAAAAAGCTAAAACTGGATAACTGTATAAAATATCTCTATATAATAAATAACACAATTTTTTTTTTTTGTTGTTGTTGTTGTTATATTTGCAGGGAAAAACTACGAAAGGACAAATTTTTGGGAATCATTATTTACATAGTAATTTAGATTTATTTTTAATTTTCAATGATTGAATTCAAATGCAAAAATATTTAAAAGTATGTCAGAATTCAGAATTTGCTTCATAGAAGCATTCTTAGCACTAGTATTTCACGATTATCTACCACTACACTTTACTTAATTTTTAAATTGCTTTTTTATTTTACACATATGATATGAATACCTCTTTTTCTATTGTTAAAATCAAAACATAGTTTCCCTGATTCATATTTTTAAAGTCACAAATATGGATGCTTGGTTAAAATCATCAATGAACAAAAGGAATAGAAAACAAAACTGAGGATAACAAAGCTAAGTAAAAGAAATCAATGGTATCCAAAGAATTAATTAACTTTCGAAAAAGCTAAAATAGTGCTTGCCTATTTTCGCTAAAATGCTAAAGTAATTTTTTTGCCAGGTTAAACCCTGCGCGGGACAAAATATCGCGTCAAAAAAATCATATGATCTATTTGAAAATTTGATTTTTTGTCCCGTGTGATCTCTGGCGGTTGCCACAGGGCCTTATAAATATTAATTAATTAATTAAAATAATAAATAAATAAATCATAGAATTGAATTTCATTATTTTATCTATGTTTATTTTTAAGTTATTCTATCTTTTGCTTTTCACTATTCAAAATACATTTTAAAAATCGTGTACATCACTGCTGACATTAAAGCTGAACACTGTTCTCAAACTTGAATTAAAATTTTTAAAATTAATAAGCACGATTGAATTAATTATGACTAATTTTGACAAAAGTTAATAAATATAGTTTTAAAACTATTTTAAGTAAAATTTATAAAAATTTTTGTTGTAGGTTTGTCAGATTGTCAGTGCTCTGACCTAGGTATGTGTCGTCATGAAATTTTATACAACATTATTGATAATTACCAATTCATTTTTGCTTTGTATTCATTTACGTCGGCGATATTTTGTCCTCGCGATATTTTGTCATACGATATTTTGTCCCCAACCCCAGTGGACCTAGGACAAAATTTTTAACAGTGTAATTTACAATATCCATATTTTTCTTTCGAGTGAAGGTAATAAATATAGTAAAGTTATGAGATATGAAAAAAGTCAGTTAATTTGATATACTTACACTATTTTTAACAGCTAGTTTAAAAGGTTTTTTTTTTTTTCATTCCTCAACTTTAGAAGTAAATTGAGAAAACTATATTTGTAAAATTGTCACTAACCAATTTGGCGAATATGTGTTAAAAGTAAATATATAATAACAGGAGACTTGGCGTTGGAATATTAAAACTCAAATAAACGACTACGTCAGAAACGCCAAAGAAAAATATTGGAAATGCATACAGCTGTTTCGGCAGCTTTAAGCGTGCCGTCTTCAGTGCAAAAAGCTTTGGCGTTTCTGACGTAGTCGTTTATTCAAGTTTTAAAAGTAAATATAGTTGCACACATTAATAATTCATTTATATTGTTTTTCGTAAAGTTTTTTTTAATAAAAGAAAAAATATATATATACAGAGGGGGGAAATGGTAAAAACACATTTTAATTACACTGTTAAAATTTTGTCCAAGGTTGAATCAAACCATGATACTACAGTAACTACAACCATGAGATGGTGAAACCTTTTACCGTGATTTGGTACGAGGTTTTATCAAAACTTGGTACTACAGTTGTTGTAAGCATAAGATGGGGTGACTTTTTACCATGATTGGATGCTTTTTTTTTTTTTTTTTTAAACAAGAAGTACCAAATCATGGTAGAAAGTTTCACCACATCACGGCAGCAGCTAGTACTGCAGTACCCTACTTTGGTTCAATCTAGCGTATTGCAGCTACACTAGTACCAAATTTTGATTCGACCTTTAACTGAAATTTTTAACCAAGTAATTTTTTATGCTTTGGAGCTATATGTCATGATTATGCTATGTGGTATATTTTTCTGTGTATCAAAAGAAACTGTAGTACAATGGAAGACGAATGAAATTTTAATAATAATAATATTTACAATATTAATAATGAACTTAACTATATGAGATTTCCTAAGCAACAACAACTATAATGGCGATGATAATGATGAACTTAAATATATATCCAATTTCCTGGGCAGAGCAACAACTACAATAATAATAATTATAATAATAATAAAATTCAGTATATGGGCATTCCTATAAATATTTGATGACTAAAGCTTGAAAAAACAATTCTTTCACATTAGCTCTTAAATTTCTTAGTATAATGACACCAGAGGGTATGTCATATACTGTTATAAATTATACACAAATGTACAATGTTATTGAAAAACTAAATTATATTTACTTGGTTGCATCTCATGCATCCTTCAATATTGGTTCCGCACCAAAATCCCATTGCCAAAAAGTACTTCTTCCGCTAAAATAAAAGTGGATGGTTGGCATGGGCGTCGACAGAATGGGGCAAGAGGGGCACTTGCCCGCCCCCCCCCCCTGGAAAATTCTATTCAGCATTTTTTCTTTAAATTTAAAACTATGATATCAGAATTTTATTTAGAAAAAAATTTGCTTCCCCCCCCCCCCCCACTGAAATTTTTTCTGGCGACGCCACTGATGGTTGGTTGAATAAAAAGAAAAAGAGAGGGTGATTAGTTGCAGAACAAAATCTTTAATGCATTTTCTAAGTGTATAAAATTAAAATAACATTTGATATGTATAAAAAAACAGAACTTTGTGTAATAATGTGAACACAACATGGGAAATTTTGCGAAAAATTTTCAGAGGAAAAAAGAAAATTAATTTAAAAGATAGATGAAATAAAGAGATAAAAAAAAATAAAACGATGATTAATATATATATATATATATTAATCATCGTTTTATTTTTAATAATATTTCTTTAATATAATTTCTTTAATATATTTAATAATTTAATATATTTTATAATTTCTTTAATATATTTAATAATATTTCTTTAATAATACTAAATATATATATATATATATATATTACTGCAGAATCATTTCAATATTATTTTTTGAAGTTTTATAGTAAAAGTGAATTTTAAATAAATATGCCACTAAATAAATAAATTAATTAATTAAAATACTTTTAATTCTTTGGAATGGAATGAATTGGAAAAAAAAATGGTCAGCTACTTTTACTTCTCATTTTGTATAACTGATTTTTTTTTTCTTTTTTCTTTTTTCTTTTATTATTCATCAAATTTAGGAACAATTTCACGGAAGCATTTGTAATTTCCGCTAACTCATTTTGTGGAAACGTATAAAAAATAAATTGAGTTCCAGACTTTAATAATTACTTTTAGATTGTCTTTGGAATAATTTGTTAAACAAAATTAAAAAATGTATATATACGGAGATAAAAAGAAAATGTTAATAAAATCTTTCTTTTACTTTTGATTCTTTGAATAGATGTTTTCGCTACTTAATAATAATAATAATAATAATATTAAATTGGTAAAAGGAAGTAACATTATTTTAAATTAAGTTTATTGTAAATAATCATTGTATTATATAGAAATTAGTCACAGATGATAAGAATTATTATTAATTTTCAACATAATAAATATATATCTCATATTGGATCATATTAACATTTTTAAGGAGTCATATTTTATTATTAATATTCTTCTCTCGATTTTAGTATGTAGAGTTTTCATTTTCTTTTCATGTACTTTTTTTTTTTTTTTTTTTTTTTTTTTTTGAATGGGTACAATACATAAGTGAATGCGAAAAGAAAGGAATAGTTTTTTCTTCTTTTTTCTCAGTTTTAAATCTTATATGTTTTATTATATATTCAATTATTGATAAATAGAGATATCTACATTTCAATTTTAGAATAAGGTAAAAAGCATCTTATATATACATATGTGTGTGTGTGTGTATGAAAAATCTTACTTAAAAAAATTAATTACGTGTTCGAACCACTTTAAACAGTAATGGTTCTTTCCCTGTATGTTCTTTTGTTTTGGCTGCTGATGCCAATATTTTATTTAAAGTTTGATGATTTTACGTTTTATTATTAGTACGACAGCTCGTAATATTTCTTTCAAGCAGCGATTATTTGTAGTTACCATTTTTTATCTATCACCTAGAAGGAACGTGCAAGCATTTTTTTTTTTTTTTTTTTAATCTTAGGCCTATAACCAGAACCAGGTTATATTTCAGGTATGCGTTTAAAATATATTAACCCGTTAGTAGTCGCTAGTTGGTCGATTTGCCGCCCATCCTTTATTATTGCCAGATTTTTTTATTCAATGCCACCAAAAATTTTTAGAAGTGGCATTTCATATAGGTAAAATGCGAATAAAATCGAAGACACGTCGATCACATCATTTCTTAAAATTATTGGTGACAGTTAAATAAAAAGTGCGCAATCTGTAATAGGTGGCGCTGTCTATAGCGACTACTAACGGGTTAAGCTGGAAGTTTGTCATTGTATCTGTCCGAATTATTAGATTTTACTAAAAGGGTGTACATTGGGACGAAATCTAACTAACACCGGACTGTATTTGATAGTTGAATCCGATAATTGGTTCAAACGATATTAAATAAAAACCCCATTTTAACTTTAAAAATATTTTTTTTTTTAAAAGAAGCCAAAATTAATTGAATAAGTATGTAGATATACTTCTCTTTTGTGTCGGGAAAAAAAAAAGTACAAGTATTTTTTCTAAATAGTTAAAATAAAATTGAAAAATCTGTGCAAAAGAAATACAATAGCTTCATAACCCCTTGACGAAATTTCAAATTTGGCAGTGAAGTAGCTCAGACGCTCCTCGCCAAAATCTTTACTTACGCAATTGCGGTAGCTATTTTAATACATCGCCAAAATAACAACAAAATTTTAAAAGCAATCAAGGAGCTCATGTGCTAAAGACATAACAAAGAAACTTTAAGAAATGAATATAGTAACCGATACTAGAGAATGATACAAAGTTACTGCATGTCTCTATATGGAAGTATAGATTAAAATAAATTTTGTCGTACTAAACAAAATCTGCTTTGTGCAATTTTATATCTGTTACTTACGAAACAAAAATAGGCTTAAAGTTTTATTTTCTTCTTATTATTATTATTACATTTTGGCAATAATTAATAAATGAAAAACAATCTTTTTATTTATTTATTTATTTATGGTTTTACTTTATTTTTATTTTAATATTATTATCATTTACATTCCTCTTATTTATTTATTTATTTTCTTTTTCGTTTCATATTAACTTTTTAGAAAATCATCATCATCATTATTATTATTATTATTATTATTTTATCATTAAATGTTTGATTATTTTCAAATCAATTTAAAATATTTTACTTCTTTCCTCTTTTTAATATATCACGGGAAAAGTACTTAAAAAAATTATACTTTAATTTAACTATGGTTTACAGCTAAAAAGCAATTTGTTGCTAGTCGGCAAATATGAGGCATTACATCTTCAATATTATTCTAATAACAGAGCTGCCAACCTAATCTGGCAAATTGTTAGTACCGCCCCTTTTTCTACACCACTTAATTTTTAAAGTAATTTTCTACAAATATATTTGCGATGAATTAAGAAGAAAAAAAACTCTAAGAAAGGACTGGTGTAGAAAATGAGGCGGTACTAACAATTTGCCGGATTAGGTTGGAAGCTCTGTAATAATATTCTAGAAGACAAAATTGGGTATATTACTGGAAGACAATACTCGGCATTTAAGGGTTAAATACAAAGTATCATAATATCCAGATATTTCTATGAAGGAAGTTGAATATAGGTTATAAAATTGCTATATTTAACTAAAACGCAACAAATCTTTCTTTAAAAATTAATGAGAAATTTTTAATTACAGTAATTAAAATTATAGCTGTTCAGTACGTAGTACACCATAAATTTGAGGGAGCAATAAAAAGGTTGGCAGTGTAATAATATAGAACTTTCATCGTTAATTTATCTTGTTAATTTCCGAAAGTTACCCGTTTCAATCCGCGATAAAAGCATCTTTATCATTTTCAATGAGCATCTAGCATGCAGAAGAAAGAAAAACTTTTCCACATTGTGGGATATAGTTATAATAGTAACTCGTGGAAACTGAAAATAAAATGTTTAACTTAATTACGTTTTTACACGTGTATAAGACAAATTTATTTTACAGTGAAAGATCACACTGAGAAAAAACTCTGTAACTGACTTCTAGAATCCAAATTGTGTCTCAAAAAAAAAAAAAAAAAAAAATCTGATGTGGGCACCACATGACTTACTTATACACTTTTAGAAATATATATAATGTTAAAAAACATTGACAATGGATCCGAAACAGTTGGCTAAAAATATTTTAAAAAAGGAATTATCACCGTGCTCTGAGCTTTTCTGAAAGTTAGTTAAAAACCTATTGCAGGATTTGTACTGGTAACGCTGACGAAGGCAGCAGGGACCCGAAAAAATTGGCTAAAAGTATTAAAAAAAAGGAATTTTTACCGTGCTCTGAACTATTCTGAAAGTTTCAAATGTCTAGCTAGTCGGGAAGTTAGTTAAATAAATTTTCTGTTGAACCATATAAACGATGCCGAAGGCAGCAGTGACCCGAAACAATTGGCTAAAAATATTTAAAAAATGCATTGTCCCCGTGTTTTGAGCTTTTCCGGAAGTTTTAACTGTCTACCTAGTCGGAAAGTTAGTGAAAAATCGATTGCAAACGCTGCCGAAGGCAGCAGGGACCCTAAACAGTTGGC
This sequence comes from Salticus scenicus, assembly GCA_963930645.1. NCBI lineage: Eukaryota > Metazoa > Arthropoda > Arachnida > Araneae > Salticidae > Salticus > Salticus scenicus. Next base: position 70,302,408 of record OZ005659.1, read on the forward strand.
TAAAAGTATTAAAAAGTGCATTTTCACCGTGTTCTGATCTAGTCGGAAAGTTTCAAATGTCTAGCTAGTCGGGAAGTTAGTTAAATAAATTTTCTGTTCAATCACATAAACGCTGATGAAGGCAGCAGGTATTGGAAACAGTTTGCTAAAAATATAAAAAAAAAATGCATTTTCAACGTGTTCTGAGCTTTTCTGAAAGTTTCAAATGTCTAGCTAGTCAGGAAGTCAATTAAACTGCAAGATTTGTCCAAACCGTTTTTGAGTTATTACCGTTTTTTGATACATTATGGGCAAAATCTATGTATTTTTGGTCATTATGAACCAAATTTTCCTAATTATCTCCAAAACGGTAAATCATACAAAGTCCAAAAAGGGAGGTGCACAACTAGATGTTATAACAAACTTATGTACCAATTCGCAACTTTCTACGTTCAACCGTTTTTGAGTTATGCGACAGACACACACACATACAGACGTCACGAAAAATCGTCTAATGTCTCTTATATCTCTAAAACGAGAGCTCGTGTTAAGACGACACTTGCAGGTTTACAACTAGACATCATGACAGTCACACGTATAAATTGGCAACATTCAACGATCTTTCGTTTTCGGGCAATGTGAAATACAAAATCCATTTCGCAAATCGGGATTACTATACTTCCTTTGAAATCTTTGAACGGCCCCTGCCTGCCTGGGCTCGGCCAAGCTTAACGGGTTGGATGCCGTCCGCCGGAGCGAATAAATCGCCAGATCACCGCGTGGAAGCTGCTGGGCACCAATGTAACTAGAACGCCAAAGCTCAGGAATTGCAGCACGCTCCAGATGTTAAGGAATTTGGAATAAGTGCACTAACTGGCTGAGAGTCGAAATAACCGGAATTATACAAAAATAAAACAATTTTGAATTTAGGCAGGGAGGGAAAAAAAAAACGCTGGGGGAGCCGCTAAAGTTAGTTGTGCACACAATAACTAAAGCCGAAAGAGGAGGCCATTTGAAAAGGGGAAGGAGACACCACTTATGATTTGAGAAAGACAAGCTGAACGAGGAAGGAATAATGAGATTATAATAATAAAAAAAAAAATAATAATTACGTGAAGCCACTGGGAAATTGAAGATAGTTTTGGGCGCATAGCGAAAATTTTGAAGTTTTTGAAGTGGCAAGGCCTAAATAATCCTAATTGGGAGGGAAATTACTATGCGCAGGGAGGCCGAATGGAGAAGAGAAAGAGGGACCATCGCAATTTTGATCCACCACGGGGGGATGGTTCCCCGCGTTGGTAGCCCGACGACTGCTAAACGACCCCATCGAGCACTTGACGGTGCAGCACAGATTAACGAGGACCAGACACCGCCACACCCTCGTAAAAAAAAAAAGAATAAAATAAATAAAATAAAAATGATAATAAAAATAAATAGAATAAAAATAAAATAAAATTATAGAATAAATAAATAAATTAATTAAAGTAAGTAAGTAATTAAATTAAAATTGATGCGGGTCAAAACTTGGTGAGTACCAAAAAGAAATGTGACAGGAAATAGTTCTAGGCTTAACAAGGAAAGTATTACCTCTACAATTGAGAAAAGAAGTGCGTGTCAAAACTAGATGAGTACCAAAAAGACTAAGTTTCCGGGATTTGTATGTTGTGCGACCTGTTATGTCCTGCACTCTTGATGATATTGTACAAACCCGGCAAAGGTAATTAACATTATGGTTGCTTTTTGACACGCATTCAAACCTGTAACATTAAAAGAAGGTATTGATTGTGATCAGAACTAGATGAGTATACTATACTTCCTTATACTTTGTATAAGGAAGTAAAAAATAGTTCCATGTCATCCTTATAAATTCTAGTCCCCATTGAAAGCGAGTTATGGAAACCCTTATTAGAATTCTAGAGCGTTTGCCAATATTATCGAGGGAAAGGTTATTTAAAAATTTCTTAAAATAAAGGAGAACACAAGAGGCGGGTTTCAGGAACTATAATCTTGGTTTATTACCCAATTCTAGAAAACCAAGCAAGAATTCCTCGCAGCACAAAAAATTCAGAATATTGTTTTACCATCTAGAAATGTGTACACTAGAATTACTCGATCATTTCGTCTATTCAATTTATTAGCTTACCTCATGCGCATAGCTCGGAAATCTATATTTCTAGTTTAGGGATTTAGAAAAGGACCACTTATGCATTTTAGATGAATGCTGTATATTTTTTTCCTCAGTGCAGAGAACAAAATTATGCATTGTTAAACTGATTCTTATATTTGTAACAAAAAATATATTCATTATTCGTTATTAAAATTGTATTCATTGTCATTCATAATTAACTACCAAAATCTGAGAAGTACAATTTTCATTTTACTTAAACATATACTCATGCATGTACGCTCACACACGCATACAGTACAATAATGTTTCACTTAAAAATAAAGAAACACTACAAAATATAATATTATATATATATATATATGTGTGTGTGTGTGTACATAAATTTGAAAGCATTTCTGGGCAAATGTAATCTACAGCTGGGCAAATGTAATCTACAGATTTTTAGTAGTGAAATTTGGTGTTGGTTTCCAATTGCTTTCTTTCTTTCTTTCTTTCTTCTTCTTTTTATTTATTTATTTATTTTGTGTGTGTGTGTCATAATTATTTCTATGTTTATTATAAAATATACCCATAAATGATTTCTAGAGTAATAATAATAATAATTATTATTATTATTATTATGATTTGTCGGATCTAGAAACATTAATGTGATGCATTAATTTCTCAATCCTTTAGCCAGTTGAGTTTGAGGTTGAAGGAGAAAAGAGTTGGGTAACCTACAAAAAAGTGTTTAAAAAAGGTAACTGTCAACCGATTTCATGATAAAAAGAATATATCTGAAACTCTCCATCTTTGAAGATGTTAATATACTAAAATGAGATTATCTGGTGGCCAGATTCTTGGGATTTTGGCCTACGGTTACGACGTGTCAAATTCAAATCTCAGTTAAGTTATGGATGCTTTTGTTGTTCGAAGCTAATTTTAAGCTGTAAGTTTCGGTCTAATTAACCTTATTATGTGAAAATAATCATGAACCCATAAATCACACATCCTACGCTCTTAAAGGCAAAACACTTCTTTCCTATTTTGAATCGGTGAAGAAATTTATATCTTAATGGCTGTTTTACCCATTCTTCCCAAAGTAATTTAATTATTATTCGCAGTATATTTTTAAAAATGGATATTTATCTTAGTTGAAGTTTATTATACTGATGAAGATAGAGAAGGAATTATTATAGTTAATAAGTACAATTTGTAAATTTTCACTCGTGTATATTCTCTATAAAGAGACAGATAGATAGGTAGATAGATATAATGAATATATTTATTGAACAGTTTGTGCACTGATTTGAAGATAATTTTTCTCAGCGTCTAAAAAAACTTAATTTCTATTTCTGTTTCACAGTTATAGACTCCTTTTACATAACTTACTTTACAGCTTTTTACAGAACGTCTAATGACCATTACTTTCGGTAAAATATGTTTTATATACAAAAAAAATCTAACTTTTAAAGGGAAAAAAAAAACTTTCGAAAATAAGAAAAGATAACGTCTGATAACGCAGAGTTTACATTAAAAAAAAAAAAAAAATTAAAAGTCGAGTTTTTTTGTCAAATATTGTCATTTTACCGAATCTAATTACCTAGATATAATTTTTAATTGGTTACAGATGTATTTTTTTTACTCATATCTGTAATTTTAATTAAAATTTTGAAATGTTCGATTGGACATAATTTTATGTTGGGTACAGACCTAAACCTCAGCCAAGTGTCATTAAATTCTATACAACCATTTTCATGTGTTACACGGTGGAATAAAAAAAAAAAAAAAAAAAAAAAAAAAAGGTACTGTATACTTCCACCCATCCCCTGCACACAAAGAAAATATTCCGAAATCATTTTGGGGTTTCACGTTGTCTAAAATGTAAAAATAACGTATTTTTTTTTTTTCCATTCAAAGCGTTTTACTGAGAAAAGCTTTATGTCGCATGCGCAGGCGTTTTTTACTCATATCTCTAAATCTAATCAAAAATTAGAAATTTTCGATAAATATAATTTTAAGTTGGGTACATACCAAAATCCCTGCGACATATCGTTGACATCCGTCCAGTCGTTCTTACGCCATACCCGGAAAAAATAATGTTACACACATAAAGATATAACGACACACACATACACAGAAATTTTTTTGAAGTCATTTTTGGCTTTCAGATTTTTATTTGAAAAAAAAAAAAAAAAAAAAAAAAAAACTTTAGAGTTATAATGACATCAATTTTACCCTGCAAGTATAATTTTTCACAAAGTTTTATATCAATTTTAATATTTACTCGTGAATTTCTTTTCATTTCAAAAATATTTAAAATCAACTCGTAAACTTTTTTGACAACAATTAAAAATTAGAATAAATTATGTATTTTTGTCTAAAAAAAGGGTTTCTTCAACTTTTTCGATACTGTCCGTTTAGGTACTGATTATTATTAATTTTCTTTTCGTTTCTTTTTCTTGAAAGAAAAAAAAGAAAAAAAAAAAGATTTTGATGAAATTCTTGCAGAATCAGAATTTAGTTTAGTATGGAAGACTATTAGATTTTTTTCAAATTATAACATTGCTTTCAAATTATTCAATTATATTTTTGATAAATTTTCGATTTCGATAAATGTCCAGCAATCGTAAAACTGGCGACAACGTTTCATCCGTAGATTGAGACTAATAGTACACTCTGTACTAAAATAAATAAATAAATAAAAAAATTTCTCATGTATCTATTTATTAAATTAAACTAGCACAAATACGCAGCTGTTTTTCCAATTCGTCAGTTACTTTCTTATTTGCATGCGTATTAATACCAGTTACATGATTGTATTTTGCTCAAAAAATAAAAAATGAAGCAAAAAGAGAAATATAAATAACATATTTCATCCGTCAAAGAAAGAAAGAAAAAAAAAAAAAAAAAGAGAAAGAAAGAAAAACTATCGTATTAAAACCCATTCGAAACTGCGAAAAAAGTATGCATAGCAAAAAAAGTTTCATGACGTATAATGCAGAAAAACAAATCTGGAAATTTATTTATAAAACATTATAATCCAAGAAAATTTTGAAGCCATATTCATAAGTTTTGCCAAAAACATTTTATAAAACGGTAGAATGCCAAGGTTTTCATATTTCATTGTCAAAACTGCCACGTATTTTATACTTAACAGAACTGACGTTCAAGAAAGTTCTTTATAATGGTTTTTGAATAATAAATTGCCTTACGTAGAAAGAAAATATGCATATTTCTCTCATAAGGATTTTTTTTAGCTTATTGGTTATCAGATTTTTTAATATAAATGACAAATTGATGTTGATCTAAAATTTGCAAATGAGTGTTTAAATTTAGATGATATTTATTTATTTTGAAAGTTGGTTTAAGATTTATTCAGAAAGAAAATTTTATCTAATCATTTAACTTTCCATAAATATTTTGCCTTGCAAATTGTTCTTTCTGAAATATTTTTTTATTTATTTATTTTAATTTTTTAAAAAATATTTTTATGAATTTTTAAAGTTCGGCAAAAAATTTGATTAAAATTCTTTAACTTAAAGTTTCTGATGATTAATTCTTTAAAAGAAGAAAAGGTGTTTCTTTCTTTATTTTCTTTATTTTTTTTTTCAGTATTATTTTTAGTTTGATCATTACGATAATGGAAATAATCTGGTGTGTCACTCACACGACTTTCTCTTACCCTGAAATTTAATACAATAAATACAGGTTGCAGATTAATAGGTAAGATAACGAGTACTGTTATGTAAACCTATGTTAAACAATTCATATTAGGCTTCTGAAGAGTTTTATATGATAATTAGTTCTGTGTGAGGGGGGCTACCGCCCCCCTCAACCCCCCGTTTCATTAATGCACCTACATTTATATAGAATTTAATTCGGTTATTAAAAAATAAGCCTGTTTTTAAAAAATAATTTATTAAAATTATTATTTAAAAAAAATTATCTTTCATGATAATGCAGACGATTTCCATATTAGAGAAGTAGTATAACACCAAATATCCAAAACAAGCCCATTTTACTCTCAAAATTAAAAAAAAAAAAAAAAAAAAAAAAAAGTACGATTTTTTTCCGAAGTATTTTTTCGTTAAAAGTAAAAAAAATCGATAACTTTGTTTTAAATTATCGCAGATCGATGGTTCAACGATTCGTTTGAAAGGTATTGGCGAGCTCTTTTGAAAGATACCCATCGTGAAAATTTACTCCCCTCGAGGGGGGACTTCCCCCCAGAGGGGGAGGCGAGGCTCCTACATACACAAAAAAAATTTCCCAGTTAACTATCTCTATTGCAATATATATATATTCGTTTCATTTGGTTTAGTGCAGTCTATAGACGTTAAACTCTACTTTCCTGCAATTACCCCCATAGACGTAATGTATTAGAATTCTCTTGATTGTCCCTGTACACAAACCATTAGCTTGATCTTAACGAAAAGCTTACTGTAGCATTCCTATATGATACACATTTAGAATACCAAGTTTGAACTTTCTGCCATAATTTGTTTTTGAGATATGCTGATAACAGACAGACAAACAGACATATAGACAGACACACAGACATACAGACACACAGACATACAGACAGACACACAGACATACAGACATACACACAGACCATTTGCTAAAAACATGATTTTCGTATTCAGGGGACCTCAAAACGTGTAAATATAACAAAATCTCGCGTTCGAAAATTTGACCCAAAAACAATACTTTCTCTACCTTATGGGTAAGAGAAAGTAAAAAAGGAAATTTTTTGCAGTTTTCTTATGTTATTGTTGAAATAATGGAAGATACTCATTACCTAATGATTTATTTTTTTTTTTACTTCTTTTATATAGATAAGAATAATGTTTTTGATTCGTAAAAACTTTCGACTTCTGGTTTTCCAATAATTTACATGTTTTGAGATACCTGAACACGATTTGAGCAAGTTTTAAAAAAATATTTGTTTCCGCGGGTGTTTTAAAATTTTTGTGTATGCAGTATCTCCCAAATCAATGGACGTAATTCAATATAAGTTTATACAGTCGAACCTCGTTAACGTGAACACGCTTAACGTGAATTACTTTTAACATGAACTGCTTCGACAATCCCCATCAAAATAAAGATTAGTGTATTTATATGAAGATTTGTTAGTGATAGCATGAACTACTGATAACATGAACTACTGATAACATGAACAGTTTTTTTGTTTCCCTTGAGATTCACATTAACAAGGTTTGACTGTATTTGGTTGGACATTGACTTAAGATGGTGCTGATTAGCTTTTGAAATAATCACTCATTCAGCAGGTGGCATTGTCGTACTATTCTTTTATTATTATTTTTTTTTTTTCAAAATTTTTAATATAGCACCATATAACAAAATGTCGTAAAAATACACAGAATGATAATTGTTTTTAACCAAACATTGAATATATATATATATTTATATATATATGTCTGTGTGTGTGTGTGTGTGTTAAAAAACTCCTTAGAAATGCTTCCACGAACGGCATTTCTGGTGCCATAATGGAAGGCGATTCGTCTTAAACTGCATTCCCCACCAACGACAATATATGGATATAGCTCCACTTCAATAGCGCTTCTACTTTTTCAATTTCTTTAACAATGATGCTGGTGTTAAGAAAATGTAATATTTGGCAGCCAATCTTAGTATCTCGAAAATTTTCTCGTGTAATTGTCTAAATTTTTAAAGCGGAAATATATATATATTCTGACACTTACAAAAGGATTCCTAAACTGTACGAGCATAAAGTTTTCGGTAGTAATGGCAGATCTCTTGCATCGTAAACATCTCATTATCATTTACGTTGTAATTTATAATAGGAATACTCAATTCAGTATTTGTGGTAGATTGAAATGAAAATGTCTCCACGGATGGCATTTCTGGTGCCATAATGGAAGGCGATTCGTCTTAAACTGCATTCCCCACCAACGACAATATATGGATATAGCTCCACTTCAATAGCGCTTCTCCTTTTTGAACAGTGTTGCCAGATTTGGGGACTTTTTTATTCAACCCCCGCCGCTAAATTTTAATTGTAACGGTTGCCTAAGCACTTCGAAAGATAAACGTCTATTATGTATAGCAAATATCACTTCTCAAAATTATTGGTGAGAGTTGAATAAAAAAGTCCCCAAATCTGGCAACACTGTTTTTGAATTTCTTTAACAATGATGCTGGTGTTAAGAAAATGTAATATTTGGCAGCCAATCTTAGTATCTCGAAATTTTTCTCGTGTAATTGTCTAAATTTTTAAAGCGGAAATATATACTACTGGCCATTAAAATTGCTACACCAAGAAGGAATAATAATATCGGAATGAAATTTGTTGGACACATACACTATAGTAGGAAGAACAATTTATTAAAATTTCAGGAAATTTGGAGTAATATGTACTGAGAAAACAGTACATAAAGCAGCGACCTCTGTGAGCAATAACAGCACATATCTGCCTAGGCATTGAATCGAACAGCGATTGGATGACATGTACGGATAGAGCACTTCATGAAGTTTTAACACGATGCCACAATTCATCGATTGAAGTTACTGGTGAGTGGTGGGGGGCCAGTCGCTTAACAACGATTAAACAGTCATTTTCATTGGTGCGAGATCAGGAAAACGCACTGGCCAGAGCAACAGTCGAACACATTCTGTACCAAAGAAGGTCCGGGCAATACAAACAATTTGCGGTCGTACATTATCTTTCTTAAATATTGCGTTACGGAGGCCTCGAATACAGGGCAGAGGGGCGGGCCTTAACTCATCAGATATTTAATGGCCGCTTTTCAGACAGCCAGGAATACGAACATGAAGTAATCGAGACATGTATCCAATGGGAACAGGCCCTGACTAACGGCAGGGCATACGAGGCAAATGCCCTGGGCCCCCCTTCTGGAAGGGGCTCCCCTACAGGCGTATGCAGAAATCCTGCAACCTAAAAACCTCTTATGCCACTGCAAAGGGGCCCCCCAGAAAAGGCTTGCCCAGGGGCTCCAAGCAGTCTAAGTCGGGCCCTGAATGGGAATCCATAGCATCATTGCGAATGATGGACAGTATGATGATGTCGAATCCCAGCTGGCAATGTACATTATTCATAATGCCGTTAAATACGGATAAGGCAATCTTGATGCTGTAAACAGGATTGTGATTTGTCTGAAAAGTGACTTCACACCATTCCTGCGTCCAGGTTCATCGTTGATCACACATTAATGGCGCCCATGTCAGTGATGCATTTTTGAGGGTAATCAGAATTTTGGTAGACGCATACTGAGTCACCACCTGGATTGATGGTATGTGGTGCCATTGAATACAAGTCCCGGTCACCTCTTGTTTTCATTCCCGCCACTCTGAATACCAGCCATTACATTTCTGACGAGCTAAGGCCCATCGCTCTGCCCTATGTTCAAGGCCTCCGAAGCGTAACATTTAAGCAGGATAATGCACGACCGCTAGTTGTCCATATTGTCTGAACTTTCATTGATGCCGAATGTGTTCGACTGTTGCTTTGGCCAGCGCGTTCTCCTGATCTCGCACCAATGAAAATGACTGTTTAATCATTGAAACGCGACTGCCCCCCCCCACCACTTACCAGTAACTTTGATCGATAAATTGTGGCATCGTGTTATAACTTCATGAAGTGCTCTACCCGTACATGTTATCCAATCGCTGTTCCATTCAATGCCTAGGCATATAAGTGCTGTTATTGCTCACAGAGGTCGCTGCTTTATGTACTGTTTTCTCAGTACATATTACTCCAAATTTCCTGAAATTTTAATCAATTGTTCTTCCTACTACAATGTATGTGTCCAACAAATTTCATTTCGTTATTATTATTCCTTCTTGGTGTAGTAATTTTAATGGCCAGTAGTGTATATACATATATTCTGACACTTGCAGAAGGATTCCTAAACTGTATGAGCATAAAATTTTCGGTAGTAATGGCAGAGCTCTTGCATCGTGGACATCTCATTATCATTTACATTGTAACTTATAATTGGAATACTCAATTCAGTATTCGTAGTAGATTGAAATGAAAAGAAAAATATCACGATTTAGGTTCTTAAGTCAGAAATGAGAGTAGAAATATACTAATTTTAATGAGAATACTAGTCATAATTGACAACACTTTTTGTATTCCAAAACTTATGTATATATAACGCTCTCCTAGAAACGATAAATATATGGAAAATTCTGAAAATAGAAGTGCAAAATGCAAGTCACCAAAATGTATTATTATGTTAAGAATCTACTACACTAATGAATCTTTTATGTCTATGGATAACTATTATCTCAGTAGTTTTAAACATATAGATATTTCGGACAATATCCAGATAGCATCTCTATTAGAACATTTATTGCACACTGTTTTTATTTTTTACAGGTTAATAAATGAAATCCCTGCTGCCGATAAGATTGACGATAAATTATTATAGATACATAATATTAAATTCTATATGACATATATTAAAAAAATAAAAAATAAAAAATAGAGAAAATACACCTGTAACGATCCAATATTATCAACAAATTCATCTGAATATTTTACTAAATTATTAAAATTTGTCACACTACCTATGTTCTAAGAACTTTTGGCTTGTCAACTACTATCATATCAATTTAGCTTAGAAAATGTTATTATTAATATTATTATTATCATTATTATATAATTGCATCTGAGCACAGTTTTGCCTTTTTATTATAAAACATCTTGTGATCATATAAAAATTTCGCTATTCAAATAGTGTTTTACCGTTGAAAGCTGCTCCATTTGAATGGCAGTAAAAATATTTGATACAACATATCAGGAATTACTATAAATACTTTTCATTGAAACATATATTGCTTTAATTTTATTGAAAGTTTAATGCTTTTTTTCTCTAAACCATTGCATTTTGGAACAAAACTTTACTATGAATACATAAAATACTTAAACGAAATTTCTCATTGAGACAGAAAATCAAACAAAGTTATAACAAAACATTATCCATATATCGCGTAGTAATAAAAAAAAGTTCAAAGTTTTATTTTTAATTTTTTTTTTTTCATAATAATTGAACTTCGATAAGTTTTCTTTTTGCACAAAAACAGTTCCATAAAAATTTCTCACCATCTCTATAGAAACTAACCCTAAATTCATAAAAAGTTATGTCATCTTAACACCGCTATTCTTTCTCCAACAATGAACTTTTTTATGACTTTTTCCAGTATGTTAACTGCATTCTAAACTTCATGGACTCAAATAATAAAGTTCTCCCCCAATTCATAAAAATCTTGATAACGCTATGAATGTATAAAGTTTTTCATCTTTCATGTTCGAATTATTATCTGAAATACAACAGGAAAGAGGGATATCTAGGGGAAATATTTCTGCCTGATCATAAAAAAATACGTATATATATAAAAGAGTTTGATAAAACATATTGATTTAGAAAAATCTATTTTATTAACACGTGTTTCAAAGGGGGAAGAAAAAGAGTTTTTAGTGCTGAAAAATTCTACTAATAAAACAGTATATTTTAAACAGTAAATAAATTACAATAATATAATATATATCTGTATATATATATAAATTACGTGTCACGATGTTTGTTCGGGATAAACTCCTAAACTAAGGAACCGATTTTAATGAAATTTTGCACACTGTGTGCAGTTTGGTCCAACTTGAGAGATAGGATACTTTTTATCTCAATTTATTGTCACAATATTGTTTTATTGCAATTATTTGTTAATCATAGACCTTTATTAAAGTTGCTCCAAAATATCTGTGAGTTCCATTAATTTAATTGTTGCAAAAAAAAAAAAAAAAAAAAAAAAAAAAAAAAAATACGAGTTCATTTTCTTTTGACATAAAAATAAATACATTTAATCAAACGTGAACGTTAAAAAAATTATAAAAAGTTAAATTATGCATCTCACGAAAATTGACGTCATAATCAATTTAAAGATTTTATACACATTGATAAAGTGCTAATGTAGTTCTATCCTGTTCTATCATAGATATCCGTATATATATAAAAATTACGTGTCACGATGTTTGTCCGCGATAAACTCCTAAACTAATGAACCGATTTTAATGAAATTTTGCACACTGTGTGCAGTTTGGTCCAACTTGAGAGATAGGATAGTTTTTATCTCAGTTTATTGTCACAATATTGTTTTATTGCAATTATTTGTTAATTATAGACTTTTGTTAAAGTTGCTCCAAAATATCTGTGAGTTCCATAAGTTTAATTGTTGCCAAAAAGAAAAAATACGAGTTCATTTTCTTTCGACATAAAAGTAAATACATTTAATCAAACGTGAACGTTAAAAAATTATAAAAAGTTAAATTATTCATCTCACGAAAATTGACGTCATAATCAATTTAAAGATTTTATTCGCATTGATAAAGTATGTAGTTATACACAAGCGAAGTGTGACGTCACTGACCGCCTGTGAAATCAAGTAAAAGATTTCTTATGTTAATTACCCATTGTATTTTTTATAAAAAATTATTAAAAAACGAGGAAAATTATTTCCGGATTTTAATCCCCATATTTTTGTATAGATATGTATTATTTATCATGTGCATACGTTAGATTGAGTTATTTTGCTGTCAAATTGACAAAATTTTAATTTTAAATTTCAAAGCTCTGTCGTCCTTGGAGTTTTTCGTATTTGGCGATCAAAAACGTAACACGAAAATATACAAGCTAGATGTATATTTTCGTAATATGTATTGTGCGAAATATTGTTTCATATTATTCATTACTCTCTTAATATAAGTTGTTAAAATAACCATGATTTTTGAAAGGAATTAAATGTGTGCGCCAGATAATTTGGCGATATTATTTTTTTTCCGCGAAGGATGATAGATATGAAATTTATTCCGCTGCAACATGTTAATATCTTATGTCAGTTACATTATGTATATGCTACAATTTATTTCACGTGATACGTGTGTTAAAAATTTATTTACGACATAACCTTGCTTTTTCAATTTTTGTTGCATTATTCTAATCTGTATCACTTCGTTTTCTTTAAGAAATTTGTGATCTATACATAACGTTCTAAATAAAAAGCAATTATTTCAATATTTTAAAACTTATTTAAAAGTCTGTTTTATTTAACATTAAATTTTAAAAGTTAATTTAAAACTTATTTAAAAGTCTGGAAGAGTTTAAGTCTGTTTATTTGTTTTGTAACGCTAATCTATATGATCGATGTTCGAAACTTTAGTTAATTATTTCTCTTATTTTTCTTTACTTTTTCTTTAATAACTTACCAATTTTACGTTCCTGATTAAATTTGTGATTTATATATGTATTTTGCATTAAATTTTGACTCATATTTATTGCTGAAAATGCGATCGTAAAATCTTGCAATTTTCTTATCTTAATCCTCAATGCTTTCCTTCTAGATTAACTTGAATTTACTATTAAAATTTTAACATACTCAGAATCTTCTCACCACTTCGTTAAAATATATTAATCTTTTCAGTAATATATTAATCAGTATATCCCCACAACGATATTTGGCGATTTTTTGTTGGCGATTATGGCTAAATCATAAATCTATAAATCATAAATGATAATCTAAATCATAAATCAAAAACATAAAATAATAAATCCAAAATAAACAACATATAGGCTGCCATATTATATCACAAACAGTCCAGAGCGACATCGTTATCGTTCAAAACGGCGCCAAAGAAAAATCGCCAAATTCCGCTGTGGGGATATACTGAAGTTATAATTATCCGAATATAATTACTGAAGTTATATTATAAGTTATAGTTGTGGGTAACAACTATAGTATTTCCCCACATCTGGATTTGGCGATTATGGCTAAATCATAAATCTAAAATAAAAGCATGCAGGTTAACATATTTCATTGCAAATAATCCAGAACGACTTCGTTATTGTTCAAAAAGGCGCCAAAAAAAAAAAAAAAAAAAAAAAAAAAAAAAAGAAAGAAAAAAAAATCTCCAAATCCAGTTGTGGGGAAATATCAAATTATCAACGTATTACTTAGCCGCAGCAACGCGTGGCCGGGTCTGCTAGTATATATATATATATATTCCCTCTAGGTGGTTATTATATATCTAAATTCAGAATAAAGCTATAATTAGCCAGCAGAGTTTTACACTTCATTCGGAAAATGAAACTGATACTCTCTTAATATCATTTATTTATGAAATTACTGAATTTCTTTAAATTCCAATCAAAAATTCTTTCTTTTACTTTTTATCCATGATTTAGAATCTTCAGTCACAAATTGCATTCCGAATGAAGTGATAATCTCTTAGTATTATTACTTTCTTCTATCTTCAATAGAAGAAAGTATTGGATTCGTAAAAATTTCCGATTTCGGGTTTTTGATGGATTTACACGTTTTGAGAGCTGTAGAACACGATTTGACCATTTTTAGAAAATGTCTGCCTGTCTGTCTGTGTGTGTGTGTGTGACAAAATTTTGTGGCAACTGTACCTCAGGAACTACTGGACAGAATTTCATACAAATTGGTATGTAGTTGCACCTTGAGGTAAATTAGTGCCTATCAACTTTTCGTAAAAATCGTCTTACAGGTTGCGTTGCCATCCCGCTTTTTCTAAATTTTTAACATGGTAATATAGGGCAAAAATTTTCAAGATGGGTATCTTTCGAAAGGTCTCGTCAGTACCTTTAAAACGAATGGTTGAACTATAAATATGTGGTAATTTAAAACAAAGTTATCGATTTTTTTTTACTTTTAACGGAAAAAAAAAAAAAAAAAAAAAGAAAAAAAAAAAAAACGGATATATATATTTTTTTTTTGTTACTGAGTATATTTGTATAGGAAAAAAAGAAAGTCTCGTGGTGGCCACAACATACTAGTTCATTCATAAATTTACTAAATTTAATTTCTTTAAATTTTAATCAAAAATTCTCCCTTTTATTCAGATAACAAAGAACTGGTTGTTCTCTAACCAGATACTTTAAACTGTTGCCAAAGTATTGACATAATTCAATAGCAGAAGATTTCTTAAATTAAATGTATGCTATGAGTTTTAAATGTAAATGTGTATTCAAAAATATATATATAAATTCCGTATATGAGTATCTATATATTAATAGGCAAGCATAAAATTTGTTGTCCCTTTTTAACATATTAATTATGGGAGTAGAGGGTTGAAAATGGTATCATTCGAAAGGTATGGTTAGCCGGAAGGTGCGAATACAAATATTATTTTCTTACGATGTCAAGAAGGTATTAAAAAATACATTTATTTTTTATGAATTTTCCCCCATTTTTCCCTTTTATACACGTATTCCTTTACATTAAAAAATACCTAAAAGTAGAAAGTTATTAAATCTGGCAATTTCATAAAGCTCAAATAAAACCATAGACACAGTAATTTGTATAATGTAGCATCACTATACGCAAGCGAAGTGATGACGTCACTGTCTGTCCATGGAGCCATGAAAAAGATTTTCAATGTTAATCGTCCATTGGATTTTTTGTAAAAAATTGTTAAAAAATAACGGATATTATCTGCCGATTTTAATTCCGATATTTGGGTATAGTTATATATAAGTTACTGTCTACATGTGTTTGATTGAGTTATTTTTTCTGTAAAATTGATAAAATATTCATTTAAAATCACAAAACTCCAGGTAAAAAAAAAAAAAAAAAAAAATGGCAAACTTCCAGTTTCGAATGTAAACATAAACATTTCATTTCAAAGAATGATATTTAAAGAATAAATATTCAACTAATATACTAAATAAAAGGAAAATGGATTTGTTACTAACTGCTGCATGTATAAGTAGACGATACGGAAAAAATTCCGATTTCCGTTTCTTGCTGAATTTACATGTTTTGAGCTTTCTTTACGTTTCAATTAACTGAAATTGGCTACTTATTTTTTAAAAAAGTGTCTTTATTGCTAGCTTTTGTGGGTAGAAGAAGCAAGTAGAAGATACATAAAAACTTTTGATTTCTGGTTTTCGATGAATTTACACGTTTTGAAATTTCCTTGCATTTTAATTAAGTGAAATTGACTACTTATTTTTATTTTTTTTAAAGTGGATTTATTATTCTTTCCTCTGCATATATAAGTAGAAAATATAAGATTCAGAAAAGTTTTAGATTTTCGGTTTTCGATAAAGTTACACGTTTTGAAATTTCCCGAACTCAATTCGACCATTTTTGAAAAATATCTTTTTTTTTTTTTTTTTTTTTTTTTTTTTCCGTGTGTGTGTGTGTGTGTGTGTGTGTTCAAACACTGTCACTGTACTTTATGAAACAATCGAATTAATTTAACAGAATTTGATACTTGGTTGGGCCTTGGTTTGACATGGTACCTATTAGCTTCTGGGCTGTATCACACAACAAGGGGCGTTTTCACGTTGCGATTTTCTCTCATTTCAGGAAAGACTAACATCTACAGAGAGAAATAGTTATATTAAGTACAACTCTGCTGATTCAGTTAGAGTGAATATCGGCAAACAATTGCCGCAGCTGTGTTGCAATTGCATTCCGTTTAGGACAAGGCAATAACTTTGCTTTGCCACGCTTTGCAAAAAAAATGTTCGAGTTTTGACCACTGGGCGATACTAGTATGAGTTAATCTGCATGTCTCAAAGCGTTATTCATCAATTAAATGTATTTATCATGCAAAATAATAATGCGATTTCAAATAATAATTCGATTTTTTTCTTAACCATTCTGGCATGTTTTACATATTTAAAATAAAAATCAATATTAAATAAATAAAGTAAACAACAAAATTTCACTACCGAAACGTCATTGGATGCCTCCATTTGAAGACTCAAAAAGTTTTCGGTTTTGTCTGTGTGTCTATCTGTCTGTTTCGCGATAGCGGCCGCAAAAATCACGCTATTGACTTGAAAATTAGTACACATCTTCATCAGACACACGGAGTTAGTTGTATAGTTTTAGTTGCGTATCCTGTTTATAATTCGTGCACAGGGACACACCAAAGGTTTTCTTATGAGTACGGCCCAGTGTTGCTAGACTGCGCGCGCGACTCTTCTATTCAGTAGCCACCAAAATATTTTAGAAGTGGTATTTGATATACATAATAGGCGAATCGAATCCAAGAATAGTCGATTATGCATATCAAATATCACTTCTCAAAATTATTGGTGACTATTGAACAAAAAAGTTGCGAAATCTGGCAACATTGGTACGGCCTATGGACAGAATGTGTATGTATTGCAATAGCAGCCCACAAACATCTTTTTGATTGACTTGCAAATTGGAACACATATTTAAACGCTATACAGAAATAGCTGTATAATTTTTGGTGACTATATTTAAAAAAAAAAAAAAAAAAAATCTCGTAAGGGGAAAGCCCGGCAGCAGAGATTCCAGACAAAGTCCCCCCCCCCCCCCAAAAAAAAAAAAAAAAAAAAAGTCATTGGTTTTATGGGCAAAATGTTTTTTTACAGGCATGTAACGTTATTTAAGATTATTATATACTTAATTTACGGTCTAAGCGTTTCTTTTTATGGGCTTTGTCTGGAATCTCTGCTGCCGGGCTTTCCCCGTAATCTTACGGGATTTTTTTTTTTTTTTTACAGTGTAGGGGCAGAATATCATATAATCGCATTTTAACACGGTTACAATGCGTTCACCAAATTGAAATTAACAAATGTTATTGAGGGGCTTAAAAGCATGTTTTCTGTTGAAATTTTGTGTTTAGACCTATAATTAATGAACAGGGCCTTACTAAAGTTTTCCGATAATTGCATGTAACCATCAAAATTATATCAAATTTCGAATAATTGTTCATGAGATACATAGAATAAGTTGAATAGTTATTACTAGTGTACATAATGTCCATGGCTCCTTTACAGGGACACACAAAAGTATTTCATGACATTAGAGTCTATGGACAATTTTTTATTTAATCGCATTTGAAAGCGTTTGCAATGTATTCAACAAAATGAAACTAACATACATTACTCAAATGCTTAAAAGAATGTTTCCTGTAGAAAAAGATATATATAGACGAAATAATTTATTTACAGGACCATTCAAAATAACTCCAATTGCATTCTGTAATCATCCAAATGATGTCAAATTTGGTTCAAATATTAATGAGTTACAATGAATTAGTTGCATACTTTTTGTTGGTGCGTAAGATAACTGTGATTCTAGTTCAAGGACACACAAAAAAATTGCTTACCATTACAATCTGTAGACAGTATTTCTCACAAGTGTATTTTAATGGTTAAACTCCATTAACCATAATGAAATAAACTTACATTTTGAGAAAGTTTAAAAGTATGTTTTCTGTGAAAAATGGTAGACATAGATTTGATAATTAGTTCACAGGGGTCACAAAATAATTCCGATGCAATCATCTATTATGCAATCATCTGACGTGAAGTTTGATACAAGTAATTATGAGCTACAAGGTATTAACACAAGGCCGGGAGTTGCAAGAAAATACATATATACACATTTATATAGATCGATATAGACCGACTGATACAATGTGGGGTTCAAAGGGACGGTAGCTCCCCCTCAGAAATGTACCTGGTTATCTAGCGAGTTAATCATGTATATGTGTGTGTGTGTATATATATATGTAATTATTTTAAATAATATGGAATAAATATTAATGATCTGCTGAGTAATGAGGGTTGCAAATAGGACGCTGAGGCTCCTGATCTGCAGATCCGCTACCACTAGTTTAGTTTTTATTAACGGTGTAGGGAATAATGAACTACTTCAGAACAGCAATAGAAAGATTTGACGAATTAGAAGTAAACCAATACTTGTTCTCAATCTCTCCTTAATTGGTTCTCAACTATTGAAAATGTTACCTCAGATAATTTTCTCTCTCTTTTTTTTTAATATTCTGTGTCGTTTGACAGAAAAAAATATTAAACTTTTATAAATTATTGAAGAATTTATTAGATAAAATTAGATAAATCAATCGCAAATATTGTTTTGTAATATTCTGTACTATATACTGTCTGTATAAATTAGAGAAAAGAAATTTAGCCCTCGTATATTGGTAAGTCTAAATTAATGCCGGAATCTCAGAACTTTTCTACGGTAATGGGATTGATGTATTTATTCAAAAGATTCATGCATGTATGGAAGTGTTACGATCAAGCTTTGTATGTAATCCTACCAATATGCGCTGCTTTAGTTAAATAGTATACTTCAAGACTTGTATTCAGTTCTTGGCGAATCACGTGTAACATGGGCGTATCATGCTGACGATAGTAAGTATGATATGAATTTTCAAAACTTCCTTTGACTTTAGAAATGGAAGTAGATACATGTGATGCTTTACAAATTCTATTAAAATAATAATTATTATTATTATTATTATTATCACAATAGCCTGGGATGAGAAACAGAGATCGTAGAGGTTAAGATAACAAGATGCTTTGTTTTGGGCAGATACTTTCTTTCGAGAAATCTCCCGTTGTGGAGAGGTGGCCGAGGGTTCGCTGAAGGCTGCATGACGTGGCTGAAAGTGTTCCGAAATATAGACAAAAAAAGCAGCGAAGCACTGTTCTGATTCATAGTAAAGTTAGGCATGTCGTCTTGCAGCAACGGCAAAAATCATGAGGCATACTCAGACATCGAGATACACATTAAAAATAATAAGAAGAGGTCGAGATTCATATTATCTAATAATTTTCAAGAAGAATCAATCAAATAGACATACTCTAAGACGAAAAAAAATACATGATTATATAAACATAAATTATTTCTAATCAAACACAAACGCAACGCAAAAATATAAAACAAAATATATTGAAGATTGCATTGATTTTAAAAGAACTAAAATTCTGGAAAATGCTATGAAATATCGGTATACTTACAAGTAAAAGCAAAAGGAGAAAAAAATTAATATATATATACAACATATATATTACAATTCAAGGATTATAAATTTATTAAATAATTTAATTTTCAAACTAAATCATTAAAACAAATATATTTTATGCTTGGGAAACTTTACACGATTAAAAAATCTTACTATCATTAATTATCTTTAACCAAATTTATGCGTTCAAAAGCAAAATTTTAAAACAAAATACATTGAGAATTGCATTGATCTAAAAATTAGCAAAACAAATTATGAAGTGATAAAAGCTATATACCAAAATATAAAAACGCAATAAAATACTAAACTTTCAAAACATACACTGTTAAAAATTTCAGTTAAAACTTGAGCCACTATATGGAGTAAATTTATAAGCAATACTATAATATAGTACAACCTCACTTTTTATAAAAAATAGTTAATTGTAGTTTTCTACTTCTTGCGGTTGAATTTCAGTTGCACCTAAACTTGGAGCTACCATACATCCACTCTCAAGGGAAGTGTTTCAGCGTACATGCAATTATAATTCCCTTTCTATTCAGAAGATGGCGCCGTTAGCGTGCTGAAAATCACCAGGTGTAAGCTGGAGAGTGAAAATAAAATCTGTGAAGTGAGATCGCATGTGATTGTGTCATCCAAAACCAACATTCATTACAAAAAAAAAAAAAAAAAAAAAAAAAAAAAGAGTTCTTTATTCAAATGTACACTAACTAGATATTACTATAATAAAGTTTATTGAAGTATATCTTTTAAAGAAGTGAGAAAAAATTATTTTCAATCCAGGAAGTATGAATAAGTAAAATTCTTTTTGAAACCAAACTAAGCTTACATTAAAGAGCGTGGTCGAAAACCTAGAGTAAAGTGCAAATTTTGTACATCTCGTCCATGAGTCAAGATAAGACCTTAGAAAATTTAGCCCCTTTTATCAAAATCAACGAAACACACATAGAACAAGCGGGCAAGAAAGCGTGGCACCGTGCCAAAGTGTTAGATAAGAAGGTCTTTATTTCGAACCCCGCCTCGGTCAAATATTTATTTTATTATTATTTTTTTTATATCTAAAACATAACACCAATATTTAGTTAAACATAAAATTACCAAATCATGGGAAAATGTTAAACCACTGGGTAGTTGTAGCTACTTCAGAACCAAGTTTTGGTTCAAACTAGCACCAAATTTTCAACAGTGTGATATTAAACTTTCAATTTCAAACTCTTTAATATAACATTTAAAATAAAATTAACCAACCGTAATAAAAATCTCTACTTTATAATTCAAAGTTATATTGAGATTTATACTGAGAAAATTATTTTATATTTATTCGAAATAATAAATATATTATAGAGAAATGTATAGATAAATAAATATCCGGCAGATATTTCAAAATTTATCTATGGAAGAAACATAATTCTTTCAAAGAATATACTCCTTTCTTATATTCTAGCTCTTCAATTTATAAGAATTGAGATATACCTTTGAAAAGAAACGCTTCGGAAGAAGATATGAAGAGAAAAATTCCATCATTTCTTTTAAAGTTTTCTAGTGCATCAGCAATATTTTTAACTTTGCGATGAAATATATTCGATCTGTTCTAAACTGCAATCATTTTTAGATAGTAAGCGAATCAGATAAAGTGGCAAGGCAGCTTCAAAAAAGAGTAAACAGAAAATAAAATCTCCAAAAAGGCATTGTACGTACAAAAAAGTATCGATTGGATTGGTTTGTCCCCTCTGTAAGTACATAGAAAAATTCGATTATTAAAAATATTTCGATTCAGTAAATTTTACATGTCTGCAAATTAAATACTATGACTCCAAGTATTTTAAAATTGTTAAATTTATAAAGTACAATATGAATCGAGGTGTTATTATACTAAAAGTTATAAATTACAAAAACGCAATAAAATGAATTTGATTGTTCTTAAGATCCTCATGTTAATATTACATATGGATTTATACGTTGAGGATTTTATAAATGAAAAACGTTGCAAACAAACACTGTTTCGAATAAATAATAGCAGGAAATTTCGTCACAGGAAAATGTAGACATCTGTGTAGCATCGTAATTTTTTTTTTTTTTTTTTTTTTTTTTTTCTGGTGAAGAGTTATGCTACTGTTTCGACCCGAAGCAATTGTTGCGAGTTTATTTATTTATTTATTGATTTTCTTTTTCAATTCATAGTACATTATCTATCAATAAGTATTTGAACACTTTCGAATTTAGACGTTATAAGAAATATCTAGAAGATTTCTTTAAAAATCATCTTGAAACTGTGGTAGTGTAAAGAACATATTATGTACCTGATACATTTTAGCAAAAGTTGTGTTCTGAAGAAGAAAAGGGAACCAGTAAAAAATTAAAGAAAAATCAAAATGTTTTAGCTCACCCTGTAAAATTTAACATTTTAGATGCATTTTTGGCTGTACCATGTGATTATGAGGATTTTTCTTTTTTTCCGTATAAATTTTTATGAGGCTACCACACATATTCATTCAAAAAAAAAAATAAATAAATAAAATTCCACTTTTTAATTATAACATTTAGGGTATTAGACCAAGTGCAAAGTCATTTTTAGGAAATTTAGCATACCATATTAGACACAGCATACTGTAGTCAGAATGCAAAAATGTTGAATATCTTGCGAAATATGAGCATTTTTACTATATAATTTTTAACTTCGCCTGTGCTGGCTTTTAAAAAATTTCATTTGCATAATTTAATATCGAAAAGTATTGAGCAGCTTATAGGAAAACCCCAAACAAATATTGTTTGTAAATTCAAAAAGTTACGAGAGACATAACAAACAGTTCGTCTCGAAAAAAAAAAAAAAAAAGGAAAAAAAAAAGAAAGAAATAGAAAAAAGAAATAAAGAAATAAAGATGATAGAGTTTTTTATCAATATCAGGGAGGGAACACTGGTGCAGAACTCATACCACTATGAATGAAACAAAATTTTCTACTTAAATCAACGATATTATAGGTAGAGAAATTTCTTAAACAAATACCGGTATGAATTCTACGCCATGGTTCCATCCCTGCAACATTTATTTACAATCAGCAAACATTGGATTACCATTGGGAATTGTTTGAATCGAAATAAAATTATGAATAAAATATCTTTTGAAATATGAGAATTTTTATTAAATAATTATTCACTACGCATGCGCAAGCTTTATGAAAATTTCATTTGCATAATTTAATAGCCAAAAGTATTAAGCTACTTATATTGAAACCCCAAACAAATATCGTGTAAATTAAAACAGTTATGAGTTATAGAATGAACCTAATTTCAGTTTCTCTCAAAATAAAAGCTAAACTTAAGGGGTTTTACTCACATTTTTATTTTGATTCAATCAGTGCCCAATGGTAATACAGTATTTGCAGACTGTAAATAAATATTGATAAAGCCCCCTATCATCTTCCTTTTCTTTTGAGAGAAACTGAAATTCTGTTCATTTTATAACTCATAACTGTTTTAATTTACATAATGTTTCTTTGGGGATTTCATATAAGTAGCTCAATATTTTTGGCTATTTAATTATGCAAATGAAATTTTTTAAAAGCTAGCGCATACGTAGTTAAAAAATATTTAGGAAAAATGTCCGTATTTTGTAACATATTTAATATTTTTGCATTTTTATTGCAGTATCCTACGCTAATGTAATATGCCAAGTTTTCTGAAAATGTCTTTGAACTGGGTCTAATACACTACGAGTTATAATTTAAAAAGTGGATTTTTTTTTCAATTTTTTAAAAAAACCGTTATATCTCCATGAATGTATGTGGTGTACCTCATAAGAATTTCTACAGATAATAAGAAAAATCCTCATAATCATATACTACAGTCAAAATGGATTTAAAGCATTACTTTTTACAGGGTGATCCAAAACATTTTGACTTTTGTTTAATAATTACCGGTCCCCTTTTCCTTTTCAGGACACAACATTTTCTGAATTATATGAGATATAACATGTTACTTACACTACCACAGTCTCAAGATGATTCCTGAAGAACTTTTGTAGATATTTTACAAAAGGTCTACATTCGAAAGTGCCCAAATGTTTATTGGTAGATAGTGTATTTACATAAAATGTTTTTAATTCATTGAATTTCAGCACCAGTTTTTCGTTGCATTTTACTGCTATGATGTTTTAGTACATTAATATGAAATCATTTAACCCTTAAACGTTCACTCCATTTTTTTTTTTTTTTAATTGCTAAATTAATTTCAAAAAATAGCTATTAGATACATGGCTGATCATATATATGTAAAAAGAAAAATATATTTGCTAATTTAATTTTTGAGAAATTTTTAGAAATAAATATCTGTATGTTAAACCAATTAAAATTAAAAAATCCTAAATTCAGTAAATAAATAGCTTTCTAAATAAACATTATAAATTATAAAACTCGCAGCAGCTTTTTCAAATCAAAATAATATTTCGTCAGACGAAAGCATCATGGAAGCAGCAAAGTTCACTGGCATCTATTAACAAATTTAAAGTGAATACTGGATATAGTTTCTTCTAAATCATCACTTGAAAAAATCATTTCTTGAAAAATATATTGAATGTTTGGTTTCAATATAATCCAATGAACATTAAAGTTTCAATGTAAAAAATTGTCAGCACATGTAAAAAGAATGTTTTAGTAGTTTATGAACGGGTTGGTTGGTTGGTTGGGTTTTACGTCGCACTAGTTTTGTGCAGATGGGCAATTGGCGACGGTCTGGGACACACCCCTAGAGGTGCTCCGGAGATATGCCATCACAGTTTTGATCCTCCACGGAAGGGATGGCTCTCCCGCTTCGGTGAGTTTATGAATGGAAGAAAAGTTGAAAGTCGCGTTTTTTTTTTTTTTACTTTTTTATACATATAAGAAAGCATTCGTGAAACATTTCAACCTTTGGTTTTCGATAAAATTATACATTTTAAAATTTTCTGAACACAATTTGACCATTTTTTAAAAAAAACTATCTGTCTTATTCTAGCTCGAATCTCTCTGTTAAATTAACCTATTACCAAAATTTTATGACCATTGTACCTCAGAAATCAACAATCGAAATTCTACAAATATTTATATTTAGTTAAATTTCGACATAAATTGTATATCATTAGATTTAGACGTATTTCGTCCAACAAGTGGCGCTGTGGTGTTGCAAACTCCCCCGTTTAGTTGAAGAGCATAGCTTAACTTCTGTAGTGTTAAGCACAGAAAACTTGATATGTAAGAGGCACATTACCCAAAACACTATGCTGATTCAATTTGAGTGCATATCGGCTGGCAGGAGACTCTGATATGCTGAACTTTACCGGATGGTTCTATAAGAAAAAAAACTATGCTTTTTTAATTTAGTTGCATATATCGGCAGAAAGGCAGTGCTGCTATATTACAATTTTACTGTTTACGCCAGTCTACGTTTCATAAATGTATCAAACTTCATATACGAGATGGATATTAGGAAAAAATAAGGTGATTTAACTTTGTTGTTTATTGGACGTTAAGTAGCTCTGTGATTACTTACATTTTACATTTTTTCAGATATCTACACCTCAGCATGTAATGGTTAAAATGGAACAAAAAATGAAATTGTAAAATAGTTATTGTGAGAAACGATGCTAATTAAATATTTGTGCATATTAACTGGTAGGTTACACTGTTATACAGAATGATATAGAAGAATATAGCGTTATGTTCACAGCATACTAGTCATATTTCTTGCAATATGTCTTGTTATATTTCTTTCCGAAACAAAGTAGAATGGCAAACTTTCAAAAACTTGTAAGTACTTAAATTTCTTTTCCCATTAATTCTTACAGAAATATATATATTTATATACATGTAGTCGTAGTGTATTATTCTTAATCTAATTTAATTACTAGGATATTTCTCATACTCAATCAAAATAAAAGTAATGAAATTAAAATTAAAGTAAATACGTTAAGGAATATGTAATGCGGGGTTGATCCTTAATATTTTGTCATCGTCTCATACAATTGCATTTGTTAGACTTTGTTTGGCCTATGTATGTTTCTGTGGTGAATTATTTGACTGACTATTCTTCGTTCTCATTCTTTTCTTTTCTTTTATCAAATAAGTTATATATATATATACATACTTAAAATTAAAATTAAAATAATAAAATTAAAATATTAATATTAAATACAAAAAAAGTAAAAAATTTACTGTGATATATATTTAAGATTTTGTGATATTTTCTGAACGTAGCGCATCACATATTAATTCTATTAATTCAAAAATGCCAATAGAAATGCATGAAAATAGCATTCGTAATGTAAATACAGTACCCGTCGCTTATTAAAATCACATTCGTTCTGAGCCAAAGTGATTTTATTGAACGGCTGATTTTTATATCCGGCGAATGTTTCTGCACTCAAGAAAAAGGTATTATTTTCCCCTTAATTTAGAAAGAAATCTCAAAATGTAACGAATAATGAAATTAATAAACAATAATAATTAATTTTTGAAAGATGATTAATTGTTTCTTTAAAATAAGTAAATTAAACACATCTCAAGTTCCTATGCGATTTCTTATGGAAAAAATCCTCATTACTTTGCCAAAAGCTCATGCTTTCCTTTTAAATTTAAAATCTTTCCGTTTAAACCTCTTGCTTCTTAGTTACTTCAAAATCAGAGCTAAAAATTGTCTTTTAATAATTAAAAAATAAATAAAAAAATTATCACTTGCGAATCAAACCAAATTTGGGATTTATTACCTCGTTTTGAAAAATATAACCCTTGAAATTGTTACTAATGCATACCCTCCAACATACTAATTAATATTCCGTAGTATTGTTAGTCCCGCCTTCTTTTTCACACCAGTATACTTTTAGAGTATGTTTCTTCTTATTTAATCGCAGTTGCATTTGGAGAATATTACTCTAAAAATTTATTGGTGGGAGAAAAAGGGCGAGACTAACAATACTACGGAAAATTAATTAGAATGTTGGAGGGTATGCTAATGCCAGTAATGGAACGTGCTTAATTTATAACTATGCTGCAAATGCTTTTTTGACAAAGAGAGATAACGGAGAGATTGCTGTGATTTATTTATTATTATTATTATTATTATTATTATTATTTAAAAATAAAAATCACAGTGTAAATAAAGATTTGTTTAGTGTGTATAAGTGACATTTTTGCTGCTGAAGAAAGATTTTTGAGTCTATTAATCTGCGACGCTTATTTTATTAAGCGGTGGTTTTATAAGTAGTTTCTATTGATTTGATTCCGGTCCTTGCAATTTGACCAGATTAAGCGGCTGATTCTATTATCCAGTGAATTTATTAAGCGGTGGTTACTGTATTATAATTCATATAGTAAAAAACAGATTATTAATAAAGTAAAGTTTTTAATTATAAATAACTTTATAAAAGGAAAAAGAGAAAAAACTTCATAAAATATATATCTTCATAAACTAAAGTTATACTACTGATATCAAATTTCATTTCTTTTCCAGTCATAAAATTCATGATTTTTTTTTTAAATTGTACCACAGCGAAATTCTCTCCAAGTGTGAAAAATATTTCTTAAATTCATGGAATACTTTATTCGAAATTGCTCCATTTTCGTTGGTAAAGTTGAAGCTTAAAGTCTCTTTTAAGCGGTACAGGATGCGTCAGTCCAAAGTATCATTCATTCCCTTTATCACCTACCAGCATTATTGCTTGCTTTGAAGTCTCTTAACCTTTTCTTTTTTTTAGGGTTTTAGAATGCAAAAAAACATTTTATAAGTCTAAAAGACATAGTGAATTGAAAAAGTTTTTATAGCAATGGAATTTCTTGAATGGTCAAAAATAAAAAAGTATATTGTATGAAGGACGCACTTAGACCTTTTTATGTTGCCAAAAACAGCTTTTCAAAAAGATGTTAGTGAAAATATTTTTAGATATATTATGATTTAGAAGAATGAAACTTGATATGGTTAGAAAAGGATTTAGGAAATAATCAATAGAAAGTATTTTTTCATCTCACCTGTGGATTTAGTAGATTTTTAAAAATTTCTAATTATGAAAGACGAAAATAGTATTATTTAATTATTGCTATTAAATCCAATTAGTATTAATGAAATTAATGGAGATATCTGAGAGATTTGGGATACTGCATTTTTAAATAAAAATAAAGATAATTATTAATAATCTGTTATAGCAATTCATGCTTTTGAATTAGTCATATTTTAGCACTAGTGAGATGTAAAACCCACTTAATCAACCAACCAATTATGATGCTCTTTGACTATGAAAAATTTTCATGGTCGAAATAATTCAATTTATCAACAGAAAAAAAAAAAAAAAGGAAAAAAAATGCACGTTTAATTCTTATTATTTACTTAGAATTTCCTTATCATAACTAATCGGAGATGATTTAACCCTTTATATCTCACTCAGATTAAAAAAAAAAAAAAATACCTATATGTTTGAATATGTTATCTGAAGGATATAAAAAATAGTTTTAAAAATATTATTAAAAAATAAAAATAAATAAATATAAACAATTGTTGACAAAAAATGTGTTTCTTGTATACCTGGAACATCGTGCAAATTGAAAAACTTTTTCGAAATATTCAAGTTATCATGCTAGAGGGAAATTTTAAAAGTCCATGAATTTTGTTATAACAAAAGCTGGCTCACATAAATTGTTTTATTTCTCACAAATTGCGCCTATGTAAACTGTTTACATTTAGAAAATGTATATCTGATTTTTTTTCTTTATAAATTGAACTTTAGTGGGAAAATATCGCATAATATCGCCATCAGTTGGGAATTTATAAACATTTTGTATTAACTCTAATGTTGCAAAGATAGCAACAGTCAATAAAATAAGATTTAAAAGCTTGTTGTAGAAATAATTTTGACTTTTTGGTGTGTTACAGAAAAGAATATGGTGATATGACGGGTTAAGCTAAATTATATCGCATTTAAAAATGATTATTTTATCCCCCCCCCCCAAAAAAAAAAAAAAAAAAATAGTAGGAATGGAAGATTAGGTAAAAATTGTTCCATTTACGTCCATGCTTATACCATCTACACGAGTTTAAACACAGCAATCTATGCTTACCATTTTGCGTTAATGTTCTCGTTAAAGTAGAGATCGTCGAAACCTAGCCGCTGAAACTTTTGTGAAGAAATGAGATTCTTTTTTGCTAGATTTGACTGATAACATTTACAGTCCTCCAATTTTGATATTTGGACAGCTTCGTGGACCTCAAAAATTTGCATCGCATTACCAAACCTCGCTGTTTAGTGTTACGTTATAGCAGACTTCAATAATAAACATTTTTTTTTTTTTTTTTTTTTTTTTTTTTAAGAGTGTTTTATGTATACTAACAGGACCTGGACGGAATCTGTACAAAAAAGGGATTTGGTATGCTGACGAATTTTGTCATTCAAAAGATTCAAAAAACAAAATTTCTAGATCGAATAATCACTACATAAGACTTGTGTAGGCTGGAAAAATAAATATATAACCATTGATTAATACTTGAAACGACTGTTGCATTACCCTTTTATAGAAGAAAAAATCATAAGTCTTTCTTTCTTTTTATTCTTTTTTTTTTTTTTTTTTTTTTAATCCGTTTCCGTAGATGTATTCTTTCCTATAGCTAACATCAAATATCTTTTATCTTATTATTTGAATCAATGATTTATCTTCTTTCTGAACTTGGCAAATTTAAAGGACAATTTATCATTGACTGCATTTTACATGTTGCGTTCGTGCTAACAGGCCCTTGCATAGAAAATGAATTGTGTTGTCTACAAAATCTGGCGGGACATTAAAAAAAGATCGATATTGTCACCATGAAAGTAAATTTATTGAATAATATATTATGTTACCAAAATATTTCATATTTGTTCTTAATATGTAACCCTTTATGTAAGTGATTATTATTATTTTTTTTTTAATATGAAATTTTTGTTCCTACACTTTGCTGTGTTATTCATGAGTTTGTCCGTTTAAACTTTTTAATAAAGTCGTAAATTTATATTTTGAAATTTTACATGCGTTTTATGTTTACAGTATCTACGATACTATATTTTTCTTGCAGATTTTTTTCCTTGTATTTTCTTTTTATGTTAAACTAGTTGTTATACCTATACCTTGCACGGGTATATACATACATATATATATATACAAATAAATATGAATCAAAACAGGTAAAATTGTATTTATTAATTTTAATAATACATTGCTTTTTTTTTTTTTTTACAGTAAAATAAACTGCAATAAAAGAAACAACTGCACTTTTATTAAAAGCAGAAGGTTATTTACAGAAAACAGATGGTAATTTACAAATTAAGGTTTAAACTTGGAATCAATTCTGCGTCATTTACAGACAAATTTCTGAACAGTATAGGCTGATAAAATAAGCTAAAGATGCATCTGATTAATACAATCGAAAATATATTTATAATTTGGTTTCTTTAGTTATATATCTTTTAGATATATTTTTTATCACAACACGAGCGCATTGTTAAATTTCAGTAACATACTTGTGGAGACAACAATGATCTAAATTTGAAAAAAAAATACCTTTTTACTTCTTCTTTTTTTTCTTTTTTTTTTAAGCAACGTGTGTACAAATTAAGCAATATGAGCATAAATTAAAAGATGAAATCTCTTTCTCTCTCGCTTTCTTTATATATATATATATATATATATATATATATATGGCGTGATCAGTTTATATATGGCGTGATCAGTTATTATACATACTGGATGATCAGTTTAAAAGAGTACCCATTACTTTTTCTTATTACCCTTAAATCTGATGGATGTGGTAACTATTCTAAGTGAGGGAGACAAATTCTAACACTGTTGGACTGTTACAACTTTATTGGTGAGGTAAAACAGAAATGGAGACGCACAGTGTTACTTAATCCTGTGATAATTATGTTTTCGAAAAACATAATTTAATTAATTTTTTTTACATTATCATTCCTTACAGAAAATATTGAAAATGATCGCCACCATTTTTATTGCGAACATGAACATGTTGAAATAAGTTTTTTGACACACTTCGCAGCCCTGTTGATGTTATTGACGAGATTTCTTCAGTTATGATCTGTTTTAATTTATCGATTTTTGTTTTTCATAAATAAAATTATCACAGGATTAAAAAACATTGTGCGTCTCCATTTCTGTTTTACCTCACAAATAAAGTTTTAATTGTCCAACAGTGTTGGAAATTGTCTCCCACACTTAAACAAGGTTCAAACAATTATACTACAATGTTAGAATAGTTGCCATATTCATCACATTTAAGGGTAATCAGAAAAACCAACGGGTACTCTTTTGAAACTGATCACCCTGTATATATATATATATATATTAAATATACAGAGTGCATAGGAAAGTCCCTTTAACCTGAAAATACTTGCGAACGGCGAGTGCTACAGCCACGCAAGTGAGGTAACGGTATAGTAAAGTGACAATGCCCGACCTAATGCAAACGACAGCAGCACCCCTAGTGGCGAAATTTGGAAGTTAGCCATTGCAAATCGAAAACGAAAAGAGATAGAGCAAAATTTCCAATTAGAAAGTTTTAAAGCATCAATTAATTAATACGAAACGATATTTGGTTCACACGGATAAGATAAATTGGCGCCTGTATACCCAAAAATGTCCGTAATCTATGTGCGACTGTTCTACTCTACATATTCACATTTCGGAAATGTAGCAGTGTAAAAATGCAGTTTGTGACTTTGTACTGTACTGTATTGTCTGAAAACTTTAATTTCCAATGCATTTAAAATTTTAGTTTAAAAGGTGTTGACGCTCGCTTGATACAAACAACATAATCTCATAGCATAAAATTATTAATGGCAGACGATAATTTTATTCCTAATGTGCGAGCGCTTTCATTTTAAAAATTTTATTTTCTGTGCTGTGGCAATTTCAATCGTTGCCTAACGACGGGTAGAAAATATGTGTTCTTTTTTGAAAGTGACAAAACAAATGGAATTTTGAATGATCCTAAATGAATGAGATCCTACAAAAGATACATTTCTTAAAAATAAACGTTTGGATTTAGAATTTTGGAGCTGTGTGAGAATGTCAAGCTTCACTAACTTTCAATATTTCCAGATGGTGCTTATTTATGGCGAATGTCAACGAAACACAACGCATGCTGCACGGGAGTATGCCGTTCGTTTTCCAGGTGGGCCATATCCAAGTGCAGTTACCATCGCAAATGTAGTGCGACGGCTCATGGAGACAGGAAGCACAAAAAGTCGTCCGCGTTCTGGCAGATCAGTGAGTGCAGGTATGCGTATACGGCCAGAGAGTATTTTGGCATATGCACTAGCCCATCCACACAGCAGTACAAGAGAAATCAGCATGGCTTATGGCTTAACACGGACCCGAGTATGGCAAATACTGCATAGTCAACATGCACATCCCTATCATGTCACTCTGCAGCAAGAACTGTTGCCACGGGATAATAAGCGTCGATTTGATTGGTGCAACTGGGCATTATATAATGTTCAAGATAAATCAGATTTTTTGTCCAACATTGTTTGGTTGGACGATGCACTGTTTCGGAGTACTAAACCGACATAATGCCCACTACTGGGCACTGGAAAATCCCTCGTGGGGACTATCCACAAAACACCAAGTGTGCTGGCCCATTAATGTGTGGGGGCGGTATCTGGAAGGATCGCTTAATGGGACCTGTGTTCTACGAAGGTACATTAAACGGACAGCGGTACCTCCAACTATTACAGGATATCATACCCGACATTTTGGATCATATTCCCCTGTCGCATTACGGGACATGTGGTTCCAACATGACGGTGCTCCTGCACATCAGCCAGCTGGAGTGCGAAGCTTTCTAAAAGATTGCTTTGGACAACAAATTATTGGGTATGGTAGTAGTATTGAATGGCCTCCACGATCGCCGGACCTGACTGCGATGGATTTCTTCCTGTGGGGTTACATAAAAGATCAGGTTTATGCAACTCCACATACAAGTCTGCTGGATCTACGTCATCGTATTACAGATGCTTTCAATAGTGTAACACCTTCCATGCTGAGAAATGTGCATGCAGAATTACTCACACGAATACAAACGTGTATTGTGAGCAATGGCGAACTTTTCGAACATTCTCAACATTAACTTTTTATCACTATGAGACTTAGAGTTTAGTTTACCTATTTTGTTTTTGTGTGTGATGTTATCAAAATGTATTGATGTAAGTACATAATATTTATTCATTAAATTGTGCATATTTCTTCTTTCCTCTGGCTATTCCTTTCAAATGTTTACACAAAAGGAAGTGCATCGATTTTGGATATTTTTTGGGTATACAGGTGCCAATTTATCTTATCCGTGTGAACCAAATATCGTTTCGTACTAATTAATTGATGCTCTAAAACTTTCTAATTGGAAATTTTGCTCTATCTCTCTTCGTTTCCGATTTGCAATGGCTAACTTCCAAATTTCGCCACTAGGGGGCACTTCTGTCGTTTGCATTAGGTCGGGCATAGTCGCTTTACTATACCGTTACCTCACTTGCGTGGCTGTAGCACTCTCCGTTCGCAAGTATTTTCAGTTTTTAAAGGGACTTTCCTATGCACGTCTAGTTGCAAAGTCGGCCATCTCCAAAAAGGAAAATTTTAAGGAAAAGGCGATTTTTCGCCACACTTACTAAAATAAGTTAAGAACCAAAATTCTTTAGTTTTAGAATTGTCAGAGCAGTATATTTAAAAACTCTAAATAAGATGGCAGGGGCACGTGATGGTAGGGAATTATACAAATTTTTATCTTTTATTTGGCCTCCTTTGCAACTTATTTCGGAGTGATCGGTTTTGCAACGAACAAGAATTTAATTTTAACTAAATTTAATGTGAATATTAGTTTTTTAGAGTTGCAAATGCACAAAAAGTTTTGTTCAATTAAATTTTACTTATAAATAACTTATTTCTGTTACCTCTGATAAAAAAAAGATAAAAATAAAATAATCTGAAAAAAATTACTGATATCCATCGCAAAAAATAACGCTAGAAAATTATTAAAATGTATTACAGATGTCCCAAATTCACTAATCACGAGCTATTCTTCGATACAATGGAAATTCATTCGAATTTTAAGCAAACTTACATAAACACATTGCTATAACCTGCTGAATTATCATAAGTATGTTATTAAGTTACTAACATTTGATGAATTAATCATAATATGCTAACTAAGATACTATTATGTTAGCAATTAATATCATGTTATTATAAAGCGATTGCACATTACTTCTGAAATTTGCTTTTGTTCTTTTTCCCCGTCGTAGGGTCATTTTTTCTCTTCCTTGATTGATTAGAAGAATTTCTTCTACAAACTTCTCCAAAATCGAAAGAAACATGAAACTCAAGTATTAGAAACTTTGTGTGCACCAAGAAAGAGCAGACACAGGCGAAAGAAAACAGGATAACACTAACCTAATCAACAAGTGTGCTGCTTTATTTGAGTGGAGCAGAATTGCTATCTGACAGACATGGAGATGATCCGTTTTCAAACTCACCAGCCTTAGGATTTGACCGATTTTGAAGCACATCATTATTTTCAAACGCAAATTACACAGAGATGGATCGGCATTGGAATGGTATCTTGTTTCCAGATGGTGAAAACGTTCACTTAGAAGTCCCAAGTTAAGGAATTGGCAGGTTCTGCAACAAGACGACACATAGATACGTAAATTATTAATATGCAAAATGGTATAAGATTCCAGGGAATGGAGTAGGGTGGGTGGTCAAGATAACAAAACTTCTTTTACTTTTATGTGTTCATGATGAAATGAAAACTCATGGCTGGTATCGTAATTCTTTTTGGCGCATTGCAGTCTGAGACAACATGGTTGCTGTTCTATTATGTGTATGAACTTAAAATATCTGTTAAAGTCTCCAGTAAAATTTATTTTAAGCAAATATAAAAAAATAGCAAACTTTCATTGTTTTTAATTGTGTGAAATAGCAAGATAAGCAGATTTTTGTATCATATTTGAGGCGAAAATCTCGGAGTACGGGCTTAAATGGAAATTAAACTAGCATTTAAATA
The DNA here is from genome assembly GCA_963930645.1 of Salticus scenicus. Lineage (NCBI taxonomy): Eukaryota > Metazoa > Arthropoda > Arachnida > Araneae > Salticidae > Salticus > Salticus scenicus. The sequence goes on from OZ005659.1 coordinate 70,337,406, forward strand.
ACTAATATTATATTTACGCTAAATGAAAGCCGTATATGACCATCTCCATTTTGAAAATAAAATGTAATAAAAGGTTATAACATAATATTCAGGAGCTATTGCAATATACATTATGTAAAAGAAATGATCAAATATTTCACATCTCTTATATTGGAAATACTAGATACATATGTGAGGAAAGAGAAAACATAAAAATGAGGGAAAATGCATGAAAGAAAGCATATGAATTTAAGCTATTATTCAGAGATTCAAAAAAGATAAAAAATCATTTCATTATATTAAAACGGTTTTTTTTTATTGAAAATTTTATTTAATAATTTATTTATTTAAAATTTTTGCCTACCTTTTTCAGGAAAAAAAAAATATATATATATATATAATATGTCGTAATTTAAGTCACGTGGTAGATACAGAAAGTAAAGTATAGAAAGTACGGTTTATCGTAAAAATTGCGGTTAAAGATTGACAGTGAGGTTTCAAAATTATTTACTATGTAATTATAAATTTAGGTTTTAGATTTTATTGTAATACGACTTAGCCCAATCCTTACTTTTCTTTTCTATACCACTAATTTTGAAACTAGTGGATCTGCAGATCAGGAGCCTCAACGTCCTATTTACATCAGACATTATTCAATAGGTCATTTTTATTTATTCCTTATTATATAATCGTATATATTGATTCGATCGACTTGTTACCATAATCAGATACATTCCTGAGGGGGCTGCCGCCCCCCTCAACCCCCGCTGTGTCTCTATTTGCATATCTTATAAAGTGTTACGGAATTGTAAATAATTGCATTTATTTTTCTATCAATTCTTTCAAAGAGGTTTAGTAAAGTTAATAAAATGCTAACTTTGCGCGTTTCTAGTCGTTTTAGCGTTAAAATAGCCTAATTTTCCCTTAAAAACACTTAAAAAAGCTCCAATAACGAGAGAAATGGATTTGGCGCCAAATTAGGCGACTGTTTCCTTTCTTGGCGATTTTTTTGGCGACCTTGGCGTGAAAATCCTTATTAGAGATATACCAAATATGGAAGCTCTAATCTCATTATGAGATACGAGAATTTTCCAGAACAGTCTGTGTTCGATAGAAAAGTATAAAAGGAGCATTTTTTCGCCAAGACGGTCAGTCTCAGATCTGTGTCAGTTTCGTCAAATGCTTGCTTTGCTTTGAGCCTCTTTAAATGAGACTTTCTTTATGTGTTATTGCTAAACAGTTTGTACTGTTGTTTTGCTGTTAACGGCTGTTGTTTAAGCTGTGTTTACTGGTTGAATTGAAGCTGATACTTGGTTTATAGACCTGTATTTTTTTGGAACTTTCTGTGAATACATCACTGAATTTTTGCAAGTTTTGCCTTTCATTCTCGGACAACTTACAGACCTCCAAGTACGCAACAATATGTATTCTTAATAAACGACGGTCTTGTATTATTTCCCTGAAATTCATAAATACCAAATTTCATAACTACCAAATTTCATACAAAAAAAATTACATAGCATATTGGAAATATTTTGCGTAACCTTTAAACTAATTTCCAATTCTATGCCCACAATTATCAACAGGAAAACATGCTTTTAAAATGCTAATAAAATTTCATTATATTTGATGGGGTGTAACCATGTTAAAATAAATTTTTAATAACTATCGACTATAGACCGTAATAGTACGAAATTATTTTATGTATCCCGGAAAAGTAGCCACAGTCATTATAAAAGCCAATAATAAGAATAAACCTAATTAATTATAACTCATTAATTTTTCAAACTAATTTGACATCATTTGGATGATTACAGTACATACTCGGAATTATTTTGTGTGGCCCCATACATTATTTAGTCTATACATAACCTTTTTTAAGAGTAAACATAATTTTAAGCATTTTTATAATGTATGTTAATTTTATTAAGTTCAATTCAGCATAAACACATAAAAGTGTTCGCTTAAATAAAACTTTGTCCATAGGCTCTAATGCTATGAAATTCTTTTGCGTGTGTCTGTAAACAAACCATAAACATTGTATACACCAGTAAAAACTATTCAGCTAACTTTGCGTTTAAAATTAGTAATTGTTCCAAATTTAACATCGTTTGGATGACTACGTGACATTGTCAGAAGAATACGCCGTAATGTGAAGTATTTTGGCGTGTCCCTGTATACAATCCACAAAAGTATAGACCTAAAAAAATAAATATCTATTTCTATACCGAGCCTGAATATACGTGTCAATTTGCAAGTCAATCGGAGAATTTTTGCGGCCGGTATACAAATTCTTCCCATAGGCCGTAATGATAAAAAAAACTTTGGCGTGTCCCTGTACACGAACTACAAATGGAATGCACACCCAAAACTATACAGTTAATTTCGTGGGGATCATGAACATGTGTACCAAATTTCAAGTCAATAGCGTGATATTTGCGGCCGCTATCGCACGACAGACAGACAGACAGACGGACAGACGGAACACAATATCCTTTTGAGTCTCAACAGTGGGTCTCCACTGACGTTTCGGCAAAAATTGGAAGTCAATAGCTTGATTTTTGCGGTGGCTATCGCGGTACATACAGATTCTTCCCATAGGCCGTAATGATAGAAAAACTTTGGCGTGTCCCTGTACACGAACTACAAATGGAATACACACCTAAAACAATACAGATAATTCCGTTGAGCTCATGAATATGTGTACCAAATTGCAAGTCAATAGCGTGATTTTTGTGGCCGCTATCGCGATACATACAAATTCCTCCCTTAGGTCGTAATGATAAGAAAAACTTTGGCGTGTCCCTGTATACAATAAGTCCCAGTATAACGAACCCTGTATAACGAACTACACATGGAATACATACCAAAAACTATACAGCTAATTTGGCGGGGATCATGAACATGTGTACCAAATTTCAAGTCAATAGCGGGATTTCTGTGGCCGCTATCGCAATACATACAAATTCCTCCCTTAGGCCGTAATGATAAGAAAAATTTTGGCGTGTCCCTGTATACGAACTACAAATGGAATACGTACCAAAACCTATACAGCTGATTTCGTGGGGCTCATGAACATGTGTACCAAATTTCAAGATATTGCGCTATTTTTGCGGCCGCTACCGCGATACATTCAAATTCCTCCCATAGGTCGTAATGATAAGAAAAATTTTGGCGTGTCCCTGTATACGAACTACAAATGGAATACATACCAAAAACTATACAGCTGATTTCGTAGGGCTCATGAACATGTGTAACAAATTTCAAGTTAATAGCGCTATTTTTGCGGCCGCTATCGCGCGACAGACAGACAGACAGACACACAGACACAGCCCAAAACCGTTTTGAGTCTCAACAGAGGGCCTCCACTGACGTTTCGGCAATAAATTTTTATTTTAAACTAAACCGATAAATTTAATAAAAATTTTATTATTTGAGAAAAATGAGAGAAATGGCCGTACAAAGTGGCTGAACTGAACAACCCCTGCGTGCTGTAATTATGATCTTAACTAATATGTGTATGGGAAGTTCATATTCAAATTTGCTCTTAGTTTTTAATAAATTTTTTTGTTTGTTTTTTTTAATCCATTTTTACTTTCTCTGGCCCATAAGGAAGGGAAAGTATTGCTTTTGGGTCAAATTTTCGAATGTGAGTTTTGTTACATTTATGCGTTTTCAGGTCCCCAGAATCCGAAAATAATGTTTTTAGCGGTTGGTCTCTGTGTTTGTCTGTCTGTTATCAGCGTATCTCACTAACAAATAACAGCAGAAAGTCCAAACTTGGTATTCTAAATGTGTATCATATAGGAATGCAACACTAAGCTTTTCGTTGAGATGGAGCAAATGGTTCGTGTACAGGGACACCCAAGAGAATTCATATACATTACGTCTATGAGGGAAATTGCAGGTAAGTAGAGTTTAACGTCTATAGACTGCACTAAACCAAATGAATTTAATATATATGTTTTATATGCGTAAAAGCATGTCTCATGCAGAATATGGTAGAGATATCATTCACTGTTTGCTTACAGGGCTACACAACAGAACTAGATTATAGTGCGACAATAGTTGAAAATTGGTGGAAGTGTATTTCAGGTTGTGCCGTGTATTATTACTATAGGACTACATTTATGTGCACCATGTGGTTTGTGAATAATCTTTAAAAGATATACAGGGCTGCAAATATGTAAGCGATAACATTCTTTTTTATTGTTTGTAGAAGTGTTTTACTATAATATTTTACCATGTCCAGGAAAGCAGCTCAGAAAATGAAATGAATTCCTCATAGACATATGATAAATAATGTATGTTTTTAAGCTAAATATTCATCGCTTGTTTTTTGCGTATTTACACGTTTTGAGACTTCTTGATTACCGAAGTCAAGTTTTGTAACGTTTGATTTTTGTCTGTGCTTCTTAGAGTAACTTAAAAACGAATAATTTCAGGAGATCCAAAAGTTGTATTTTCAAATCAATATAAGTTTCTTGCTGGAAAATTTTGATAAAGACTAATAAGTTGCAAGGAATGTTGCGTGTGAAAGTGGTCTGAATAATTTTAAGTGAACTTTTAATTCTAATAACAGATTTAAATTATATATAAATTTAGGTGCGGTAGTTAAAAAGAAGATTGAGAGGGGCGGTAGCCCCCCTCATACAGAACTAATTATCATTTAAAACTCTTCCGAAGCCTAATTTGAGTTGTTTCAACATAGGTTTACATAACAATACTCGTTATCTTACCTCTTAATTTCAAACCTGTATTTATTTTATTAAATGTCAGGGTAAGAGAAAGTAGTGGGAGTCACAGACCAGATTATTTAATATAAAGGCCTTTTTAGTTTTTTTTCTTTTTTAAGTCAAATTCAAAATAGCTAAGCAATTAATTGGACGGAAGACAAAATTTTGAATAAAAAAAAGAAAAAAAAAAGAAGTAAAGAAAGAAAGAAAGAAAGGAAAGAAAATAGAAAAAGAAAAAGAATTTTTTTTTTAAATAACTACTATTAAAAGACACATGTTGTTGAAAATAATATTTTATTTTAAATGTTTCACGTTAGACAAGTTTGTAAGATTTATATAGTATAGAGTAGAGTGCTGCTATTCATGTGTAACTATAAAATCTGTTTTGCATTTTGAGTTAATTGAATCGAAAAAGAAAAAGAAAAAAAAATAAAGCCTTAAATATCTTAATTACAATCACCTCTTTTCATTCGCCATTAAAAAATAATAGCCGAATAATTGAACAAAATACTTTCAAACTTAAAAAATATCGTGGTGTGGAAATAAAATTTATAAATAAACTAACAGATTAATAATGCTTCCTTGAATGTTTTAGATAAATCTCTCTCTCTCTCTCTCTCTCTCTCTCTATATATATATATATATATATATATATATATATATATATATATATATATATATATATATATATATATATATATATATATATATATATATATATATATATATATAAGATTAATAATATTTTCGAATTTAGCCATCAAAGAAAATATATTTATTCCACGATTCACGGCACTCACTTAGTATGTAACACTTCATTTTTATTTTAGCAAGGAATGCTAATCAATCATATTCAAATTCATCTCAACAAACAAAATAACATGGATTAAATAGAATTTGAAGAAATGAATTTCGTATATTCATTAATCGAAAGTAAATTTAGATTAGTTTGCATTGATTTATTTTGGAATCAGCCAGTGGCAGCATTAAATTGCGTTCACTGAGTGTAAAATAATAATTACAGAATGGCAACAGAATGAGATTAATTGTATTCACTCGACTATAAAACTTCAAAAGCAAACTTTTAGAATTTATTGAAGGGTAATGTTGATATTTTTACGAAGCTGTTATTTATCAATTATTTATTCATTGTGTTAAAGTAAAATTGTGTGATAATTAAATTTGTTTCAATTAAATGTTGAAGCAAGCTTAAAATTGGAAGATTACTTGGAGAAAAATGAATGTGACTCATGTGATAATAATTTAATGAAATTTACTTGGCAAATTAATTCTTTGCTAATACAGGAAAGGAGTTTTCTGGGTGGATTCATTGTAGGTGGATTTTATTTCTTCACTAATATTAATTGTTCTTGAGAAATGTGTTCACAATAACAAAAATACCCGTTTTAGTTTATTTTTTTTACTTTCTTCTATATGCAGGGTGTCCGTAAAATAACTTTCACCTTTTTTAAAAGTATCTAGAGAAAAATCTATCGAACTAAATAAAAACAAATTTAATCTATAGAAGGCGTGGGGAGATGATTTCTTCATAGAAAACAATTAGTACCAAAAGTCGCCAACTGGGAAAATTTCGAGGTTTTTGTCATGTCGGCACTATTGAATTATACATTTCAGGTAACTTATACAACTTTCTTAGTACTTATGGAATTTTGGAACTGTTGAAAACGAAATAAACCGATATTTTAAGAAGTTATTTGGGTTTCAAAGATAAAAGAAAAAAAAAAGGCATGTTTTTTCTATTTATTGTTTAGGTATAATAAGTAAATTTTTTATTCAAAAAATTGAGCGTATAAGAGGATTATAAAATAATATAAATTTAAACAATATTTTATGAAATTTTCATTAAACAAATTGGAAAAATCAGCCTGTGGGTCCTGATTTTCGGAGATCATCAGAAAATTGGTGGACGCGATTTCTCAAAAACTAATGCACTAATTTTATTGAAATGTCGCACTCTTCTTTAAAATAGAATTGACTAGTGCTTGAATGAAAGCTTTTTTTTTTCTTTTTTATTGATTACAACTAATTTTACAAAGCTATACGTGGGGTAAAATGTACCAAAAATTGTAGTTAATTTGCATACAACTCTGCCAAAAATTCAAATTTATTTATATATATATTGTTATATCTATTGCGTCTTTATTTAAGAGCAGCTGCAGTCAATCTGACTGTTGCCACACAGTGGCGGTTACATCTTATTCATACAGTTACGGTTACGGTTACATATCTTACATATATATATACAGTTACGGTTACATATCTAACATCTCCCCTTTTACAAAGAATGACACACAAAAAATGTTATTAAGATATTTACACCATGAATTAAAAAAAAGGAAGATACAAATATAAACAAACAAATACACAAGAACACTTACTTTGTTACAAAAACAATTACTTATTTACTACCCCGTACCGGTTAGGGGGCTTAATTATACGACCATATTTGGTAATGTATTGTTTAGAGTCCGATTTCTTTTTTGAATTATCATTATTAGAACCATTACCATTCAAATTAATATTTACAGAGTCTCTGTTAGTAGAAGTAGAACCAGTCACTTCAAAATCCTGTTCAAAAATTGTCTCATTATAAGAAGGTTTTAAATCAATTCTATTTCTTCTTAAAATGTTATTTTTTTCATTTCTTACCCAATAGCTTCTAGGGTTTTTATCTCTTTTAATAACTATGCCTCTTTCCCACTGATTTCCAGAACGAATCAAAACATTTTGATTATTTGAAATTTCCGATAAGGGTCTAGACGTTCTATCATAATAGAATTTACTTAAGTTTTGTTTATTTACAATTTTATTTCTGATGTTCGTTTGGAGTTCTGGCTTTAATAATTCTCTGTTTATTGGTAATTTAGTTCGCGTTCGTCTACTCATTAAGGCTTGAGCGGGAGAAAAATTTAACCCTTTTATGGGCGTATTTCTGTATTCTAGGAGCGCACTGTTAATATCCTGATTAGATTCATAACATTTTTTCAACATATTTTTAGCAATTTTTACACCGCTTTCGGCTTGACCGTTTGATTTCGGGTATCTCGGACTACTATTTACGATTTCAAAATCCCATTCCGATGAAAACTTTCTAAATTGATACGAATTAAAGGGCATGTTATCTGCGACTAGAATTTTAGGAATTCCATGCGAACTAAATATCACTTTTAATTTCTCAATTATTTCATCTGCTTGTTTATTATTTAAGGGAACAATTTCTAACCACTTAGTTAAATAATCTATTATGACTAAGTAATTATTTTTCCTAAATTCACAAATGTCACACCCTATTTTTTCAAACGGTAATGACAAAATGTCATGTGAAATGAGTGGTTCTTTACAATTTTTTGGTCTGTACTTTTCACAAACAGAGCATTTAGAAATTAAATTTTCAATATCATTTCCCATATTAGGCCAATAAAAAATTACTCTAGCTCTAGATTTACTTTTTTCTATTCCGAAATGTCCATCATGAATTTTATTAAGCATTTCTTTTCTAAGATCAACAGGAACAACTATTCTACCATTATAAAAGACTATTCCATCTTCTTCAAAAAGATCTTGTCTTAACTTATAATAAAATCTTACATTTTCTGTAACATCTTTTTTACTGTTAGGCCAACCATTTTTACAATAAGTTACTAATTTATTTAATACTGGATCTTTTAAGGTACATTTCTTAAACTCATTTAATTTTCTATCAGTTACATGCATATGTCTTGTAGCTTTTACACAATGAACAATTTCTTTTAAAAACTCATCTGTATCATATTCATTAAGATAAGATCTAGATAATAGATCAGCAACATACATTTGCTTACCTGGTACATAAGAGACATCAAGATCATATTTAAGTAACTTTAATTTAATTCTTTGTAACCTACTAGATAAAACATTTACAACACTTTTATTATGAATTGACACTAAGGGTTTATGATCAGTATGAACAGTTATTTTTCTACCATAAATATAATTATGAAACTTTTTAGTAGCAAATACTATGCTTAAATACTCTTTTTCGATTTGTGCATAGTTCTGCTCAGCCTCAGACAAAGCACGTGATGCATAGGAAATCGGTTGTCCCTCTTGTAACAAACAACACCCTAGTCCACTTTTAGAACTGTCACATTGCAATACAATTTGTTTATTAGAATCAAAAACACCAAGTACAGGGGCTGTGCTTATTTTTTCTTTAAGTTCATTAAGAGCTTTTGTATGCACTGGTAACCAATCAAATACTACGGATGTTTTGAGCAATTCCCTCAAAGGAGCAGTTATCTCTGACATGTTAGGAATAAATTTCCTTAGATAATTAATTAATCCTAAAGTTTTTTGCAACTCTTTTTTATTACTAGGTGCCTGTAAATTCATTACAGCTTTAACCTGTTCAGGGTCTGGTTTAATTCCATTTTTATTAAATACATGACCCAAATACTTAACTTCATTAACGCGATATTGTAACTTTTTAGGATTAAATTTTACATTTAATTTTCTTGCTCTTTCTAATACTTTAAGAACAATTTCATCATGCTCCTTTTCAGAATTTGCACAAATTAACATATCATCAAAATAAATAATCACACCAGGTATATCACCAAAATTTTTTTCATTAGCTTTTTGAAACAATTCAGGTGCAATATTTAAACCAAACGGAAGGCGGTTAAATTTAAAACAACCAAAGGGAGTACTAAACTGACATAATTTACTAGAAGGTTCATCTAATTTAATTTGGTAAAATCCATCCTTTAAATCAAACACACTATATATAGATTTATTACATAACTTAGGCATTAATTCCTCAATCGTTGGTATTAAATGACATTCTTTTTTAATAACTTTATTAAGATCCTGTGGATCTAAGCATATTCGAATTGACTTATCAGGTTTCTCTACTATAACTAAATTATTAATCCATCCATCTGGATTCTCTACCCTACTTATAATTTTATCTTTTTCAAGAGCAATTAATTTCTCTTTTAATTTTGGTTTTAAGGATTCTGGAATGCTTCTGGGGGGTTTAACTACTGGCTTAGAATTTTCATCAATTTTAATAGAACACATTAAATTAAATGTTCCTAACCCCTGAAAAACATCTTTATTTTTCTCAATAAATTCATCCTTATTTTTTATTTCAGTAGAATCTACTTTTTCTCTTTTAATCAAACCCAATTCAATACAACTAGGTAATCCTAACAATGTTTTAGAATAATTATTACAGTTTACAACAATAAAATCTAGATATTTAATACAATTATTCATTTTACACTCTAAGTTAACTATACCTAGGGGTTTAATTAAATTACCACCATACGCTTCTAAAATAATCTCAGTAGGGCTTAAGGAATAATTACATTTTAGCGATTTAAGTAAATCATTATGTATTATATTTACACACGAACCAGTATCTAATTTAACTGATAAGATTTTATTTCCTACCTTTAGCGATTGTATCCAGCTTGAATCCTTAGCACACAGCACTGAATCTACAAAAATACATTTTTCTATATTATTAACTCTCTTGGAGTTAAACCTATTTCTACACCCACTAGCAAAGTGATTTAACTTATCACAAATTTTGCATCTTTTTCCAAAAGCTGGGCACTTTCCTCTAACATGATTATAATTACATTTTTTACACAGATAAATGTTTTCTTTTTTATTTTCACTTCCAGCAGCTGTCTGCGTTCGCGACGTCGAATTGTTCGAAGTCTTATTTTTTGCTTGTTTATTTTTTCCTATTAGAGACACAGCGTCTGCTACAGTACTCGTTTCGTTTAGAATATTTACTTCTGATTTCCGCTGTATTACTTCAGACTGTTTTTTACTTAATTCTGCTGCTCGGCAAATGTCAATCGTCTTTTGGAGTGTTAGATTCGATTCTCTTAATAGACGTTCTTGAAGCTGTTTTTCTTTCGTTCCAATTACAATGCGGTCCCGAATTATACTGTCAGATAAATTTCCATATTCGCAGAATTTTATTAGTTTTCTTAAATCTGTTAGAAACTCATCAAAGTTTTCAAACTGTTCTTGATTTCTGCTATTAAATACATAGCGTTCGATCACGACATTTCTGCGTGGATTTGCATAGTTCTCAAAAGCATTCAGAACATCCGCTAAGGTATTTCTCTGCTCATCTGTTAGCTCAAATGTATTATAGAGTTCGACGGCATCTTCACCAATGCAATTTAATAATATTGCTACTTTGACGTCGTCATTTTTCTCCGTGTGGCCTCCTGCCTTTAAATAAATTTCAAAGTTCTGTCGAAACTTTCGCCATGCTTCGGCGATATTACCGGAGAGGTCCAAACCTCTTGGAATTTTTAAAGAATCCATTCAGGATTTATTCGAAAATTAATTTCGGAACAGTTCTGGTTCGACGCTCGGCTGCGCCATGTTATATCTATTGCGTCTTTATTTAAGAGCAGCTGCAGTCAATCTGACTGTTGCCACACAGTGGCGGTTACATCTTATTCATACAGTTACGGTTACGGTTACATATCTTACATATATATATACAGTTACGGTTACATATCTAACATATATATATATATATATATATATTTTAATACTTCGTTCAAACATCAGTCAATGCTATTTAAAAAATTTCTTATGTATATATTAATAAAAACAGACTTTTGTCTGTAAATCTGTCAGAATCAAAAATTTTTGCAATATCTACACGTATCATACACCATGAAAGCCGAAAATGACTTTGTCTCTCTGTGTGTGTGTCATGGCGTCTGTAACGCTATTTTTGTCCGGGCATCACTTGAGAACGGCTGGACGGAAATGAACGGCGCTTGGCAGAAACTTAGATCTTTACCCAACTTAAAATTATATCTATCAATATATTCGAATATCCCCTCCGGTCCTTCCTGTGGGGGGCAAAAGTCAAAAACACGATTGTAAGCATAACTCGGCTCCAAATTACGTCACTGTAAAGAAATTGCACATGGGGAGACTAGACATGAGTAGAAATAAAACACTATCTGCAAGTTGAGAATTTTCGATTTTTAAGGGGAGGTAGGGAGGGAATTGATTTTTGGCGGGAAATTTCGAAAATTCCGGATTTTGAGTTGAACTCTACCGAAAATGGTACAAAGATGTTGAAAAAAGCAATCCGACATTCTTAGAATATTTCCAAAAACAGAGTTTTGTTATTTTGTGATTTGTGACTTGCGATTATATATACATAAATGTGTGTGTATTTTTTTTTTTTTTTTTTTTTTTTTTTTTTTTGGTGTTACGAAGGGCAAATTCGAGACACCCCTTTTAGCGCTAAATTTGTCCTGGTAAATTTATGAGAGCTGCGGTCACAAAGTTTGGTACTTGGATTGTTTATGTGTATCCGACCCCTAAAGTAACGGGATTTATTTAAATACCCCCTCTCCCCTTGGGAGGCAGGAAGTAAAAAAAGTTTGCAAATATAACTCGGCCCCAAATTACTTCACGGTGAAGAAATCGCCTATGAGGAGACTAGACTTGAGCATAAATAAAACATTATGTACGATTTTGGAATTCTTGATTGTTTCAGAAGGAAGGGGAAAATCGTTTTTCGGGGGGGAAATTTCAGAAATTCCAGAATTTTAGGTAGAGCTCTACTAAAATTGGTGCAAATGTATTGAAAACAGCCATGTGTCTTCTTTAAGATATTTCAAAAACACATTAGCATTTTTTTTTTTTTTGTATGATTTAATATATATATATATATATATATATATATATATATATATATTTTTTTTTTTTTTGGGGGGGGGGGGGTAATTACGAAGGAGCAATTTCGAGACCCCCTTTTTAGCACTGAATTTTTCTTAGGAAAATCTATGGGATCTGGGGGATTTCGCAAAACTTCGAACTTACCCGCTGGAGAAGGGAAAGTAAGAAGCGGGTAAGTTGGTGTCGAAGGCAGTGGGGACCCAGACTCCTCAATTTTCGAGCGGAAAAAACCTGCGAATTTCAACGAACGTTGTTAATAATGATATGGGATCTCCACAGCTCATTTAAATAGTGTCCAGCAAAGCGGTCATAGCCTGCTAGTTAATTATATAAAATTGTTTTGCAAAATTCTCTTTAATCAGACGATAGGAAGTGGATAAAAATTCAAAAACAAATTTTGAATTGGAATTGGGGTCCCAGATTTCTTAGACCCTATAAATCCGTTAATATCTGAACATATATTGTCATTAAAATGCATGCATGAAAATTTCCAACATAAAAAATTTTCGCAGTATTTGAAACTATATAAAACCGTATAAAAATTTAAACTATTTCTTTTTAAACTTTCTCCAAAGACCAAATTGTTTTTGAATAAAAATGAAGCAAAAATAGCTTAGACACGCTTCCGCATTAAACTTCAACAACATTTTAATCTTTTTCGTGAAGATTCGTGTGGGCTTGTAATCTCTAAAGAGAAAGAAAGCGTTCTGAAAGTTGTAGGAAGACCGGATGAGTGAAATGCGGAAAATTCCCACGTAGGATGAGCACCATGTCACGGACACGGACAATGTACGGTACCCGTTGTGGGTGAGGATAATGAGCCCATGAAGGAAGTCTTCTGGATCGAAGGTAAAGGTGAATGATGACAAATGAGGAAATTTTCTAATGTGAGATGCAATTACGGTTACAAATCATCCCAAAAGAAAGAAATACAATGTCATTTTGCGAAAAGGTTGAATGTTTCATCCTCATTTGTTCTTAAAAAAATGTTTTTTAATAGTTTCATGGAATGAATTTATAAATATGTTTAGTCTTCTTTTTCTGTTAAAAAAAGGAAAGGAAAAGAAAAGAAAAGAAAAAGGAAAATGTTGTTTCGCATTATTAAGATAATCCAAATTATAGAATTTGTTCAAAAATCATCAAATTTTAGTTTGCAATTTATCATAATAATTTATTCGAATATTATTTTATAAAGTTTATTTGAATGTAAGAATGTATGAATATGTGCAGTCTTCTTTTTTTGCTAAAAAATAAAAAAAAAAAAAAAAAAAAAAAAAAAAAGGAAAAGAAAAAGAAAAATGTTGCTTTTCATTATTAAAATAAACCAAATTATAGAATTTGTTCAAAAATCATCAATTTTTAGTTTGCAATTTATCATGATAATTTATTCGAATGTTATATGGTATAAAGTTTATTTTTTACGAACAATTTTTTAGTGGGTCTTAGGCAATGTCATTTCTATGTATTTTCCCCTTTGATGCGATTATAATTTCATAGTTATTTTCTTTATTTATATCGTGTCATAAAAATGCAATGATCTGCATTTCCCTTTATTTATAGCTTCTGATTTCTACTGTAATTACAATGTAAATGAAATATGTATTCTAAGGTCTTCAAGGATCAATTTAAAAATTAGCTAACTATTTGAAAATTAATAAATAAAAATACAAATATCTTTCCTATTTAGAAGAAAAGATGTAAAAATTCATGTACACTGTAAAAATTTTCTTCGAAAGATTATAACTAAGTCTGCAGTCAAAATTAATGCTTTACTCACTATATGGCAAAATAGATTTGTTGTAACTTTTACTCATGTGTGCTATAATTTTTAAAAGCTTACATAAAATCCTTGAGCAAGGAATTTAAAAGTTTGTTCCTTTACTTGAGACTCTGCTTCGAGACGCATAATTGCAATGATCATTGTTTTGAATGATTCATATTACATACATTTATTGCACATACGGGTACGAATATGAGGACGTTTTATACATATGGGAGGACTTGAGAAAATATTTATGCCTTATTCGCGATTCAAAACTAGATCATCTCTCGGCGAACTGGATTATTTGTAGGCAGGCATTTTCACTGAAAAAAAAAAAAAACTGTTGAAAGTACAGGAAAAATCTGGCAGATGGGGTGCCAGTATTTCTCCGTCAAATGTACAGTTTAAAACCGTAAAATTGTATCACTGACATATATTTTACACAGGAATCCTGTAAATCAAACATTTTTTTTTTTGTTGTTAAAAGTACAGTTTTGTCCTGTATATTTGACGGAGAAATACTGGCACCCCAGCTACCAAATTTTCCCTCTACTTTTAACAGTTTTTTTTTACAGTGATGCATTGCAACAAGATATAATCCTAATATGGATGACGTTCACGATTGATTAGTAGATCACATGATTCGCAACAAGAAGATTCTGAGAAATTTTCACCACCGATTTTGACCACAACGTGAAGTAAACTAGATTTATTTATTTTTTTCTTTCTCAAAAATAGCTGAAAATTTTAACAACGTATGTTGCGTTTACGTTAATAAAATGTACTTTTGCAGAAATATTTCATAGTGCAGAATAAAAAGTACCTCTTTTGGTGTACATAGAACAGGCATGTCGTCAATCTCAACACAAACAACATAACTCAAAATTATTAATTTTTCAGATACAAACCATAAATCTATTATAAATAAACAACACATTGAAACTGAGTTACGGCACTTTGACATATCATAGACACAATTTTGGGCCTTTCAAAAAACGGTTTAATTAAAAATAACGACTTTTTAAGTTGTTCAAAATTTTACGTTTGCTGTTTTACTGAAAATCGCGATATTTTGAGTTACGCCTCTCTGGCATGAGAGCAACGATATTTCATAACTTTATTTAGAACTATCTGAAAAAATTTACCTATATCTATGAAGCATTTATGATTAGAGAATACTGGTGTATTATTACAGAAATATTTTAGAATGTAGTATACAAATACCTATTTTGATGTATATCTAATAAATATTTTTATTCACATTTACAAAATACACAAGTAAGCTCAGTATTAACTTCTTAATAATAAAAGCCCAATCTTTCCAAAAATAAAGCTGCAAATGATGACATAGCTAAAACAAAGTATTGGTATTTAAAAAAAAAAAAAAAAAAAAAAGCAAAACTTTATCTGTGATTTCCATGCGTGCATTTCAACTGAATAAAATAATGAAAAAACGTAATTTATCGGAAAGTCTTATATCACTGTCTCAAGAATGTATTGAGATAAAAAAAGAAAAGTAAATAAAGTTTTATGTATGGTTTGTATGGTTTCGGAATATTTGTCATTGATTCTTAATAAATATGCTATAAAATATTATTCAGAATTTTAGTTCGTCGAGAAAAAATAACAATAAGTTAAATATGTAGATGTAGAATTCAACTACATCACGAGAAATTTATAATAGAAAAAATTAAATAGACTTTAGTGTTAATTCTAAAGATTACACTGTCATTTTTAATTTCTTAGGGATGTTTGACCTTCAAAATATTTAACTATAATGATGAAACCATTTGTTTCAAATATCATATAAGCCAGGGATTGGTAATTTTGAACTGGCAAGAAGAAATAAATTTGCAAATAACTGTGTAAATAATTACAAGATAAAAAGAACTTTTAATATACCATGTTTTTAAATCTTCTGTTGAATCATATAAACGCTACCGAAATCAGGAAGAACCCGGAACAATTGGCTAAAAGTATTTAAAAAATTCATTGTTATCGTGTTCTGAGCTACTATAAAAGTTTCAAATGGCTAGATAGCTAACCGGGAAGTTAGTTAAAAATAGATGGCAAGCTTTGTACAGGTAACGCTGCCGAAGGCAGCAAGGACCCGAAACAAATGGTTAAAAATATTAAAAAAATGCATTTTCACCGTGAACTGAACTATTCTGAAAGTTTCAGATGTCTAGCTAGTCAGGAAGTTAGTTAAATAAATTTTCTGTTGAATGATATAAACGCTGGCGAAGGCAGTAGGGACCTGAACAGTTGACTAAAAGTTTTAAAAAAATGTATTGTCACCGTGTTCTGAGCTATCCTAAAAGTTTCAAATGTCTAGCTAGTCGGGAAGTTAGTTAAAAATCGATTGCAAGATTTGTATTGGACAAACAAACAAACAAACAAGAATCGAAGTTGGTAAATTAGAACACTTTAAGCGCACAGGCGTCTAGTTTATAAGAATTTACTCGTTTCATCAGTCAAGAAAAATTTCTTAACTTTTTTTTTTCTTTTTTTAAACCTAAAAAATGTTTTTTTTTCTTTTTTCTATGTTATTTTTCGATTTTTTGCCTGATTATTTTTAAATTGAGCATAAAATATTCATTAAATTAAGTATTAAGAACATTATTTATTTTCATTTTTTTAAAAACTATAGCATAAAATGATGAAATAAAAGTTTAGTATATAATTAAAAAGCTTTCAATAAAAAGACAGCTATTAATCCTTTTAATTCATTATTAATATTACTTTTAAAGAGCTTTTTTATTTATTATATATAAAAAGACGAAAGAGCTAACATCTACTCTTTTTCTGCAATGTAAATGCAGTGTGCTTAATCCAATACTGGGTGATATAGAGGATAGAATGAACTGTCGGCTATGTCGAAATTTTCCTTAGAAAATAATTTATTTTCTAATTAATATTTATTTTTTGAAAAGGCAATTTTGTTTAATAAATTATAATCCTTTAAAAGCGAATGAATAGTAATTATGATGCATTAATTACTCTTCTCCAGGGTAAAGAGAGTAAGATAACATTATATCTTCATAGAAGGATAAAATTTATAGTTTCAAATAAAACTATTCATGAGCACATTTAATGTAATTTCATAAATATTTAAATAATATTAAAACTTGAAACAATTTATTATAAAGAAAGCAGGTATGTAAATCTTTTTATTATGCAGTAAGAAACTAAAAAAGTGAAAGAGGATTATGATATAAATAAAAACAGGATATATTATATTACAAGACTTTGATTAAAATTAAAATTATTCTACGTTAAGTAAGTATCAAATATTTGAAAAGGTATATTAAATTTTTCATAGAACTTTAATTATAGTCTTCTATTTTTTGATAAACTATACTCCTAATTTTAAAGCAAACGTTACTATATATTTATCAAGACAGGAAAAAGAAAAAGAAAGAAGGAAAAAGAAAAAAAAAAAAAATGCCTGTTAAAAAGATTATATAACAATTTGGTTAAAATAAATGAATCATAAGTTTGGAAAATTAGCTTATAAAGCTAATGTGTCGTGACGTTTATTACATTTTTCGATTTCAGCCCAAGAAATTAAAACTTTTTTTAAAATTCTTCGAGTAAAATTTTATTTTACCTCATTTTAAATCATGCAAGTAATTTCTCCTGTGGTAAAAAACAGGTAATTAAGATCACTTTCCCCACTTCATCAAAGCAATAAATCATTTTTTATAAGAAACCAGAATATTTGTCTAAGTAGAAATTCACAAGGTGGCTTCGCCTTAACACCAAGTTAAATGTTGATGTAGTAGATTTAACCACTCTTTATCCTAGACCTAGATGGATGATTTCAAAGAGAAATTGTTAATTCAAGCAACGTTACAAAACTGTTGCCATTCTGCTGGCTGATAACATCCCTAGGTTCGTCAGCCCTGGTGGGTTGCAGCTCTACTGTAACAACACCAAACTTGATCTAACTCTATCGCACTCTTAATACTCAAAGTGATGAGACAGATGAATTGTTCTAATGGTTGATACAGTCTCAATAGGTCGTACTGTCATACTACGGAGCGTGCAACAAGTGCATCATATGTCTATGTACAATAAGCGTGAACTTTCCGTTTTGAAAAAAATATATATATATGCATATATATATATATATATCCTAGTCTATTATTTTGCACACACAAAAAGTTTTCAAACAGTTAAGCAATGATCTGCTCACACGTTATGCAATATTTATATACAGTTTGTATACAATTTGTATTTAAAAAAAGCAGGCAAATTTTAAGAAAAGAACTTGTATTGTAACTGCGTCTCTCATTTTTGAATAAATAGGAAAAATGATGTCTTGAAAATTTGGTCGGTCAGAGGAGGTTCCTGGTAGAAGCCTCACCACTGGAGGGCAATACCAATTTTTAAGGGTAATTATATCACTTCACTTGAATGACAACAACTCGCATACTTGACGCAGTACATACACATACATAGTCTATATACGTAAATGAACTGCGATATTATTCTCATGAGCGATGTTTATATTATTTTATTTTTAGAATGCAGAATTTCTTTTTTAAATAATTTGCTAATTTCGCTTAAATTAGGCTTTAATCCCCCCCCCCCCCCTTGAATCTGTTTTTGCATTCACTGGTCTCAGTTATAACTGTATAAGTACATACTTAATAATAATAATAATAATAAAAAGGCTTTTCAGCTCATTTCAGAGGGTAGATTGATTTCTTTCTCTTATCAAGTAGTCGTCATTTTGTATCAAAATGGTGGCTACAAATCATTAATGAACATGGTAAAAATATTTATGTACATAAGGAGTTTTAAGAAAATCGTTTCGTAAATACCATTTTGTGTGAATTTGAAATTTTCATGTGGCTGACACTTGGAAACAAGATGGCGGATCAAGTTGGCATATCAAATGCATTTGTGAGATTAGTCTATTTTGCAAATTTAATTCGAATTAATTCTGTATTTCAAAAGTTATTATGTTGATAAATTAAGTGGCCGCCACTTGGATCAAAAGGGGGAAACGAAGTGCTCAGTGAACTAATACAAGATATTTTTAACTTAAATCCGCTGTCAACTTTGGTATGAATTAATTCAGTATTCAAAAAGTTATCGTTATAAGAAAACTTCAAGTGACAGCCTGAGTTTAAGTTTTCGCAATTGGGAAAAATAATGGAGAAGCCACTTGCTCAGCGATATCATCCAAGATATTTGCATGATAAATTCACTGTACAACTTTGGTTCGAACTAATTCAGTATTTCAAAGGTTATTGTGATAAGAAATTTTCAAGTGGCATCATGATTTCAAGTGATCATCACTTGGAAACAAAAGGGAGGAATGAGCCAGCGAATTTATCTAAGATATTTTAATAAGTCCACTGCATATATTTGATTCGAATTGATTCAGTGTTACAAAAGTTATAATAATGACAAATTTTCAAGTTGCCGCCACTTGGAAATAAAATGGCAGAGCAAGTTACCTAGCGAACTTATCGAAGATATTTGAACCGTAAGTTCATTATCTAAGTTTGGTTTGAATCAGTTTAGTATTTTAAAAGTTATCGTGATGGCACATTTTCAAGTGGCACCCTGATTTCATGTGGCCACAACTTGGAAACAAAATATCCGAGCAAGTTATCCAGTGAACACTTTCAAGATATTTGTATGATAAGTTCACTGTCCAACTTTGATTCAATTTGATTCAGTATTTCAAAAGTTATCAGGATGATAAATTTTCAAGTGGTAGCATGGTTTTAAGTGGCCTTGCTTAATTTAAGATATCCGCTCCTTTGTTAAAAATGGCGAATAAAGTTCATTAATATACTTGGTTGAGACCATTATATGGTTTATGTATACGTTAAAATTCTAGAAAATCTGGCCTTAAATACACTTTTTACAATGTGGATTTAAAATTTTCAAGTGGTCGCCACTTGAAAACAAAATGGCGGGACAAATTGGTTAAAAAACTCATGCAAGATATTTATAATATACGTTTGAAGTCCAAATTTGGTTCGATTTCGTGCATTATTTCGGAAGTTATCGTGATGACAAAATTTCCATTATATATATAGTACATATCTGTACCCTTAAGGTACCATGCCCATTTTGTGAAGAGTTAGCATCATGTCTTTTATGTGTATTTTTTGATTTATATAGATTCGTTAAACACTAATGTCCAGTTACTATAAAGGAGATAAGACAGGGAAAAAACCACTTTCTTAATTCATGGCAAATGTATTTCATTGTAGCACATCAAAGACATGATGATAACACTTTTCACAAAATGGACATGGTGTTCTTTACCTCCGGTGTACAGATATATATATATATATAATGGAAATTTTGTCATCACGATAATTTCCGAAATAATGTACGAAATCCAACCAAATTTGGACTGCAAACTTATCTTATAAATATCTTGGATGAGTTTGTTAACCAAGTTTTTCCGCCATTTTGTTTTCAAGTGGCGACTATTTGAAAGTTTCAAATCCACATTATATTATATATCCGCCATGTCTTTTACCTCCGGTGTGCAGATATAGAGATAGATAGATAGATAGATAAACAAAGTGATTGCAATAGGTCGATTTCTAGAGAAATCAACCTAAAAATGATTAGAATAAGAGCAAGTTATAGATTTAAATGTATATACAATACGCAGTCTCTAATTATTGCAATTCTTTCAACTTTAACATAAATCAGGATCATGCAATGAATAATGATATATGAATAAAAATATAAAAAGTGTACAAAAGCAAAGACTTTATATTTTTCTTTAACTATTGTTTCTTTATTAACATATTCCTTCTTTCTCTAACCCATACATGTGGTAGAGAATGTATTGTTTTTGGGTTAAATTTTCGAAATTGTGTTCTTGTTATATTTACACATTTTAAGTGGCCTTGAATTCGAAAATCATGTTTTTAACGGTTCTTTTGTGTGCCTGTGTATGTGTATGTGTCTGTGTATATGTTTGTGTGTCTGTCTCTGTGTGTGTGTGTTATCAAGATATTTCAAGAACAAATAACAACAGGAAGTTCAAACGGGGTATTCTGAATCTGTATCATACAGGGATGCTATACTAAACTTTTCGTTGTGATCAAGCGAATGGCGCGAGCACAGGGATATCCAATAGAATTCAAGTACATTACGTCTATGGGGGAAATGGCAAGTAATTATAGTTAACAATCTATAGGCTGACTAATCAAAATCAAACAAATGTATATTTTTTATATGCATAAAAACACGTTTCATGTAGAATATGGTTTGAAAATTATTCAACGTTCGTTTACAGAGTTACACAAAAGAACTAGATTAGAGTGAGACAGTACTTGAAAATTTATGGAAGGTATCGTATTTCCTTTTGTGCTGTGTGTTATTATTGCAGAATTATATTTATGTGCACCATATGGTGTGTACATAACTTTTAGAAGATACATAGGGATTCCAATATTTAAGCGAAAACATTCTTTTTTATTAAATGTAATTAGTGGAAGTGCTTTACTATAATATTTTACATGTCCAGGGAAACTACTTAGTAGTTGAAATTAATTCCTCATAACCATACGGTAAATAATGTACTTTTAAGCTAAATATTCCTCTCTTGTTTTTTTTTTTTGTATATTTACAAGTTTTGAGGTTTCCTATATACCGAAGTCAATTTTAACATTTGATCTTTGTCTCTGTCTCTGTCTCTGTTTCTTATCAAGGAAACTTAAAAATAAATAATTTCAGGCAATTCAAATATTGTATTTTGAAGTTCATATAAGTTTGTTAGTAGAAAAGATGGATCAAGGTTGATAAGTTTCAAGGAATGTTGCGTGTAAAAGTTATCTAAATAATTTTAAATGAACTTTTAAATTTAATAACAGAATTGAAGTATATATATGTGTAGGTACAATAATGAAACAGGGAGTTGAAAGGGGCGGTACCCCTCACACACAGAATTATTTGTCAAATAAAGCTGCTATTCGAAGCCTAATTTGAATTGTTCTTAACATAGGTTTATATAACAGTACTCGTTATCTTATCCCTTATCCCTTATTCTCAGATCTCTATTTATAATATTAAATTTTAAGGAAAGAGTAAGTCGTGTGTGTGACACACCAAATTATTATTTTGTTTTAAAGCACATTTGTTAATTGAATACTAAGTGTGTATATTAAAATTACTATATAAGAAACTTAAATAACTTTATCTCTATAAAAAAAAATGTTTCAAAGTGTGAAAGTACTTAATTTCATGGAATTTTAAAAAGAGATCATAAATTAAACATATAAAATGGTTAATATATATTGTGGGGGGTGGGGGTGGGGGGATTTTCTTACTTAAAATTTTTGTAGAATTTTTATTAAATTTCAGGATTTTCTGTTATTAAATTAGTGTACTCATTTAAAAAAAAAAAAAAAAAAAAAAAACATTTTATTTATATTTAACTAATCTGATTATCCTGTGACTATGCTGATGTATGTGTAATTTCAAAAATATTTTTTAATGATTGAGATTTTTTTTAAATAAAAATATAATAATCTTCATAGATACTGGTATCTAAAAATCATCATTGACAGTAAAATTTTTATTTAGCGTTATTGATTTTAAAGTCTCTCTTCTCAATCTAAGGTTTCTGAAAAGATTTTTCTTCTTTTTTTGAAGATTTATATTTATATTTATGTTAAATCATTTAAAATAAATGACAAAATACTGTTGTCAATAAATTATATTTATATATTTGTGTATGTTTAAAAAATTATCTTATTTAAGCCTCAATATGTACTTACTTTTAATATCTATACATTTTGCGTATATTCTTTTAAAATTCTTTTTCATATTATTTTCTATACAACAAGTAAATTTATACGTGTATCCAGTTAAAAATTTTAATATATACATTTTCTTTATTTTTAAATTGTATATTTATGTTTTTAAATTCTGAAACAGGTGTTTGAAATACTATATTAAACAAGACCAAAAATATTTTCATCTTATCCCTATCTTCGACTGTATCTACACTTTCTAGATGTAATATTCATAGTAAAATCGCTATTGATTTTAAGATTGGAAAGAAAGCGTCCTTTTGGAGATTGGAAGATTACGTAGTAGATTGAATGGAAAATATTGATTTTAATGTTTGAAGAAGAAGATTTCATCTTAGATGAAATCGCGAGGGATTAATTAATCGATGATGATTATAAGAGATTTTGTTAAGTCAGCGTTCATCAATAATTTGGGTAAAGCGTGTTGCAAATCCTTCATGAAATTCATTTAAGAAAATTTTATTTTATTTGTATTATTTATTTGATTTGGTAAGAAAGTTCTAATATGCTTTGGATTACAAAACAGATTAAATATGAAAGGAACTCAATTTGAAAAATAAATCAAGATAGAATATGGAAAGCTAAAAAGTTTTAGAGCGATTTTATTTATGAAAAAAAATTAATAATAATAATAATAATAATAATGTGATTAAATTTTCAAGATCAATATTTTAGTTATATTATAACTAATAGCCATTCAAATGTTTCGCTAACTTATTATATTTACTCAACAACCTGTTCATTAATAAATAACTTTTGAACAAAGTAATTCATATAAATAGAGATTTTTACAGACTTACGAAAATCTAAACAGCACACATAAATGCATATAGCTAATAGATATATTCCAATGTATACAAAAAATATACTAAGTATTTCAAAATAATCTTTCTAACTTTGATCGCTTATAAGTAATAAATGGAGATAAATAGAAAAGTGTGGAATGCAGCATAATGTTCACACATATTGAAAGTTTTAGTAATGATTTGTACGCCGATGTGTGCACGATCTGCCGCATGTCGGATATCTAAGAAATATTCCAGTTCCCCCTGTGTCCGACCTAGCATGTCCACTAGAGCTCCTCCAATACAGGCTGGCTCATCAGACATTTTGTTTCCCACTCAGTCAGCGATTGTTGCCCACGCGGTCCAAATTTCAAGTGTTATCAAATCATATAAAATGGAGGTTTTGCAGCCGAAAATAGCTCAAATCATACCATAACTGCTTTTAGAACGTTTAGATATCCAACAGATGAAGAAAGCGAAAGATATGGGCTATTAATTGTCCAAAAGAAAATTGTACGCTCAGCTTTCAATCACAAATATGAAGTGTAATTATGATATGTTTTCTTGAATTTTTTGTATCGATTTTTTGTTTTTATTGCTGTTTGATTATCTAAATGTTGTATTTTACAACCTAAACTACTTTTCAACGTGTATAAATATCTAAAATTAACTAATTTAACAGCAACAGTGATGGCTACTTTTACAAGGGTTATAAGAAAATTTCGCCAAATATTACCGCCAAACTTATCAAGTACAAATAATAATTCGCTCTTCTGTTTAGACAAACTCGCCATTTTAGGCGATAAAGACGCCGAGTAATCCGTCTGCAACTAAACGTCGCCAAGCTATATTTCCGCTGGGCAACAATAATCAGCTGTGAGTCAGCTCGTATTATAGGAGACTTAATGTCCACCATAACGTGTGCAAAGGCGAGCTTGTAGTTCCTGCAAGCTCTGAACCAAGCTCTCCACCACGAGCTCTTGAAGACCACATCCTTCACAAAGCCACAAAGAAAAAAGAAATCATTATGGAAGACCATTTTCGTCAATGCTCCACCTGCCAAGAAGAAATCAAGAATCAAGCAAAAGAATCTAGATAAAAAAAAAAAAAAAAAAGATTTGTTGAAATTGTTGGTATATAACAAAACTTTGCGTGTGTTGAACATTACGCCACAAGCGGTAACTTTCTGTCAATCCTTATTTCTGATTTGAAAATTAGAAACATTTCTACCGCCCCTTCTTACCTGGCAAAGCTAAGCCTATCTCCAAAACTAATAAAGGTAAAAAGATGAAACTTCAGAATTAAGACAAGTCTGGTGTACAGATGAATTTTCCAAATTTTGGTGAAAATTGGAAAACCATAAGTGCAAAATCGGAAACCGGAAGTAGAACCATAAGTCTATATCTCAAAAACGTCCCTAACAATTTTCTTCAAAGTTGCTGTATAAACACTCTACTAGATGTCCTTTCGAATGATATATTTGGTTAGTTTAAGAAAATTGATAAGTGTCTTGTATAGCTTAATTTCAGATCTCGCAATTGCGTTCCTTTAAAAACAGCTCTACGGATTTTTTTTTTCAAACTCGTCATATTAACTCCCTTTTAAATATTATTTTGTATGTAATTATTGTTTTCTGGTCAAAAATTGAGTATGCCAAGTTTTGTTAAAAGTTGATCTCAAAAATGGCTCTAACAATTTTCTTGAAAATTATTACATAAATCCATTTTAGATATCCTTTCTCAGGTATTACAGGATTATTACAGAAAAATTAACAGTCAACCTGTTTAGGCAAGTTAATTTTAGATCTCGGAAATTGGTGTTTCAAAAAATAATTTTACTTTTTTTTTTTTTTTTTTTTTTTTAACTTATTGTGTAAACTTTGTTTTGTCTTTACGCGTGTATTAAGTTTCTCATACTGGAAAAAATTTAGGTGTCTACTTCGTTAGGTCAATTTTATATCTTCTGATTTCATTATCCTAAAAAAAAAAAAAAAAAGAATATAACATGTATAATAGTGGGTAAAGGAAGTCGTGTGGTTGTTTCACATCAGATATTTTATAACATAGTTTATATTCATCACCCATTTGAATTACAATATATAATTGTTAAAATATTGTTAATGTATATTGAATTATGATGTTTTTTAATCGTTCGTATTTCTTATGAAATTGGAAATGCTTGCCTAATATGAAAATAATGAAAAAATACCGATATTTAACGGATTATATAAATAATTAGCAATACCAAACTGTGAAATTACAGATAATAACCGTTTTATAAATTTACTCGTTGTAGAAAAATTCTTTTGAGAATTGAAAATTTAAATTTTTTAAATATTTGTAACTGATTTTTTTTTTCAGGTTTTAAATTTAGAATATTTGAAATATTCATTCAACTGAATTATATTTAATATTTAAAATATTCATATTTTATTAAATTTTATAATATTTAGTAGTTAAATGTTTACATTACAGTTTGTGTTTTTATTCACTTTGTTTAATTTATAATCCATTTAAAATATTAAATAAATACTTCTTCCTTATTACAGGTAATTTTTTTTAAAACCTGTTTTAAACATTGAATAATAACAATAATAATAATAATAATTAATTCTTTCAAATAATATATTTGTGGAAAGCTACGAAACTGTAACTTATTAACAAAGAAACAGAACACCAGAATGCAGTCATTAATCGTTTTCCCTGTCTAGCTCATTACGTTTAATGAGCATCATATACGACGAAAATAATGAAACAAAAGAACAACCATAACAACGAAAAAAGGTCTTCCTTGTGTTCTATAAAAAGGACGCTTGCAATGAATGAAAAAAAAAAAAAAAAAAAAAAAGGAATATTCTAGTTTTAAATAGTAATATTTTTCTCAGTTATTTAATGAAATACATTGAACCAAATTAGAAACATATATATATATATATATATATATATATTAGGGGTATAAATGTGCTAAAGTCTATTTACATAACTGCCAATATTTCTAAATCAGAGGTTTATCACCACTATTTTCTAATACTTATCTCTCGCATTAATTTTCTGAAATTTAATGCGTTGAAAATTATTCTAGAAAAGTATTGGTATAAAGCTTTCCGGAAAATTTAAAAAAGTTGCCTTTTACTTTCAAATAATTTGAAGTATCAATATAAAATTTGAAACGGAGCTCTCGGCATTTTGAAAAAATGATGTGGGAAATAGAAAAGCATATTACATTTTTACCAAATTTTTATTAACTAGCTTTCTTGTTTGATTGTCCGAATTCGCTTTCTTGTTTGTTTGTCCAGTACAAATCTTGCAATAGACTTTTAGCTAACTTCCCGACTGGCTAGACATTGGAAACTTTTAGAATAGTTCAGAACACGATGACAACGCGTTCTTTGAATACTTTTATTCAATTAATAAATGTCTGAAAATGTTTTATAATTGCTCTCTTTATTACGCATTTGATCATTTTCTTTCAAGTTCATGGGATAATGCACCAAAAATTTTTTTTTAAAGTATTTATAAATATATAGAATTGTCAAGTTTATATGATTGAACAGAAAATTTAAAAACGTGGTATATAAAAAGTTCTTTTTATCTTGTAATTATTTTGTTTTAAATTTTATTTTCCGAAACATGGTGCATAAAAAAAAAAAAAAAAACGGCAAATATGAAAGTAGCATAATTTAAAAATTAAATACTTTAACTTCAACATTATCGTTTTCCTTGAAATTTCGGGATGAAAACTTCTTTCTAAGAAAGAATGGGAGCAGCAACAAATATAATCACTTATGAAACTCAAATATTTAAGCATTGTGTTATGATATGGTAATAGTCTTTCTAATGATTTAACATTACATTTCTTCTGATTATATTTTCATGAAGCGGCTTTGACATAAACAAATTCATCTCTCTTGTATATTCTTAATTATCTAATTTTATTAATACTGCTTGAAAAAGAGATGCAAAGTTGTTATTTTCTTTACAAAACTTTTAAGAAAATGCATCTATCCGAAGAAGTTGAAGTAACATGGTGTTTCAAGAAAGATTTTACTTGAGCATTGGTTAAGGATTTATGAGAAAAGTGATTACAAAATAAAGTTCTGTGATGCAAGCGGACAGACAAAAGATATGAGAAGCCCTTTTTTAAAATATAAAAAGAAAAAAAATATGAAAGAAAGAAATACAAAGAGAAAAGGAAGAAAAAAGACCGTCTATAGAATGCATTGGTATAAACTTGACAACTTCAGAGGCTTTACTGATTGCAAAATTATGTATTAATCTCAAATCCTATAAGTAGTCATAAGTAATAAAATCTCAAATTATTTTGCATGAAGTTATAATTTGTACAATTTGACTTAAAATTTTACTGATAATTAGTTTAATAAGCAGAACGGATATAAAAATAATATTTAATTTAAACTAAGTTGAAATCAGATTTGAAATTTAGAATAGATCTACAAACATTTTGAGATATACATATATAATAAATTAAGGAATAGCTAAATAAAGGCTAAATTCACAAATACAGGACTTGGTTTGGTTTTAATGTGCAACAGTCTTGTATTTTTGGTTTGTAAAAATTGTAAAGTTGCAACATGACTTAATTCACTGCTTTTTGAAACAGACTTGTATTTTTTGCTTTTTAAAGTCCATTTCTTATTTGAATAAATTACCTTTTCTTTTATTGTCTTTCCAACATTTTTCTCATGAAATCTTATTGTTATATATATTCTTTATTATCAGCTAATTTTTTAATGTCTTAAAGAAAGATGCAGAATTGTTATTTTCTTTAGAAAATTGTCTAAAAAATGCATCAGTACGGAGAAGTAGAAGTAATATAATGTTTTGAGAAAGCTTTTACTTGACCAGTGGTTGAAGGATGATAAGAAAATAAATCTAGAAAATAAAGTTCTCTCGTGCAGGGGAACAGGGAAAAGTATGAGAAGTGCCCTTTCAAGGATGCAGAAAAATCCCTCTAGAATGTCTCGCAATGAATATGAAGGAAATCCAATATAATACCTAACGGATATGAAAGTTGTTCAGCGCTTTTCAAAGAAGAATCTTTGCTTTCTTGCCATTGCTCTATATCTACTGGAAGTCACCTGTGGAGAAATAAAATTATATGAAATAAAGAAAGAAACCGAATGTTTTTTCTAGTCTATATATTTTTTGCAAGATTCAATATGATATTTAAAAACAGAAAAAAATCAATATATGTATATATATATATATATATTATAAAATATCGAATAGTTCTTTAAAACTAGTCGAAGATCTAAGATATAAATTCTATTGTTTCAGAAAAAAATAAAAAATATTTTCTGCTATATTTTCCCCATTATTTTCTCCGCATAGTTATGCAACAACTGGAAATAGCATACAAATTGCTGATACTCAGATATCCTTTTTACTTCCATTACCTTACTACCATAGGTAATGGAAGTATTGTACTCAGTCCAAAAATTCTATATCGAGTTTTCACCTGATTTACACGTTTTATGGTCTCCTTAGTCCAAATTAGTAGTTTTTGGCAATTGGTCAGTGTGTGTGTATGTATGTGTGTATGTGCGGAATCTTCTGGATATCATATCTCCGAAACTAATAAATACAGAACTACGAAACTTCAGAATTGAGATAGGTCTAGTGTACAAATGAATTTTCCAAATTTTGGTAAAAATTGGCAAAGCGGAATTGGAACATCGGAAACCGGAAGACCATATCTCAAAAACGGCTCTAACGATTTTCTTCAAAATTGCTATATAAACACTCTATTAGACGTCCTTTCGAATTATATAGTTGGTTAGTTCAGGAAAAGGGATAGGCGTCCTGTATAAATAGTTCAATTTCAGGTCTCGCAAGTGGGTTCTTTTAAAAACGGCTATCGGATTTTTTTTCAAATTCGCCATAATAACTCCCTTTTAAATGTTCCTTTCTATGTAATTATTGTTTTCCGGTCAATAATTGAGTATGCAAAGTTTTGGTAAAAGTTAGTATCTCATAAATGACTCTAACAATTTTCTTGAAAATTGTTACATAAATCCATTTTAGATATCCTTTCTCATGTATTACGTGATTATTACAGGGAAATTAAAAATCACCCTGCTTAGGTAGGCCAGTTTTAGATCTCGGAAAATTGTGTTTCAAGTAATAACTCTACCAATTTTTTCCCCTTATTTTTTAACTTTTTATATGTCGTTACACATACACATGTGTCGACTTTCTCTTAATGAAAAATTTTTAGCTTTCTACTTTGTTAGGTCAATTTTATGTCTTCTAATCACATTATCT
The DNA here is from genome assembly GCA_963930645.1 of Salticus scenicus. Lineage (NCBI taxonomy): Eukaryota > Metazoa > Arthropoda > Arachnida > Araneae > Salticidae > Salticus > Salticus scenicus. The sequence goes on from OZ005659.1 coordinate 70,367,493, forward strand.
CCTAAAAAAGCATATAATATGTGTAGTAGTGGGTAATGGAAATCGTGTGGTTGTTTCACACCAGTTTTTTTTTTCTTTACTTTTCTCCAATATTAGAAAAAATCTTAAGAAATGAATGGTAATTGTTTTTCTGAACAGAAGCAATAGTGTTAAGGACCCGATGTAGAAAGACCCTGCCTATAGGTGGAATGCCTTCCATGTGGGTCTTTCTAATGGGTCCTAACACATTGCTTTGTTTGAAAAACAATTCATTTCATTTCTTAAGTTTTTTTAATATTGGAGAAAAGTAAAGAAAAAAAAAACTCATACATTCTTTTAAAATTTATAAGATATACTATCTTTAAAATGATATTTGATGAATAAAGTTTAATTTTTTATAATCGAAAATTTAATTGAGATATATTAAGAGTTTTTCTTCAAACTTACTTATATTTCTGGTTTCTTGCTTAATTGCCTAATGTGAGGAAAATCCTATAAAATATGTTTTTCGAATCGGCTTAAAGATTTCCGCGCATGCTCCAGTTGCAACATTTTGATTAAAAGTTGCATTATACATAAGATTTCAATTAAGATTGCTTAGTATTACCGATTATAAATATATGGTAGAAAATCTTTTTAGTTTAACAAAATTTATTTCAATTGAGTATTTACCTGAATTTTAAGATGGAGATAGTTTTATATTCAGATATGTTTGTTTTTCTGTTTTAATTAAAACAGTAAGCATTGATTTTTTTTTTTTTTTTTTTTTTTTTTTTTAGTATTCAGTAAAATAATATATTTTGTATAGTATATTTTATAAAATATTAAAATTCATCATGTCATTCACTTTTTATGGATTTGACTTGTTAGTAATAAATGTTAGTAATATTTTAATCTTTTCTAAAATATTTCTAACATTATTTTCGTCTTCTATGGCAATTTTGCCGTATTTACAATGTTAGACTTCCACTTTAATATTTCGGAAATATACAATACTACGTTTGCAAAATTTCAACCTTAAAAAGATGTTGCAATTACGTATGAAAATAAAAAGAACCTAACTGTCTTCTATATATATGTGTAAATAAGACTTATTTTAATTCTTTTTGATGATATTAATCAGACTTTCCTGATGTAGTTTAGACGTTTAGAGCTTCGAGTATCGTGTTAACATAAAAATCAAGTCTATGAAAATATTTGATAATAATTTATATAAATATTGAGCAACTGAAAATTGTATAAATAATCCGCAAGAGAAAATTTCAGTCACTCAACAAATTATATAATTTAAATTTCAGTATTTTCTGATTAATCATTAGTAAAGGGTGTCGTATACAGAATGATTACAATTAGAATTCCTCTATGAACAGATTTCTTCAACTAAAACGGGCGAGGAGATTACAACCTGAATTTCGTATGTGAGAGATTCATGAGATCCGCTCAAAGTTTAAAAAAAAAAGTAAAAAAAAAATATCTAGCAGTTGGCGCTTTGCAGGAAAAATGGCAAATTTAACAATTCTAATGACCTACAAGGTATAAAATAATTAGTCATTAGATGTTTAAATTGTTATTCATTCCATAAAAGCCACTTGCTTTGTCATATTTTCCATTATTCCAGTCACGGAAGTCGAAGCACAACAAAAAATACATTTTTTTTTTTCGTTTTTTTCTTTTTTTTTCCTTGAATGCATCCTCTTAACCCTTAAATGCATAGCGATGTAGATCTGCATCGTATGTATAAAATCTCATATCTCGTTATGTAGCAACCTTAGCAACCTTTGCATAGATTTATTATTATTATTTCTTTTACCAAAACTATTTTATCGTTTCCGAACAGTTTATTTCTTTATCCGTGAATATTTTTATTTGTTGGCGAGCATTTCGGCGGGTGTTACGAATCGCGATTATTTATATAAATAATCTGGTGTGTCACTCACACGACTTTCTCTTACCCTGAAATTTAATACTATAAATACAGGTTGCAGATTAATAGGTAAGATAACGAGTACTGTTATGTAAACCTATGTTAAACAATTCATGTTAGGCTTCTGAAGAGTTTTATATGATAATTAGTTCTAAAAGTCCATTTTATTCTCAATATTTAAAAAAAAAAAAAAAGGACGATTTTTTTCTAAGTTTTTTTTTTTTTTTTTTTTTTTTTTTTTTGTTAAAAGTAAAAAAAAATCGATAACTTTGTTTTAAATTATCGCAGATCGATGGTTCAACTATTCATTTTAAAGGTATTGGCGAGCTCTTTTGGAAGATACCCATCATGAAAATTTACTCCCTTCGAGGGGGAAGTTCTCCCCCAGGGGGGAGGCGAGGCGAGGCTCCTACATACACAAAAAAAAAATTCCCAGTTAACTATCTCTATTACAAAAAATATATATTCGTTTCATTTGATTTAGTGCAGTCTATAGACGTTAAACTCTACTTTCCTGCAATTTCCCACATAGACGTAATGTATTAGAATGTTCTTGATTGTCCCTGTATCCGAACCATTTGCTTGATCTTAACAAAAAGCTTACTGTAGCATCCCTATACGATACACATTTAGAATACCAAGTTTGAACTTTCTGCCATAATTTGTTTTTGAGATATGCTGATAACAGATAGACACACATACACACAGACATACACACAGACCATTTGCTAAAAACATGATTTTCGTATTCAGGGGACCTCAAAACGTGTAAATATAACAAAATCTCACGTTCGAAAATGTGACCCAAAAACAATACTTTCTCTACCTTATGGGTAAAAAAAGTAAAAATCAATAAAAACATACAGGAAAAATAGTTTTTTGATAGAAACAAGGTAAGATTAACGAATAATATTTATATTTTTGCATGTACTGATAAATTTATGCAAGAAAAACGTTTTTTTTTTTTTTTTTTTTTTTTTTAAGATGTAGAAATACATCAATATGTCCTCTTTTTTTCCCCATTAATTACACCCATTTCCTGATTGATTTCAAATGTTATTTATTAAAAATAAAAATTCATGCAATTGAGGGTTAAACGCGTAGATACCAAATTTGATGTCAATTCGTCCGCCAGTTTTGACTACAGAAAGCCATTTATAGTGGAAGTTTAAATACAATCACCTGTATGAATGATTATTTAATAAATAAATTATTTTAATTTCAGTGACTACGCACTTAGAGTAAAGCCGCTATCAAACGAAGAACCATACGATAGTCTTTAGCACCAAATACCTCATAAACAGGTTTTTCATGCGGGAAACGGTCCAAATATGCCGTTTGATACAAATTGCCGAACGTATGTTCGTCAATTACGCCTGTTTAATTCACATACGGTTGTCTTTAGAACGAAATCCTCCAATCAGAGAATCGCGATTACAGAACACCCTCTATTCATTTCCCTTTTAAACATCCTTGGGGGGAGAATAATAGCCAAATGTTGGATCCGTCGTTTACATTTCTGGATTTCGTTCTTCCGTTTATGCTTAAAAACAACCCTACTGAAGTCGTTTGGTCACTTTTGAGCGGCAATAGCTTATATATTAGAATATATCGTCTTCCGTCTGATAGCACCTTTAAGATGCAGAGTACCTTCTTCTAATTTTATAAGCTTGAAATTTACATAAACTTTTACTCATTGTGTATTAAAAAAAGCTATATAATAGAACATTTTATACTAAATACAGTTAATGAAAGTATAATTATATTAATAGATAAACTAAAATAACGATATTACGTCTGCATTAAACATCTAAGTCGCAGACAATTTCGAAGAAAAATTCCACTCATCAAAACCGCATAGGTTGATTTAATTTTTTTTTTTTTTTTTTGTAAATTATGCGACGAATTTTATTTAAACTACCGCATACTTTATATTTCAATGCGGTATTTTGTTTTAGTCTCTTACATTTCCCTTTGAAACACTTTGTGGAGAATCATGTGTAGATAAATAATTATCTTCTATAGATAAAATTCCTTTATACAAAGTATGTTTTGCATCATAAGTTAGTAACTTTCGTTAAAACTCCTAAGACATTCGTTATCTTCTCCTTTGCAATATTTAAGCAAGTATCTAGCCAAGGTTGGGGCTAAAAAGAAAATAGAAAAAAATAAAGAAAAAACATAAAAGCATTTCTAATTTACAGTTATAGGTGAATAAATTGAAATACATATTCCTGCTCAAAAGTTTAGCAAGATATTCAAACGACCAGTTTTTCTCAGTTTAAAAACGTATCTCTCGACGAAATGTTTTCAAATATTGGGTATTTAAAGAACTGGGTCTTTCTATTGTTTTTCAATGAAGATTGGTTTAAGACAACATTTAAGGGGCTGGTAAAAAACTAAGCAAAATCAATAATGTTTGTGATCGCCCTGTATCATTGAATAAACGAAACAATCTGTAACTTTACGATATTCTAATATAGACACAGTACAATTTGTAGATGAATTTGTGTGATGATAGCATGTTAAATAACGGAGATATAAAAATTTATTTTAAAACTCCAAAAAATATCAGTACGTTTTTAATTTATAATGTATAGAGTTTTAAACGAAAATTATTCCCACTTTTAGATAAATTGGATAATCTGGTGTATCACTCACACGGTTTTCTCTTACCCTGAAATTTAACACTATAAATACACGTTGGAGATTAAGAGGTAATATAACGAGTACTGTTATGTAAACCTATGTTAAACAATTCAAGTTAGGCTTCGGAAGAGTTTTATATGATAATTAGTTCTGTGGGGTGGGGGGCTACCGCCCCCCTCATATCCCGTTTAATTAATGCACCTACATTTATATAGAATTTAAATCGGTTATTAAAAAATAATTCTGTTTTTAAAAAATAATTTATTAAAATTATTATTTGAACAAATTATCTTTTATGATAATGCAGATGATTTTCATATTAGAGAAGTAGTATAACACTAAATATAAAAAAAAAAAAAAAAAAAAAAAAAAAAAAAAAGTTGAATTTATTCTCAATATTACATTTTTTTTTTTTTTTTTTGTTAAAAATGAAAAAAAATTCATAACTTTATTTTAAATTATCGCAGATCGATGGTTCAACCATTCGTTTTAAAGGTACTGGTAAGCTCTTTTGAAAGATACCCATCATGAAAATTTACTCCTCTCGAGGGGGGACTTCCCCCTCCCCCCCCACCCAGGGAGGGGAGGCGAGGCTTCTACATACACAAAAATTATTTCCTAGTTGACTATCTCTATTACAAAAAATATATATTCGTTTCATATGGTTTAGTGCAGTCTATAGATGTTAAACTCTATATACTTACCTGCAATTTCCCCCATACACGTAATGTATTTAAATACTTTTGAGTGTCCCTGTACACGAACCATTTGCTTCATCTCAACGAAAAGCTTACTGTAGCATCCCTATATGATACACATTTAGAATACCGAGTATGTAATTTATGCTACTATTTGTTCTTGAGATATGCTGATAAGAGACACACAGACAGACACACAGACCATTCGCTAAAAACATGATTTTCATATTCAGGGGACCTCAGACCATGTAAATATAACAAAGACTCACGTTCGAAAATTTGACCCTAAAACAATACTTTCTCGACCCTATATTTGACCCTGTATTTGAATACTTTTGAGCGTCCCTGTACATGAACCATTTGCTTCATCTCAACGAAAAGCTTACTGTAGCATCCCTATGTGATACACATTTAGAATACCGAGTATGGAATTTATGCTACTATTTGTTCTTGCGATATGCTGATAACAGACACACAGACCATTCGCTAAAAACATTATTTTCGTAATCAGGGGACCTCAGAACATGTAAATATAACAAAGACTCACGTTCGAAAATTTGACCCTAAAACAATACTTTATCGACCCTACGGGTAAGAGAATGTAAAAAAGAGTTTTGAAACAATATACTGCAATCGGAATACAAATATCTTAAATATCTCATGAAATATGAGCATTTTAATGAAAAAAAGCTTTTATTTTGCATGCGCGAAAGATAGTTTTAAAGTAAATGCTTATATCTCTGTTATTTAACATACTATCGTCGCACAAATTCATACACAAATTACACTGAGCATATATTAACGTATTCTAAAGTTACAGATCATTTCGTTCATTTAATGATACAGGGTGATCACAAACAATATTGATTTTACTTAATTTGTTGTCTGCCTCCTAAATGTGTTCTTAAGACAATCTTCACAAAAAACATGAGGAAGATCCAGTTCTTAAATACCCAATGTTTGAAAACATTTCATCGAGAGATAAATTTTTAAATTGAGAAAAAAAAAAAAAACTGATTGTTCGCAAATTTTCGTAAACTTTTGAGTAGAAGTGTATATATAATTTGCGGAAACATAAATTTTAGATTTTTTTTTATATTCTTAGTTATATGGTATAAAATATAAAATACAAAAATATGGTGCCGATTATCCGCGGAATTGGGTGGCAAGGGCATTGCATTATAAATAAATAAATAAATGTCAGTAATTTTCGACCTTCGCACTGCAGAACCTATTGTATTTTCCTGTTGTTAGTTTGAATTAAAATTGGGTTTTTTTGGAGGTTAGTAATTAAATTTTATTTTCGCAGCTCTTGCATTCGCGGATAATCCGCTCGTGGATAATCGGTGCTCTATTGTACATTTCAATTAACTTTCGCTCTCTTCCCTTTCATTTTTGAAATGCATATTATAAACTCTTTTATTAGATAGTATGGTCAAAAGACGTACAATTCTCTTAAACAATCAAGCCGTCTAACAGTTTTCCTGTAAATTGATGCATACGACTTAAAGACATATAAAAAAGGATTTTATATAGCGAGTTTGGAGAAAATTAGCAAAACTATTTTCTGAAAGGTACATTTCTGAGGTTTCTAAAAGATGTCTGAGATCAATATTATGCAAAAAAGACATATAAAATTTGGTTTATGCAGAAAATTTAAAGAAAATTATTAGAATTGTTTCTGAGACAAAGATTTTGAGCCCCACTTCTGATTTTCATCAATACTGGAAAAATCTCATCTGTTCAATAAAAACTATTACATACGAAAGGTCATCTAAAAGTAATTAATATGCTGAATTAAAAAAAAAATTGCAGAGCCATTTTTTAAGAAACCCACTTGCGACTCCTGAAATTGACCTTCTTATTCAGGACGCCTAACAGTTTTTCTGGAGCAATCAGCTAATACATAAAAAAGAACACCTAGAAGGGGTTTTATATATTAACTTTAAAGAAAATCGTTAGATCTGATTTTGAGATAAGCACTTAAGTCCCACTTCCTGTGTTCCATAACTCACTTCCGGTTCTTCAATTTTTGCTAAAACTTGCCAAAATCATCTATGCAAAAGAAGCACTAATACAAGCGATTACTGAAGTTTACTGTATAAAAAAAGTGGTTAAGGGTCCACTAAAAGCTTTGATTTAAAAGCCCTGATATAATTTTAAAAACAGATAATATGCTTGAAAACATATTCGTATGACAGACAAAGTGACTTTTGAAGTAGTTTAAAAAAATTTTCTCAAGTAAACATATTTGAAAAAGTAATTTGCATACTTGCATATATATTTAAAAAAAATAATTTGCATAACTTGCATACAAAATTGTGGAAATTTTGGGGGAAAAAAATTGTTTAAAAAGCAATATGTTGCTTGTCTGTTTAAAAATATATATCTTGCTGTCATTTTTTATTATTAGCAAAATATTATATCTCACTTTTTGCCATTTTAACACAAGTTATTATTTAATAAATATAATAAATATCTTTAAATATAGACTTTAAAGGATTGTGGTTTAAATAGATGCATGGTTCTCTCCCATTATATTTCATATATTTCTGAATAAAATAGCTTTTTAATATTCTTTACTCATGCTAATATTTCAAGAAATGTCAAATTTTGTCACTTGTATTAAAAAAATAATAATAATTATGTTACTGTAAATATCTTTTACCATGAATAATTTATTTTTCTATTCATCAAAAACTCTTCAATAAATTCTATTAAACGACTGAATGCAAAAAATAATATTTCATATTTCATTCGAAATACGGTCGACATAGATGGTACTGTCTCCATAGAAAATTAGTATTAAGGTAGTGTACTTCTCACGCAACGAAAATGTTGATGTCGCAATTTAAATTCAATAGATGATGCTCCACTCGTTGTGACAGAGTCGTGAGACGTCCTTTATTCGCGAAAAGTGAGAAAGTAACATTTTCGAGTTAAATAATATAGTGGTCATTTTTCAAAGAAATATAATACTCTCACCAGAATTTTTAAAGAGTAGAGATATGGACTCAGACCAGGTGCAGCGCGGTTTTGTTCGTTTTTCGAAAATTAATTGGCTACTTTCAATGGAAATAAATAAAAATGATTTATTTAAATATAGTGACTAGCAAAGAAGGCAAAATCCACGAGTGTATTGATCAAACTTAAGCTGATTTAAGAATATTTTTTATCGTAGAATGTCTCAAGTAGCATCAAAACGTTCTTTAAACGTCTAATGACGGTTAAAAATAATCAAACACTATGTTTCGAATGAAAAGACAGTTTTGTTAGATGTTTAGAAACATTAATTTTATCGTTCTGAAAAGATACGTTTGGTATCATCCATAAAACAGACATTGGGGTTCAAAATTAAAGCGCAACAACCTGTTTTCTCATTTTCTTCTTTTGTGCATAACTTTTAAACAAATAAACATATGAACGTTATATTTGGATCGCATGTTCGTAATCATGGCATTAATTAAATTCTATATAGCTTTATCATAAGAAATATTTTTTAAATTAATAGTTATTCAATTTTTTTTTCAAAAGTATGCTTTGGAAAAAATGGAAAAAGTTTACGAATTTTAGAAAAGAAAAAGCAATGAAAAAGGGTTTTAAGAATATATTACAGATAGGTGAAAAAGTACATGCCTTCAAATGCTAAATTAAATACCAATTTTTTTTTCTGTATTCACTTTTCTGTTACTTTTATAACGGACTTTTTGAAAAAATATATAATTACTAATTTATAAATTGTCAGCATCGCCAGAATAATGAAAGTGTAAATAAATAATTTTATCATGAACGTCTTATCCAATTTTCATATTTGTAAGTATATTTATTAAAAAGTTTTTCATATGTTAATATGCTTATTTGTTTAAACATTATGTGCAAAAAAAAAAAACAAAAGAGAAAACAGGTTTTTGTTTTTATTTTAAACACAAATGTACAATTCCAATTATGTGAAAAACGTTTGACATATCACCGGTAAAGCACGTTCTGTCTCCTACGATTTTAATGAATATTACGATAGTGCCAAAATTTCAACCACTCATGCATGCTACACGGGTAACGAATGTTTTTCAAACTATACTGTTAAACGTCTTTAAGATGGACATGCAGATTTATGTGACCTGTGCAATTTGAATATTATTAGAACGTGTATTTTATAAACTTTTTAACATTTAAAAAACGTTCGTTATTGCTTGGGAATTTTTGTTAACATTGACATTAGAAAAACCTATCTCATTTAGGCAAATAACATGTAACTTCAAACTTAGATTTTATAATTATATTTCTAATTTCTTAAAACTGATAACTTAACTTTTCTACCACCACACTTCATTTTAATATTAATATCTTCAACCAAATTCAAGTGTAAAATCGCAATAGCATTTAAGAAGTTATTACTTTCTTCTATCTCAATAGATCATATTGGATTCGTAAAAATTTATATTTGATATATTTTGGATATATTTGATATATTTACGGTTTTTGATATATTTACACGTTTTGAGTTTTTCAGAACACGATTTGACCATATTTAGAAAATAGCTTTCTGTATGTATGTCTGAGTTTCTGCGCTGTATCTGAGAACCTACTGCACAGAACTTCAAATAAGTCTATATGTAGTTGCATCTTGACATAAATTATCACTTATGTTTTATGCAAATTAATCAACAGGTGACGCTGCTGTGCTGCGAGGCTCTATCCTAGGTTCTAAGGAGTATAATGGAACAAAACTTGGTAGGTGAGAGGACCATTAAAAAACAAATGCTGGCTCAAAATGGTTGTATAGAAGCCAACATGTGGCACACTTATTACTCGCTATCTGTCATTAAAATGCATACATCTCAGTATCTGTTGATGAAAATTTCATGAAACTCCAAATGGACAATTTTTATTTTGAAAAGTTATAGGATTAAACTTCTGTGCAGGTTAAATAGCAAGTGACGCTGTTATACAGAATCATATGGAAGAAAGTTTTGTGCTGGCCACAACACATTTCTTTTTATTCCTAGTGTCTCATTCAAATGATATTGAAATGTAAAGATTTTCTTCAAACTTACAATGCATTGTTCAAAAAAAGTAAAAAAAGCAATACTATTTTGAAATAGTTTTTATTGAAAATCGATTTATAAATGCACCCATCTTAACGTTAGGATATTTTAAAACAAAATTCTTGTTTCCTTATGATTTGTTTCAATAAACTATAAAACAACAGTGGGAAACTATTGGATTTTGTTTCTTCTTCAATTTGTTTTTAAACTTCCTATTCGCTGTCAAAAGTAATGCATGTTCAAAACTTCAAGAAAAGAAAGTAGAGTCGTAAGTATCAAAAGTTTTCGGAAGTTGTTTTATTATTATTTTATTTACGGAATTAAATTTTGTAACTCTAATTTCATTACATTTTTATTAATTAATTTATTAATTTAAATTCTCCTGGAATGTAATCCCACTTCAGAAGTTACTAAAATAAACCTGTATCTATGAATTTTGCCTTTATATTTTGACAAGAATAGTAAACATACACTGAATTTAAAATCACCACCTTAAAAACAGTATGTCGAAGAATACACTGTTAAAAATGAAGTGCTCGAAAATGAGCGAATAGACATACTCATTTCGAAAGGAGTAATTTTGTTTCAAAAAGGAAAACATGCCTGTCTCATTTACGAAATATCGAATGTTTTCAAATTAATATCTATTAATTTCATAATTTATTATAAATATGATCAACTAAAAGAAGTTTAAGTTAGAAATTTATTCATCAAGCCTGAAAGTTTATTTAGAAAATTATAGAGTGGAAGGCTGATTTTTTATACCAACTATGTGAAAAATACCAGAGCCGGGAATCAAACCCGGACCTTCTGCTTTACGTGCAGATGCTCAAACCATCGAGCTACCCTGGCTGATTACCAGCTAGGCATTTCTCACATAACATTCGTTGGCAAAGTCACCGAGTCTGCAAACACATCTGTATCAAGTGACATTATTAATCATGGCACAACTCCAATAGACCATGAAATTTTCAATTTAATTTAGAAATTTATTCATCAAGCCTGAAAGTTCATCTCAGAAAATTATGGAGTGGAAGGCTGATTTTTTATACCAACTATGTGAAAAATACCAGAGCCGGGATTGGTATTTTTCACATAGTTGGTATAAAAAATCAGCCTTCCACTCCATAATTTTCTGAAATAAAAGAAGTTTTTTAATAGAATTTCTACAAATTTAAAGAGAATGAGTTCAAGCATAAAATTTATTCCTTGAAATCTCTAGAACTATATTTCGTGACGACTTCAAACTGGTTCGTGGAAGAATACATTAATGAAAATCTATGCATTAATATTTTGATTCACGATGGTTGACGCCAATTTTCGATATTGTTAATACACTCAATAATAAGTACATGGGATTTTTAAATTTGTGTATATTTGCTTCGGAGGTATTTTGAGTATGTAACATACTCGAATTCGACACAATTTGACTGATTTTTTAGTGTATTCGATCTTTTTTTTTTTTTTTTTTTCAGTTAATTTCTTGTGAAATATGCAAAATGAATTAGAATATGTAAAATAAATTAGAATGAATGAATCAGAGTCAAAATGTATTACACATACTATCTTAATCTGAAAATTGCATTTGATGCAGATGCAACGTAAAATAAAGTGGAAATTCATTTTCTGGCAATATTTAAATGATTCAGAATCCATAGAAAATCTTTTGTCAATCCTCGAGGTGAAAAAAACCTTAAGAATTCTTAAAAATAATATTTGTCCTTAAAAAGACTCATAATTAATTTGTTCTATCAAGTGTAAAGCTTGTTTTATAAAAATTTTAATTCATTAATTTTCTATAATATTCGCAATTTTCAGTCAGAAAAACGTCAACTTGTAAATTTTAAAATTTTGAAATTTTGTTGTGTTTGAACTTGGTTATATACCGGGTGATTCAAAATAGATGTTACAGCGATTATCTCGTAAACTAAGAAAGATAGAAACAAACTTCGGGCTGTATACATATTAAATACGAAATTTAATTTTTATACGGCCCCTCCTATCATATGACTTATATTTAGAAAAATATTCTCCTCGCTCTAACAATCAAAATAAAAAAAAAAATCATCTCTCTAAGTCAAAATCTCGCTGAGTTATTGCAATTTGAAAATTCTAGCATTTTTCGCCAAGTCTTAAGGGGTTGTATCAAAAGTGAATTACTATTGCTTTTGTAATAAGGCACACGTTGATCAGCGTCTGGGGGGGGGGGGAAGAAAAAGAAATCATTCAGGGAAAGACGGCTATTTTAAACTGTTATGTCTCCTTTTCCCTAGTTCTATTCACAAGAGAATACTCATTGATAATTTAACAAATAAAATTTATGAATAATTTATGTACAGAAAGGGAATTTTCAAATTCATTTTTCTTTCTTTATACATTCTTTTACTCATATACACGGTGTAGAGAAAGAATTGTTTTTGAGTCAAATTTCCGAAAATTAGCTTTTGTTATATTTGCACGTTTTCAGATCCTCTGAATTCAAAAATCATGTTTTTAGTGGTTGGTCTCTCTCTCTCTCTCTCTCTCTCTATGTGTGTGTGTGTCTGTGTGTTATTAGAATATCTCAAGAACAAATAGTAGCAGAAAATCCAATTCGACATTCTAAATCCGTATCATATTGCGGTGCTACACTAAAGTATTCGTTATGATCAGACAATTGTTTGTTTACAGGGTCATCCAAAAGAATTCAAATACATTACGTCTGTGAGCGAAATTTCTCATATGTACAGTGTGACATGTACAGACTGCCTTAAACAAAATGAAAAGAACAAATTTTTATACGCATAAAAGCATGTTTTATGTAGATTGTGGTATAGCAACCATTCATCATTCATTTACAGTGTTACCCAGAGTATTTCGATATATTGGAGCTATACTTGGGAATTGCTGGAAGTGTATTTCATTTTGTGCTACTTGTTTTACATATAACACTAAATTTACGTACACAAAGTCATGTGTATATAGTTTATAGATAATATACAGGGCTACCCAAAATTAAGGTAAACATTTTTTTTTATAATTATTATTAAATGTAATTGGTGTAAGTGTTTGCTGCATTTTTTTTTTCGAAGAACACTGCTGACACAGAATGCAAAATTAATTTCTCATACCCATACTGTAAACAAAGTAGCTTTTGGAGAGCGATTTTTTTTCTGTATAATATGACATTTTGAGGCCTCCTGAATACGAAAGGTAAATTTTTATTCGTTGATCTGTATATATATGAATTATCAGCATAATTTAACAACAAATAATCTGGTGTGCCACTCACACGACTTTCTATTACCCTGAAATTTAATACCATAAAAACAGGTTGGAAATTAAGAGGTAACATAAAGAGTACTTTTATGTAAACCTACGTTAGAATAATTCAAATTAGGCTTCGGAAGAGTTTTAATGATAATTAGTTCTGTGTGAGGGGGATCTCCGGAAATTATTCGTTTCCTGAAATTATTCGACGCAGGCAATAATCAAACATTAAAAAATATGGCTTTGGTAATAAGGAAGCCTTAAAACGTGTAAATACACAAAACACAAGCGATGCATATTTAGCTCAAAAACATACATTATTTATCATATGTTTATGAGGAATTCATTTCCATTCCTGAGCAGCTTTCCTGGACATGGCAAAATATTATAGTAAAGCACTTTCACTAACAATAAAAAAGAATATTATAGCTTAAATATTTGCAACCCTGTATATCTTTTGAAGAATATGTACAAACCACAAAGTGCACCTAAATATAAACCTATAGTAATAATATACGGCACAACCTAAAATGCACTTCCATCAATTTTCAGCTATTGTCGCATTATAATCTAGTTATTTTGTGTAGCCCTGTAAATGAACAGTGAATGATTTCCCTGCCATATTCTACATGATGCATGTTTTTATGCATATAAAAAATATATATTCATTTCATTTGGTTTAGTGCAGTCTATAGGTGTTAAACTCTACTTACCTGCAATTTTCCCCATAGACGTAATGTATTTGAATATCCTTGAGTGTCTCTGTACACGAACTATTTGCTTCATCTCAATGAAAAGCTTAGTGTAGCATCCCTATATGATACATATTTAAAATACCAAGTTTGGAATGTCTGCTGCTATTTGTTCTTGAGATAAACTGATAACAGACAGACACACACACAGACCAACCGCTAAAAACACGATTTTCATATTCAGGACACCTCAAAACGTCTAAATATAACAAAAACTTACTTTCGAAAATTTGGCCCAAAAACAATACTTTCTCCACCTTATGGGTATGAGAAAGTAATAAGTACAGGAAATGCGAATTTGGTACTTTGGATTCCATATCTAGTTGCCACTTGAAAAGTTGATGAAGGTTTGCAAGTTTCAAGGAAATTGATAACAGACTTGATTTTTGTTTTGATAAGTATAGGCACTATAATTAAACGGGGGTTGAGAAGGGCGGTAACCTCCTGGCATAGAATTATACATCTATACCATATCATATTCTATACAAATCATTAATTTAGAATATTAATAATAAATATGAATTTCCTTATGATTTTTACAGTATAAAGTTATTTAAATGTAATTCATAAGAATATCTGTCCCAAAACGCAATACATTGGCATCTTTTGTGCGTTCCTGTACATAAACCATTTGTAAAGAATTAATTAATGTCATTTTAAATAGGGAATATCATATAGTAAAACTGAATAACGTATACCATTTCTGAAAATTTCTGAAAATATTTACAGACGCTGGGGGCGGGCAGACGGACAGATGGACAGTCAGACAAAAAAAAAAAAGAAAAAAAAAACGCAAATTGAAATCTTATTCACAGTTAAAAATTGTTAGAAAATGTTTAATGTAAACGAAAATACAATTCCAGCAAATGTCCAATAATAACCCTTAACGTAACTGAATATTTTTGCGTGCCCTGTAAATCTAATGTTAGTCGTACTGTACAGTATAGAAAGCATTCTTTTGTGCATATGAATAACATACTTCAATTTCATTAAGATTTATGCAAAGTAATTAAATTTTGGTTTATAGAAATATCTTCACATAGAACGCAATGCTTTGGAATACTTTCGGGTGTCCCTGCATACAAACCAGTGATGGTGTTTACTCCATTTTCTATAGAAAATATCCGATAGAAAATTATAATAACGTATTTCAATTTTATTAATATATGTATAAATTAAAGGTATTAAAATATGGTTTATAAAAATACCTCTCATAGAACACAATGCTTTGGAATACTTTCGGGTGTCCCAGTGCATAAGCTAGCAGATGTATTCACTCCATTTTCAATAAGGAACATCCGATAGTGACCTCAAATAACATATATCAGTTTCAGGAAATTCTATGAATATTCACGGGAGTTAGAGTGCAGACACACAGAAAGACGGATGGACAGACACACAAATCGAAGTCATTAACACTTTTCAATCTTGCTGGAATTGTTAAAGAGCCGAAGTCATTAAATTTATCAACCATGATGGAAAGTGGTAAAAATAAAGCGCGAAAATCTCACACGGTTTTGCTAGTCTTTTAGTTTTTTCCCTCTCTTAACGTGTTTTAATTTGCAGGTGACCCCCCTCAGAAATTTAACTATTAAATTTTTTAACAATACGAAATAATGTAAATTTGCATTAAATTCTTAAAATTGTTGATTTCACGCGTTTGAACGATTTTAGTTGCTATTTTAAAATAAAGGATCTTTTTTTAATTTTTCTCAACTCATAGATAACCCCCAGAAGTTAGCCCGTTGGCGTCGAAAAATAGATGCCAAAATTGAAAAAAAAGTGGTGTAAGTCATCATTTTCAAATTGCAATAACTCAGCGAGATTTTGACTTAGAGAGATGATTTTTTTTTTTTTTTGCTTGTTAGAGCGAGGAGACTATTTTTCTAAATATAAGTCACATGATAGAAGGGACTGTATAAAAATTAAATTTCGTATTTAATATGTATACAGCCCCTTTGACAAAAAAATGCCATATCTGAAATCTACTCTTAATTTGCTCTAATTTTGTAATTGGAAGTATGTTTCTATCTTTCTTAGTTTACGATATAATTGCTGTAACATCTATTTTGAATCACCCGGTATATATATATATATATATATACAATATATTTAATAAAATCGCTAATTTTCATCCAAATTTAAAGATTTTTCGATTGCGAACAGATAATCATGTAGATGCATCTGTGTAGAGCAAATTTTTTGCTTTTGTAAAAATTATTCAAATTTCGCGATTTAATATATTCTCATGTCCAAAATTATCTTTGATCCATCAGTGACCGAGCAGTTCTACACTCAAAACTAGTAGATGAGAAATTCCGGGTTTGATCCCAGGTCGTTCTCATCAATCTAACCTTTCGAATCTTTCCGAAGTTTCTTTCGAAACTTGTGTACGTACGGGTTAGGTATTGTAGAAAACATAGAGTTCTACGTAATTTTAGTTAAAAATTTATAGGTTGAAATCACTGTAATGTCAGATAAACGTATGTCCTGCAAATATATAAGATAAATATAATCCATTTACTATAATTCATAGTATCCACAGGAGCTAATTCATAGAAATATTCTGGAGTCATATATTACTTAGATTAATCTTTTTACTGCATCAGATACTGTTATATATCTTATACTGTTAAAATATTGTTGAAAGATATCTTTAGTTAATTGTTTGATTGTATATTCAAGTAATTAAACCATCTACTTATATGTTTGATTAATTTTTTATTTTAATAATGCGATTACTTGATAGAAATATCCTACTTGGTTTTACGACGATGCTTGTCACTTTTTCAGCTATTTTGATGTATGACATATTGTCTTCATATAACATAACTGGGTATATCTGTTGAACTTTTAGTTCTTTGAACAGGTTAGTCAGCCTTTTTACAACTTACGCGGCATCTGCTGTGGAAATTTATTCCTCCTCGGCTGAAAACAAGGTGACTGCTTTTTGTTTCTTCTACATCAATGTATTGAATTATCGCCTACAAAAAATAATTAACATTATGTAATGCATACATAATTTAATTTATAGACAGTATATAGGACTAGCAATAATCATACGAAAACATTCTTTTTGATTGTATGTAATTGTTGGAAGAGTTCACTAAATTTCACTAATACAGGAATGGTTTATTTTCTCACACTGATATGGCAGAAAGAGAATTGTTTGAAATTCAAAGTACACTTCTTTTTTTTTTTTTTTTTTTTTTTTTTGTATTTATGTGTTTTGAGGTCCCCTAGTTACGAAAATTCAGTTTTTAGTAGTTTATCTTTGTGTATGTCTGTTATTAGCGTAACTAAAATCGAAGTAATTGCAGAAGGTTTAAATTTATCATTGTGAAGATCATATGGGGTTGTCATTTGAAAAGTTTAACTAAAATGTTTTATATATTTCAAATAATAGTGCGGAAAAATTTTATCTGAATAATTTGGAATATTTTTTTAACTTTAATAATAGGCTTTTTTTTTTTTTTTTTTTTTTTTTTTTTTTATGTACAGTCGGTAACAAAAGTGTCCGAACATTAGCGAAAACTTCTATGTAAAAAAAGTACACTTCTTACGGTTTTGTTAAATAAATCCTTGTCGAATCCTGTTCTTAGTCAGTGTAAGAATATGATTCGATAAGGATTTATTTAACAAAACCGTATGAAGTGCACTTTTTTTACATAGGAATATTTGCTAGTGTTCGGACACTTATGTCCCCGACTGTAAGTCTAATATTCTGATTTAGGACGTGGTAGCCGCCCCACACTGACTTTTATGTCAAATAAAACTGCTTCTAAATTTAGAAACATTTTTAAATTACGTTCACATACAGTCGGCAGCAAAATTATTCGATCGTTAGCAATAATTCTTAAGTAAAAAAAGTGCACTTAATACTGCTTTGTTAAATAAATCCTTCTCGAATTATGTTCTTAGACTGACTAAAAACATGACTCGATCGGGATTTATTTAACAAAGCAGTATTAAGTGTGCTTTATTTACATAGGAATTATTGCTAGTGCTCGAATAATTTTGCTGCTGACTTTCCTTTTGCTGCCGTACAGTACTTGTTATCTTCCTCCTTAATCTATAGTCTATTTGTATAGTGTGCAAATGCAAGGTAAGAGAGTGGCGTGTAAGTGCCACACCAGACTTTTTAACTTTCTTCTCGTAGGAGCACTTGTTTTTGAAGAAAACCATTTAAATAGAGATAATTATAAATAATTTAATATACATTTTCATAGCAGTGGAATAAGTGTCATAGTCCATGCAAAATAAAAAAGTTCTTTTCTTTTTTATTTAATTACAGGTGACGGATTTCTGTAGAGGCGGCTGAATTAAACTCCGAGTAGCCGGCGTTGAAAGGAAGTCAAGAACATAAATGCGTAGTACGAAACATTTTGTTTCGAGTTATAAGACCGTAACGACAAAACTCTTGCGTAATGACAAGAACGTATTGCTTTTCAGGTATTTGTCATACTGATAATGAACAATGATACAACCGGAAGGTGTTTTGTCTCGTGCCGTAGCCGCAATACCATAAAGTAACTAGAATCGTAAAAAAAAAATGCGGGAAGTTTATTTTGACTTTATTATCTTTATACGCACAAGTTCGAATGCCGATTTCATTTCATGTAATTGGACACCGCACGTCATTTAAGGCAACTAAAATTTTAAGTGTGAAGCCTTCTTTAGAAATTTGTTTAGACAAGTTTTCTCTAACAATCGTTTTTGAAAATCAGGAAAAAAAATCCCGCATATATCTAAATAAGTCCCATATAATAGTTTAATTATAAATCATTATGCTATAATTTATATATATATATGACATGTTATGATATGTTAAAACTGAATTCAGGCTATATTATAGCTGCTAATCCTTTTAATTAATTCATACCACTATTCCTTTTAAGTTATTTCGGCTTATTTAATCTTAAAAATTTTCTTAAAGTCTTAAGCGGATATATATATATATATATATATATATATTAAATATTGGTGTTCAAAAATATGGAGGTTTGTGAAGTTTGCTGAATAAAAAGGTCATACAAAATTTTCTACTTATTAGGTTCTATTTTTACTCGTATTAGCGGACTACAATAGGTAAAAGGAGTGTTATATTCAATCAAAAATTTCTATATATAGTTTTTACCTGATTTACCTGATTTAAGGTCTCCTGAGTCCAAAAGAGTTGTTTTTAGCAATTGGTCAGTGTGTATGTGTGTATGCGAGTTAGGAATTTTTCTGATTATCATGTATCCTAAACAAATAAAGATAGATTGGTGAAACTTCAAAATTGAGGCAAGTCTGGTGTACAGATATTTTTTCCAATTTTGGATGAAATTTGGAAAATCGAAGTGGGATATTGGAAACCGAAAGTGGGACCGTAGGGCTATTTCTCAAAATCGACTTTACAATTTTCTTCAAAGTTACTATAAAAACACCATATTAGATCCAACTCCACCACTTTTACTGAGTTTTTGCATGCGAAGTCGAGCATTTGATGGTACAGAACAGACTAACGAGTATTGGATACCGACGCTCTCATGGTATCTTTCCAAAGAGTCCCTTCACACTCTCAAAAAATCTTTTACTTTTGAGAGTAAAGCACTGATAGATGCTTTACTCACTAGTCCTATGCGGAACAGAAGCTTTGTTATGCTCAATTACGATCCCGTTTCAACCATTCCACCACATTTGAAAAGAGTTTATGTCTTCAGTCAGTTCGTTCGTTGTACCCGCCCTCTAATTTTCTTAAATATTATTAAAATGTTTTGAAATTGATATATGTTATTCAAGTTCACTGAGCCATGTTTAATATTGAAAATGTTATAAATAGCACTATTCATTTGTGTGCAGTAAATCGCAGCATATTGTAGATAAATTACAGCTTATTAGAGGTATTTCTTTAATGCATATTTTTACGCTTCTAAGCTGCATATAATGTAACTAATGTAGCATACATTTTTTCTATAAAATTTGGTGTAATTATCACTAATGACTGCACTGTAAAAAATAGGTTCATAAAAAGAAATATATATTGTCTCAAAATAGCGCCGAAACAATATATACTTAGATTTGAAAACCCATGTACTCATTTTTGAGTACACTGACATGTCAAACATGGGGATATTGGGATTCTTATAGGTCAACCACATTTTTGAGCATGTCAATAATACATGGGTTTTCAAATTTAAGTATATATTGTTTAGGGGTTATTTTGAGATAATATATACTTATTTTTAAGAACCTATTTTTTACAGTGTGGTTTACAAGACCATTGGAAAGTATACAAATCCACTAGGAGATATCAGTAAAAATTTCTCGAAGTACATTTTTAGTTCTTTAGAGAAATATTAACACTTCCCAACGAAGTTCTATATGAATAAACTCGATATTAATATGCAGAATGATAAAAATTTCCTTCCATAACATAATAATCCTGCCCACTTTCAAATGTATAAAATAAAACACAGGTATCACAATATTCTACTCCTCCATAACTTAAATAACCTTGAAATATATTTTCCATTCTGCTCTGGGTGTTTTAAAATATTTCAAATAAATAATTATAATAAGTAAATAAGTAAATAAAATAAAAACATAATTTTCAAATTCGTCAATGGAAATGTCAAAGTTTCACCGGGCAATAAAACTTTATTGATAGCGAAAATGGTTCAGTTTAAGATCTTTTTATTCCTTTCGATTGTCCAAGCTTAAAAGTAATATATTTTCAGAAAAATGGTTTATGCTATATCTAGCACAGCAAGACCTTTTTGACCTTAGCGAAGATTTGAAAAATATGACGTCAATTATATCGATGGCTTAAATTTGTCATTTTATATTTTGAGATGGTATATAAAATTTTAAGTTAAAGGTTGCGTGAAAAAATTTTAATGAAATACAGTGGTTACTTTTAATGAAGTCATATTACCTTGAAGTATCTTAGTTTATTACCTTTTATAATTGGTGTTTTAAAATTTCGGAGCTAAATATAAATTTTAGTATATTCTATAAAAGATTTCATTACAATTAATTAACTTTAAATTTGATTTATATTTTGTGTAAATATTGTTTGTATTGTAATTCTTGGTTTGGATTTGTTTATGTTTCAATTTGCGTTTTATTTTTTCTTATACATTTTTTAATATTTGAGATTTGCTTTGAACTTGCAGAGAAAATTTAACTGTGCGTCTATACCGGAAGTTGATACGTGGACGGAAAAAAACTCAAACCTGAAGGTAATTTGTTGTTAAATAAATTAAATGTATCATATATTCATACATTTATTCACTTACTATTCAATTAGAGCTCATATACATTGTACTCTATGAGCCACATCTCATTTAATATTATTTAAATAAGCTAGTTTGATATATATTTAAAAATCGATGCACACAACACTTTAATTCCGCATTCCGAAAAAAATTTTAGTTTGCGGGAATATAATTCGAGGACATTAATTTTTCCCCATGTAAATATAAACAAGAACGAAAAATCATGCGGTATACACTGATTATTAACACCTTCCAACTGTACGTACTTGTTGTATCGTATAACTTTCAATGTTCTTTGCCTACGTCAGCACACAGCGGACAAACGTAAGGACTGAAAGACATACAGATAGATTAACTGAATTCATAATCACTCTTCAAAATGCTGGACAGTGTTAAAAATGCTTAATGCAAAAGAAAATGCAGCCGTTAGATTCTAATTGCAGCCTATAATGTATAGTGTAGCCCTGCAAATTGGCTTTTTTTTTCAGTGTCCCTGTACAAGAATCAGTTGTACAGGACATTTTAAATAGTAAACATTCCATAGTGAATTTGAATAACATAGATCCTTTTTTAAATATTCTGTAAATATTTGAGGGCGATGCTGGCGGGAAGGCGGAGAAATAGACAGATCGACAGACGGACAGACATATACACAAATTCAAATCATTTTCACACTTAAAATTGTTAGAAAGTGTTAAAACGCTTAATGTAAACAAAAATGCAATTTCAGCAAATTTCCTATAATATCCCTTAATGTAACTGAATATTTTTGTATGGCCTTGTACATCTTAATGCTAATCATACTAAAATGTATTGAAAGCATTATTTTGTGTATATGAATAACATATTTCAATTTCACTAAGATGTATGCAAAATCAAGTTATTAAAATTTGGTTTATAGAAATACCTCTCATTGAACGCAATTCTACTTTGAATGAATATTTTCGGGTGTCCCTGTATACAAACCAGTGGTTATATTTACAACAAAAGACATCCAATTGTGAAATTGAATAACCTAGTTTAATTTCATTAAGATTTGTGTAAAGTAAAGGTATGAAAATGTGGTTTATAGAAATCCCTTTCATAGAACACAATGCTTTCGAATACTGTCGGGTGACTCTGTACACAAACCAGTACAGGTATTCACTCCATTTTCAGTAGGAAACATCCGATAGTGAACTTGAATAATATATGTCAGTTTCAAGAAATTTAATGAATATTTACGGGAGTTAGAGAGTGGATAGACGGATACACAAACAAACCGAAGACATTAGCACTTTTCAACCTTGTTGGAAATTGTTAAAGAAATTATTCTAAAGGTAACCGGAAGAGGCTGCTCACATATCATGCTGAAACGTTTTATGCAAATTAGGCAAACACAAACAGACAATGACATATATTAAAATAACAAACCACTGCTCATTTATTTTAAAATGAAAGATGTTTAACATGGTCATCAGCACAAGGGTATTAGGCATGTGAGGCGCGTCGCTATCATAGCTGCAGTGTAGTATGTCGGCATCGATAACTAGGTAACGATAGCATGCTGCCGGCACCGAATGACGAATCCATTTACAGACAAGTGTTTTAATACTAGAATGAATTTCATAAAACTTGTGAGCGCCCTCTTTCAGTCTAATGATCTTTCAATCTAATGATCTTCTGATCATATTCCAGCAAACCAAAAATTTTTTCCCGAGTATTACGAATTTTTAAAGTTTGCACGAAATTGTGACACACCTAATATGCACAATTTACGGTATAAGGTGAATCAATTACACACATAGTTTATAATTAAACATTAAATAATATATCATATAATGTGTAACACATGCATTTTTCTAAAATTAAATTTTTTCCAGATTTAAAAAGGTAGCACTGCCAAAAATACATATCCAGTAGTGACCACACATACTGCATGATGTACAGTAATTTTTTTGTGCAACAAATAAACTTAGTATTAACTTAATAATAAATTGAATATTAATTCTATGCACATCAATTTCAAAAAGCAAACTTTTAAGTATCTTTTATAATATACGTCAATTTAATTATGTTAAATGTAAGTATAACAATGTCTAAATGCAATTTTTAAATGGTTTTTATGGTTTATACTATCTATAAACCATAGTATATTGGAATTCTTTAGTTTATCCCAAGTCACAAACACACATTATATGCACCAAAAATTTTATAGCTTATTCAATCTAATACGGAAATATTGGCATCAAAATTAAGGTAAATGAGAGAGATTTTCCACCGGTACATATAGACGGGCATACATGCGCCAACGACACCAAAAATTTCATCAGTCTTAAGAAGGAGGCTTTACCGACATTTAAGAATTAATATTTGAAAATCAGAAAATTTACAAGAATGTTTTTAATTGCTTTCTTCTTGCTTCTTTATCCGAGCTAAAATCCCCAAAAGATTTTAGATTTAATGTTAGATTTTTATTTTGAGCGAAGTTTTATTATTCTGATTCTTTAAAACTAACAACCCCGATTAACCCCCCTTTTTAACCTCCGATCAAAAAAGGGGTGCTATAAAACCTTTTATCTGTCTTTCTGTCTCTGATACTGTAGCTTCCGAACGGATAGACCGATTTTAATGCGGTCTTTTTTATTAGAACGTGGATCTAATATGAATGCTTCTTATTTATTTTTGTAGTAGATTTATCTAATAATCTTTTTAAATTATTTATTTATTTTTATTTATTTATTTATTTACTTTTTCGGAACACTTAGCATTAATATTTTAATCAATATAGCATTAATATTTAAAATTGTCAACTAGCAATCTTTCAATTTCCAAAACATATTAAATAAAACCTCCATCACGTGAACTTTGGTGCATTTATTTATTATTGAAACTGCAATATTACCTTTCTGTAAACAGACATAAATTGTAGCATAGCAGCGTACCTTTCCGCCGATACGCACACATATTAAATAAACACAGTTAGTGGTCAAAAGTCCTCATACATATCAAGTTTTGTGCACTTGTATGTGATAGAAACTGAGATATGAATTTCCCTTGCATGGGGGAAATTGCAGCATAGCATTGCCGCTTCTTAAGAGCGGAAAATACCTAATCTCGCCGGCAGCCTTCGCCCATGTTATTCTATGGGAAAATTTGTTGCGACAATTACACATTATGAATATTTTTAAATTCTGTTTTCGCATTTAGAAAATTCATAACCGTTAAATGAGTACTCATTTTTGAAAAATTCATTTTTTTTTAATTTTACTTTTTAATTTTGAGTTCAAAAATGCGATTTTTCACAAAATGCATTTTTCTCATTTTCTAATCGCAAAATGAAATACTAAAATTTTTAAAAATCAATTTTTGGAAAACAAGTACTCAATTAACGCTTATGAATTTTCTAAATGTGAAAACAGAATTGAAAGATATTCATTTGGTAATGAGTAACTATGTAAACAAATTTTCCCATAGAATAACATGGGCGAAGGCTGCCGGCGAGATTAGTTATTGTCCGCTCTTAACTGATATATCCCAAAATCTAATAAGCAGAAATTTAAGTCAAAATTTGCCCAAATATAAAGTTAATTTGTAGAATTTCGTTCAATGATTCTTGAGATACAGGGTCCATAAAATTTTGATTATACACAGACAGACTAAAGATAGTCAAATCGTGCTCAGGAGATCTCATAACATGTAAATCCTCCAAAGCAGGAGCATTTTTTTTAGTCCAACAATGTCTTTTTATGATATCGCAGAACATAAGAGAAAAAAAAGGGGGGGGGGAATTATTTACTTATTTTTATTTAATAAGAGAATGATAAAATATAAACTGTTATATACCAGCATTCAGGTTACATTATAGCAACTAATATTAATTACAAAATATTTGAGCAGAGAATTGAACAAATTTACCTCTGAGCAAAAAGTTCAGGATAGGAATTATACGACTTTTCGACCGTTGAACTTTTTTTTTATTATTATTTATTTATTTATTTATTTATTTATTTATTTATTTTTTATTGGTTCAGTTTAAAATGTATTCAAATTTTCTATTCGGATTCTCTAATTTTAAATGCGTTATTTATATTTATTTATTTTAAAATTTGCTTAAGTACATCACGCTTAGCAGATATATTTACCCCTTTTTCCTAATAGTTAATTAGTGCATGCTTGTCATACGTCAAAACACATACAATTTCCTATAGATATTTTTCCTGCTTTACTAATTTTTCAGAAGGCACATTTGGAAAATTTAACTAAAACACATTTTTAACATTTTCCAGCAAAAAGCGTAAAAGTACTTAGTTTATGATATCTATGATTATGTTTCGATTTGTCTCTCCTCTTCTGTCTGTCGCTCCATACTATCATTCTCGAAAATATTGATGGAATTCTTTGAAACTGATATATGTTATTGAAGTTCATTATTGGAAATTCTGTATTGAAAATTGAATAAATATCACTAGTTGTCTTTGTACAGGGACACTCGAAAATTTTTCAAAGTAATGCGTTCTATGAGATATATTTCTATAAACCATATTTTAACAACTTTATTTTGCTTAAGTCGTAAGGAAATTGACATTTAATATTCAAATGCACAAAAACATGCTTTCTATAATATAAAGTAGAATTAGCATCAAGATTTAAGTAGCCGCACAAAAATATTCAAACAAATTAAGGCATATAATTGAAAAGTGCACTGAGAAAAAAAATATATCGCCTTCATCTGGAATGAATAAGTGGTCATTTTCTAAATCTCTTAACAAGAAATATAGATTACTGAGATATGCGCATAAGGCAAACCAATAAATTGAATAGACGAAATGATCGAGAATTTCTAGGCTACACATTTCTAGAGGGTGAAACAATATTCTGAATATTCTGAATCTTTTGTATTGCGAGAAATTCTCGCTTGATTTTCTAGAAATGTGTAATACACCAAGATTATAGTTGCTGAAACCCGCCTCTTATATTCGCATTTATTTGCAGAGATTTTTTAAATAACTTTGCCATCGATAATATAGGCAAATGCTCTAGAATTCTAATAGGGGTTTCTAGAACTCGCTTTCAAAGTGCACTAGAATTTATAAGGATGGCATGGAACTATTTTTTCTAGAGCCATTATTTAGATTCTAGATATCAGTTACAGAAATTTTTCTCAGTGTGTTGTAATTGCATTTTGATTTTTAGAAAGGATTTTTAACACTTAATTACAATGTTTAAAAGTGTTTATTATTTGATCTATCAGATAATTCTTTCTGTGTGTATTTCTGTTCATCTATTCATCTGTCCGCCTCTAGCGACCGTATTTCAGAATTTCTCCAAATTGATATACGTTATTCAAGTTTCCTATAGAATCTTCCCTTTTTAAAATGGCATTAATATCACAGTTTGTGCGCAGGTTTGTACAGAGATTTCCAATTTATGTACATGGATATCCAAAAGAATGCCAATACATTGCATTTTAGGAGAGGCATTTCTATAAATTTTATTTCTATATTTTTTTACTTCAAAAACATAATGATATTGACATTTATCGTTAATACGCTAATAAAAAATATTTTGCATATTATATGATGTGTTTAACTTCCTTTCGGGGCTACTTTAAAATATTCATATATATTAAGGGCTACAATTTGAAAATGCTGAAGTTGCATTTTCGTTTCTGTTAAAGTTTTTAACATTTTCTAATAATGTTTAATAGTGATTATGTATTCAATTAGTCTAGCTACCTGCCTTTCTGTTTCTCTTGTGTTTGACAAAATAGGCAAAGAACTTTGATGATTAAACTGTGCAATAAGTTCTTAAAATTGTTAATAACGAATCCAAAACGCACGTTTTTTTGTTCATGTTCTAACGATAGCAACGTTTGTTGAAAGAAAAAATAAATTAAATTCACAAAAAATTTTGCATAACATAATTTAATTTTTTCTCTTCTTTAATAAAATAAATTATGTTAGATTGAAAACGTTCTTTAATACAGCAGAAGTATTAATGATTTGTTTTTCTTTTTTCTCCTCAGAACGTAACCTCAATCTGGATGATTCTAAACTAAAACCCAATTCCCATCAGTATTTTTCTCTCCATTAAATAAAATATACAAATCACGTTTTTATAAAATGTTATGTATATAGTTAAATGATAGAAATATTAAAAATAACTCAAGTTTGTCCATTGACCTAATCCAAACTAACAACTTTCTCATTAATTTACCATCTTTTTTTTTTTTTTTTTTTTTTTTAACCGGTTTTCAATTTGCGAAAAAAAAAAAAATCTTTTCTAAATACGATATCAGCTAATTTTCAATTTATACGAAAACTAGAAAATTTATTTAACGATTTTCTCACGTTTGCGGATATTTCTTGTCACGGATGATTTAGTATTAAATTACTTTTTCGGGAGGTATCTTATGAGCTAATTATTTTTCCATTTATTTTTCATATAGCAAAATAAAACGAAAAATGCGCATTTTATTTGGTGCATTTATAAAGTAATTTTCTAGAAAGTTTTTTTTTTTTTTTTTTTTTTTTTTTTCTGATTTGCAAGTGCGTTTTTTTTTCTTTACAAAGTAATATATCTTTATTTTTACAATTTAAAACACACCAAATGCGTAATAAATAAAATCTTTTTAATATATTACTTAATCATAGTAGGTTAATTTCTTTATGCTACGCTATTATTTATTTATTTATTTTATTTTATTTATTTATTTATTATTTTTTTTTTTTTGCCGAAACGTTAGTGGAGGACTCTATGTGAAGACTCAAAAGGATTTTGGTTTCTGTTTGTTGGTCTCGTGACAGTGGCCGAAAGAAATCACCCTCTTCACTTGAAAACTAGTACACATGTTTATAATTAACACAGAAGTAGCCGTATAGTTTCGGATATATATTCTGTTTGTGTTCCGTGTACAGAGACACACCGAAATTTTTCTTATTATTACGGCCTAAGGATGGAATTTTCGCGTATTGCGATAACGGCCTCAAAAACCATCTGATTTGTTTACAAATTGGTGCAGATGTTCTGGCGCTATACAGAAAAATAGTTGTATAATTTTTGGTATCTGTACTGTTTATGGTTCGAGTACAGGGACACGACAAAGTTTTTCTTATCATTACGGCTAATGGACATAATTCCGTTTAGATGATGTCAGATTTTGAACAATTATTCATAAGCAACGTACAACAAGTTTTATAGTTTTTACTGGTGTATATAATGTCTATGGATCGTTCATAGGCACACAGAAAAGAAGTTTGTACATTAGAGCCTATAAACGGATTGTTATTTAAGCGTATTTTAACGTATTTAATCTGCATAAACATAATGGATTAACATACATTATTAGGATAGTTAAAAGTGTGTTTTCTTTAATAATAATAATGTGTATAATATACACAAAATAACTTATTTATAAGACCACACACACAAAAAAAAATTTGATGGCATTCTGTAACCATCCAAATGGTTTCAAATTCGGTTAAAATATTAATGAGTTACAAGGAATTAGTTGTATAGATTTTAGTGGGGTAAATAATAACTGTAGCTTTTGAAAAGAGAGACACAAAAGAATTTCGTGTCATTACATTCTATAGACGGTATTTCTTATTAGTACATTTTAAAATGATTACACACCATTAAACATAATGAAATAAACGTATGTTATTGGAATGTTTATAAACATGTTTTCTGTGGAAATTTTTTGGCATAGAATTGGTAATTAGTTTTTCCAAAATAATTGCGATATGTTATGTAATCATTTGGCATGAAATTTGGTAAAGGGTTTATAAGAAACAAAGGATAAACACAAATTATAAGGAAATTATATATACACATCTATACAGCTATTAGTTATGAGGAAATATATATACATATATTACATCTATACATATGGATATAAACAAATGCTTTGGGTAGTTCAGGGGTTCGTTAGCCCCCCACTCAGAAACGTATAATCATAGATGTATAATTCATAAACGCAGAAAAGTATAGTTAAAATTACCAGAAAATCAACACAAACATTACCAGTTTCAAAAGGACATGACCTTCCTTTTTCAGATGCGAAACATCCGTGCTACTATAGCTTGCAGGCAATAGCAAGAAGGTTTTAAAATTTAAATATATACATAGATATATACAAGGTGTTTTAGTATGACGTGTAAAAACTTCTAAGAAAGGTAAAGTGCCTCCTGACGCTTCAGAATCATATAGCAAAGCACGGTCAGAATTGCGTTTGTGATGCAGTTGTGTACGCAGAAACATCAGAAAAAAAAAGACACCACGTAAAGGATTCTTCTTTATAATGACAAGCGTACGAGAGCAAAAGGAACATGGGTGTTCAAAATTTCATTCACCAATTTCAGTGCGGTACTCATTGATTATAAAAATATGTTCATTATTAAAACGAATATAATATTTGGTTCATTTATTATTTTTTACACTACAGTACATGATTTTGATAATGATTACCACACTAAAGTCCATGGAAAAAATTCCAAACACCAACTTTGACGTATCTTCCTTTCGATTATGTGCATTCACCTTTAAAGCAAATGATCACTTACGAGGCGTCTTTTTATTTCGGATGTATCTGTGTATACCACCGCGTCAGAAAAGCACTTCCGATTCTGCATTACCACATGATTCTGAACCGCCATGATGCACTCTACCTCTCGTAGAAGTTCTCAAACGTGGTACTGAAACGGCCTATCAACACTGAGAAAAAAAAGATATATACCGCCTTCATCTAGAATGAATAAGTGATCCTTTTCTAAATCCCTTAATTAAAAATATAGATTTCTGATCTATGTGTGTAAGGCACGCCAATAAGCTGAAAAGACGAAATCATCGAGAATTTCTAGTCTATACAATATGTCATAAACCAAGATTATAGTTGCCAAAACTAGCCACTTGTTTTCACATTTATTTGCAGAGATTTTTAAATAAGTTTGACCTCTATAATACAGGCAAACGTTTAGAATTCTAATAAGGATTTCTAGAGCTCGCTTTCAAAGGGGATTAGAATTTATAAGGTTGACATTGAACTATTTTTTGTAGAGCCACAATTTAGGTTCTAGATGTCAATTACAGAATTTTTTCTCAGTGTAATGTTAAATTTCGAACAGTTATTCATATAAGCTACATAGAACAAGTTGTATAGTTTTTACTGGTGTATACAATGTTTATGGTTCTTTTATAGGCACACAAATAAGTAGCTCGTACGTTAGAGCCTATAAACATAATATTATTTAAGAGCATTTTAACGCATTTATACTGCATTTTAACATAATAGATTATCGTACATTATTAGTATAGTTAAAAGTTTGTTTTCTTTAATAAAAAAAAGATGTGTATAGTATAGACTATATAACGTATTTACAAGAACAAAAAAAAAAAAAAAAAAAAAAAAAAAATGGTGGCATTCTGTAAACATCCAAATGGTGTCAAATTCGGTTCAAATATTAATGAGTTACAAGGAATTAGTTGTATAGATTTTAGTGGTGTAAATAATAACTGTAGCTTTTGCCCCGAGAGAAACAAAAGAATTTCGTATCCTTACATTCTATAGACGGTATTTCTTATTAGCACAGTTTAAAATGATTACACACCATTAAACATAATAAAATAAACATATGTAATTGGAATGTTTAAAATACGTTTGCTGTGAAAATTTTTAGGCATAGAATTGGCAATGAGTTTACAGTTCTAGACAAAATAGTTATGATATGTTATGCAATCTTTTGGCATGAAATTTGGTACAAGGGTTTTTAAGAAACAAAGAGTAAACACGAGTTATAAGGAAACTATATACAAATCTATACAGCTATATAGTTATAAGGAAATATATATAAATATATATACATCTATACAGATAGATATAGAGAAATGATTTGGGTAGTACAGGGAGTCGTTAGCCCCCCACTCAGAAACGTATAACTATAATCACCATAAAATCAATGAAAGCACTACCAAAAAGTTTCAAAAAGCCTTCCTTCTTCAGATGCAAAAAACCCGTGCAAGCAAAAGCAAGAGGGCAAGCTTGCAAGCAAAAGCAAGAAGGTTTTAAAATTTTAATATATACATAGATAAATACAAGGTATGAAAACTTCTAGGATAGGTAAAGTATATCCTAATTATTCAGAATATTATGGTAAAGCACGGTCAGAATTGCATTTTCAACGCAGTTGTATACGCAGAAACATCAGAAATAAAAAGACACCACGTAAGTAATTCTTCTTTCAAGTGTACGAGAACGAAAAGGACATGGGTGTTCGAAATTTCATCCACCAATTTTAATGAGATACTCAATGATTACAAAAATGGTGTACATTCTTTATTAAAACGAATATAATATTTGGCTCATTTACTATTTTTTACACTGCAGTACATGATTTTTATAAACAATGATCACTGAGAAAAAAAATATACCGCCTTTCTCTAGAATGAATAAGTGGCCATTTTCTAAATCCCTTAACTAGAAATATAGATTTCAGAGCTATGCGCAAAAGGCACGCCAATAAACTGAATAGACGAAATTATCCAGAATTTCTAGTGTACATATTTCTAGATAATGAAATAATATTCGGAATACTCTAAATATTCTGAATCATTTATATTGCGAGAAATTCTCGCTTGATTTTCTAGAATTTGATAATCAACCAAGATTATAGTTGCAGGAACCCACCTCTTGTAGTCTCATTTATTTGCAGAGATTTTTAAATATTTTTGCCCTCGAGAATATAGGCAAACGCTCTAGAATTCTAATAGGGCTTCTAAAACTCTCTTTCCAAGGAGACTAGAATTTATAAGGATGACATGGAACTATTTTTTTAGAGTCACAATTTAGATTCTAGATGTCAGTTACAGAATTTTTTCTCAGTGAGTACCACATTGAAGTCCGTAGATGAAATTCCAAACACCATCTTTGACCTATCTTCCTTTTGATCATGTACATTCATCTTTAAAGCAATAATCACTTACGAGGCGTCTTTTTAATTCGGATATATCTGTGTATACCACCGCATTCGGAAAGAATTTTCGACCCCGCATTTCCACATGTTTCTGAACCGCCAAGATGCATTCTAACTCTCGTAGAAGTTTTGAAACGTGGTACTGAAACGCCCTACGCTCTATGATCAATGAGTACCGCATTTAAATCCGTGGATGAAATTTCAGACACTACCTTTGACCCGTGTTCTTTTTCTTCATGTGCATTCATCATTAAAACAAATAATCAATTACGTCTTTTTATTTCGGTTGTATCTGTGTATATCACCGCGTCAGGAATGCATTTCCGACCCTGAAATGCTATATGATTCTGAATCGCCAGGACGCACTCTACCTCTCCTAGAAGTTTTGGAACATTGTACTGAAAAACCCTATAATCAATGAGTACCGCTTTAAAAAAATATTTTAAAACTAAATTAGAAGTTTTAAAGCATTTTATGCCTTAACAATAACAATAATTGTGGAAAAAGTGGTTCTAAAATGTTTGATATGCAAATATTTTGCTGTTAAAATAATGTTAAATTTTGAAAACAAAAATATTTTTTTCGTTAAAATATTTATTTTTCCATTGAAATTTTAAACCTGCTGAAAATTTCGTAAATAAATACTCAGTTATTGCTAGAAATAAACCACTAACGTTTAGTGGTTTTTAACCGAAAAAAAGGCCATTTAAAATGGGAGCTAGAGAAAGAAAAATAAAGACATTTATGCAAGAAAACATTCTTATTAAAAAAAAAAAAAGGACTGAAATGGAATGAAATAAATAACCACTTTTTGTAATAATAAACGCATCCGGAAAGAAAACCTTTTCATCGAAAAATATGAATAAAAAATATATTCTAATTTCTTTTATTCTAATTTCCTTTTCTAAGGTTGAAATAAAAGTTGAACTTCTTAGGAAAAATGTAAAAATAACATAAAAGTTCCCTTTTTCATTTTTCGTATATTATTTGAACATTATTAAATTTTTCAATACACTTTTCACAGAAAAAAAAAAAATACTTTTACATTTTGGGATTTAGAATAACGGAATTTTTAACTGGACTGGGGAATTTAAAACTGTAACCGCGAGGATGATTTAAAAAGAAGACATTGTAATAAAATTAGCTATTTTATTTCTATTGGAAAAATATATTTATTGAGCTTAAAAAATAAATGATGAAACAGAAAGTTCTATATGTTTTATAAATTTCTTCATAATATACTTTTTTTTCTTTATCCTGCTCATATATGTTAAAGGAAATTTAATCGGTTCAAGAATTTTTATTGGTTCGGAGTCGTATTTTCGAAGCTGAGATTTTGCTTTTGATACATGTCTTGGGTATGCTGACCAGATGTCCTCATTTTTAGAGAATAGTTCTTCGTTGTGCTAAGTTTTAAATGAAGTTACAAAAAATTATTTATCATAATTATTAGCTTTTTGGTCCCCATTTACAAAGAACACAAAATTATCTTCCTAATTACACGGAGAAAAAATTCTGTAACTGACTTCTACAATCTCTAGTAAAAATAGTTCCATGTCATCCTTATAAATTCTAGTCTTTTTTGAAAGCGAGTTCTAGAAACCACTATTAGAATTTTAGAGCGTTTGCCTATATTATCGAAGTCAAACTTATCTTAAAACCTCTGCAAATAAATGAAAATACAAGAGACAAGTTTTAGCAACTATAACCTTGGTTTATGACTCAATTCTAGAAAATCAAGCAAGAATTTCTCACAATACAAAGGATTCGTAATATTCAGAATATTGTTTCATCATCTAGAAATGTATAGACTAGAAATTGTCGAGCATTTCGTCTATTCAGTTTATTGGCGTGCCTTATACGCATAGCTCGGAAATCTATATTTTTAGTTTTGAGATTTAGAAAATAATCACTTATTCGTTGTAGATGAAAGGGGTATATATATTTTTTTTTTCAGTGTAGCGTACTGTAATAATTAATAACAATTTTAATTTATAAAGGTACTCTAATCTGGACACCATAGCTCTTGAGATTTTCTTATTCCAAAAAATTCCAGATTTTTAACGGTTGGTCTGTGGGTTTGTTTGTACTTGTGTGTGTGTGTGTGTGTGTGTGTCTGTTAACGACATAATTCGGTACTCCAGATTCAGTATGTATCATAAGGTAATATCTTTTTCTGCAAATAAGATTGGATAAATGGCCCATGTGCGAAAAGCTCAAAATAAACGTTAATTAATTAATTTTTTATAGCGTTAAATTTAAATACGTCTTATGATGCATATTTAATTTTCTGACATTGCTACTCAAAATTAGCCAAATGCTGTATTTTCAACTGAATGTAACAATGGAAGTGCATTATTATATCATACTATATCTAGGTAAACTATCAATACGAAAATTTTATCTACACTGCAAGATTAAAAGAATCTTGAGTGATTCCATTCAACTTTCTGATCATTATGTAACTAACGGTTCTAAAGATAAAGTGAAGTAAGAGAAGTCGCTAAATAAACAAGCGAAAAAATTATAATAGTTTGAGTATTTTTCTCCATCTAGTATGAAGTTTAATTTGACGCTGTTATACTTTAAATAATTTAAGTCTATATATCATAGCGATAAAGAATTTTTCGTTGTGTCCCTGAAAAATTCTGTTAGTACTAAACTCACCAAAATGCATACAGTTCGGGCAACATTCAATCATAATATGTGTAGAAATTTTCAGCTCCATCGAATTAGGCGTTTTAAAAAAATCGTGAACCCATAGGCCATATAAAAAGAATTTTTCGTTAAGTCCTCATAAAAAGACCGATAAGTGCTAGATTCTCTAAAACTCATACAGTTCGTGTGCCGGCGACCTATAACATTTACATAAATTTTCGATCAATTGAATAAGAAGTTTAGATGCTTTAAATAAGACAATTTGAATAAGGCATTTATACCGCACTTTAAATAATTTGAGCCTATAGACCATAATGATATAGAATTTTTCTTTGGGTTCCTCTGAAAATCTATAAATACTAGAGTCACCAAAATCTATATAGATGTGCGATGGCGACTTATAATAATGCATATAAATTTTCAGCTCAATAGAATAAGATATTTAGATGCTATCGTACTTTAAATATTTTCAGGCCACAAGCCAAAATGACTTTTTTTTGTGTGTGTGTGTGTTTACAAAAAAAAAAAAAAAAAAAAAATCTATAAGTGTTAAATTTATACGTCGGTTTATATGTCGGTGACATTTAATATGTGTATAAATGATCAGTTTATTTGAATAAGGCAATTAGAAACTATTGCACTTTAAATAATATGAACCCATCACAGACCATAATGATAAGGAATTTTTCGCTGTGTCCTTGTAAAATATTATAAGTGAGAAAACTATATTCACCGAAATCTATACAGTTCGTTTGACGGTGACCTATAACATGTAAATAAGTTTTCGGCTCATTCGGATTAGGCATTCAGGCGTTCAGACATCTGATACGGCGATTTAAAATATATGTACTAATTTTCAGTTAATTCGAACAAAGCGTTTAGACGCTAGCATGTTCACTCACACACACATACACATACACGAAGCGTACACACATACATACATCATCATAAAAATAATAAAAACGAACTCCGGGGACCTCAAAACATATAGATACATTAAAATCTCGCAGTCGATTTTTTGTCATGATTACAATACTTTCCTTAGATAGTATGTTCAGAAAGAAACAACATTAAATGTTTCGATAAAACTTTTTAGAGAATAAAAATATTTTTGTATTTTAGTATTTAGGAGAATAAAACGGATTGAGAAATTTGAAACTGTAACAGTGCGGTTGATTTTAAAAGAAAGTTTTGTATTGCATTTAACTGTTTGGTACCTATAGAAAAACTGCATTTATTGAAGAGACAAAATAATTCATGAAATAGAAAATCATGTACGTATGTTTTATTCTCTCAACATTTTTTACAAAAATTAAAGTTTAGCACTACAATAAACTGATTTGTTTTTGCTTCGCATTCAATCAGGCTTTGTCTTCTTATATTTCTTAAAATTATAAAAATTGATAATTTTTTTTATTAAATTAGAAAAAAAAAAAAGGAAAGAAAAACTTTTGTCAATAAGTTATAATATAAACCAGAGTAAATAAAAGTACTAATAAATTATAGATGCTGTCACGTTTATTCCTTATAATGGTTTTAATTTTGCATTAAAATAAGTTCTACATTTTTTTTTTTTTTTTTTTTTTAAAGGGGGAGAGGAGTGAAAAAAGAAAAAGAAAAAGAAAATAGGTTAAAATAAACTTTCGTTATGCACACGTATGTATGCATATCTATATATCCTTATAAGAAGAGTTAGAGTGAAAAAAAATAAAATAAAAACCATTTATGACGCAGTCACAGAGATTTGCAGAAGGGCATCACATACTATATTATTATTTTACATGTAAATGTGTCATTTGATTGTCTTTTTTTTCTTTTTTTAATTCTTATAAAAAAAATATTAATAAAATAAATGGACATTTAAATGTAAGTGTATATATATATATATATATATATATATATATATCGAAATGACACGTTTATAAGGAATAAACATGACAGGATCTATAATTATTAGTATATTTACTTACGCTGGGTTCTTATTATAATTTACTGGCAAAAACTTTTTTTTTTTTTTTTTTTTTTTTAATTTACTTTAAAAAAATATTCAATTTTTATAATTTTAATATATATATTGAAGTGTCTTTTTGCATGTTCTTTCTTTATGTTACAAATGTATGCTATTTTCTCTTCAGACATTATTTATTCATTTTTTAATTCTTTCAATTTTCTTTTTAATTCAATGCAAGATCGGACGTACGTATATTGTGTGACTTAATATGGCTATTATTGTTTCAAAATCTAGCAAATTTTTTTGCGCTCTGAAAATTGTACGAAAAAGAATTTTCTTATCTGACAAATTATTCTCTGATGAGAAAGCTTTTCAGTTTTTGAGCATTTTTCAACTTTTCATAACATTTTTCATTGTTCTTTCTTTGATATCAAATAATTTCGGATGGATAGACGTTCTCCTTCATTGTCACCTTTTCTTTGTTATCAGTTGTTTATTGCCAAATACGGGTATATGGTTAATGGTATTGTAGATGTTGTCGATATTTTTCAATCATATGAGTAATGAACATCAATTCCTTTATGAGTTGTGCAGTACAATGTTATTTAAATATAATTTACAGAAATGGCTCTCATAGCTAGCATTGCAACTGTATTATTTTGGTTGTCACTTCACACAGAGCAGTTATGCTATTTATTCCACTTTAAACAGGAAGCGCGCAATAGTGAACTTGAGCATTTTGAAGAAATTCTGAAAATATATGCGGACGCACTTGAGCATGAACAGATGAACACATATAGAGAAGAACAGAAAGAATAAAGAAGAACAGAAATAATAATCTTCTTAAACACTGTTAAAACACAGAGAAAAAATTCTGTAACTGACATCTAGAATCTAAATTGTGACTCTAGAAAAAACAGTTCCATGTCATCCTTATAAATTCTAGTCCCCTTTGAAAGCGAGTTCTAGAAACCCCTATTAGAATTCTAAAGTTTGTCTATATTATCGAGGTCAAACCTATTTGAAAAAATATCTCCAAATAAATGCGAACGCAAGATGCGGGTTTCAGCAACTATAATCTTGATTTATGACCCAATTCTAGATAATTAAGCGAGAATTTCTCGTCATACAAAAAATTCAGAATATTCAGAATATTGTTTCTCGATCTAGAAATGTGTAGACTAGAAATTCTCCATCATTTCGTCTAATCCGTTTATTAGCTCGGAAATCTATATTTCTAGTTACGTGATTTAGAAAATGGCCACTTATTCATTCTAGATGAAGGTGGTATATATTTTTTTCTCAGTGAAAGTGCTAAAATTTCTTAATAAAAATGGAAATACAATTCCAGCAATCTGCAATTATAGTCCTTAATCCCGACACAATGAAAATATCTAAATTACAATGCATTTAAATGCTAAAAAAAATTTATACTATAATATTTATTACTTTTCAGTTTTATAATGTATGTATCACAATAACATGTCCAAAACTAATTAATGAAATATTATTAGATATCTTAATTTGTTCTATTTAATACTAAATTAATATTTAAACTAAACTTACTTAGTGAAACTAAACTTACATGAAGACGATTATATTTTTAAATAAAATATTAATTGTGATAAAGAATTAATAAAGAATTAAATGTTGAAAATCGTATTTATTTTACTTTTCCAGTTAAAAAAAAAACTGATTTTAAATAAAAAAGTATTTAGCTTTTAATTAAATCAATAATATTGTGTTTTGGCTGTAGCATGTAATTTAGAGAATTCTTCTCATAATCTGTATAAATTTGTATGAGGTTACCACATTTATATATATTTTTTTTAATCGCAAAAGAAATTTTCACTTTTTAGGGTTTTAAACCCAGTGCAAAGACATTTTTAGAAAATTTGCCATACTACATTAGACACAGCATACTGTAATCAGAACACAAAAATTTTAAATATCTTACGAAATATGAGCATTTTTACTAAAGCGCATATGCTAGCTTTTATAAAATTTCATTTGAAAATTTTAATAGCCACAAGTATTGTGTAACTTATATCAAAAATTCTGTAAATTCAAAAAGTTACGAGAGACTGAATTAACAGAATTTCAGTTCTCTCAAAATAAAAGCTAAATTATAAGGTGTTTTGCTTTTGATTCAATCAATGCCCAGTGGTAATACAGTGTTCATTGACTGTAAATAAATATTGATAAAAACCCATATCATCAGCTTCTTCTTCTTTTTTTTTTTTTTAGAATAACTGAAATTCTGTTCCTTCTAACTCTCATAACTGTTTAAATTTATACGATATTTGTTCGGGGTTTTCAGTTTTCATTTAAGTTGCTCAATACTTTTGACTATTAAATTATGCAAAATAAATTTGTTAAAAGCTAGCGGATACCTAGTTAAAAATTATTTTGTAAAAATGTTCATATTTCGTAAGATATTGAACATTTTTGCATTCTGATTACAGTGCGCTGCACAAAAAAGAAAAAAAAATCTTTCAAGCCCTGATACCATTCCTGCTGATTATTATGTAAAACGACCCCTTGAATCCGAATATGACCCCCATTTTGCCCAATCACCTACCGTTTTCTCGGGACGCTATCTCCTCCCCCAATTTTTATCGCTGTGCACTAATTTTGTTTCCACGAATTTGATTTGAAGAATGGAAAAGAATTATTTTAACACTTAAAAACAAAAATATATAACGTATAATAAATAATAATAATAACTTATTAATAAAATATAATAAATGTAATTTATAATTTTAGTGACAAATCCCCCTCTAAATTTCTCCCTTGCTACAAATATTCATGTTTTAGAATTTTTCACCTCTTTAGCACCTCAGAAGTTATTTTACAGTTAAAATAATACTTTTCCCCTTTCAAATACAATATATAGCCATAAAATTACCGAAAAGGGGTAAAAATATGGAGACGATCCCAGAAAACGGTGGGTGATAGGGCAAAGTGGTCGTCATATTCGGATTCAGGGGGTCACTTTACATAAGGATTTGCAAAAATCTTATTGGGGCCGATTTTCATGCAGAGCAATGTTGCAGTATGCCAAATTTCCTAACAATGGCTTTGCACTGAGTCTAATACCCTACATGTTATAATTTTAAAAAAGCAGATTTCTTTTTTTTTTTTTGCAATTTAAAAAAAAAATTAGTTATATTTCGATGAATATATGTAACAGCCCCTCATAAAATTTATACAGATAATGAAAAAAACCCTCATAATCATGTACCATAGCCGAAACGCATTTAAAGCATTATTTTTACAGGGCCAAAACATTTTAATTTTTGTTTAATTTTTTACTGGTCCTCTTTTCCTTTTCAGGACACAGCTTTTACTGTAATATATATGAAGTATAACATGTTCTTTACACTACCAAAGTTACAAGATGATTCCTAAAAAACTTTTTTAGATATTTGAGGTCTAAATTCGAAAATGTCCAAATACTTATTGTTAGATAGTCTCTCTCTCTCTCTCTCTCTATATATATATATATATATATATATATATTGAAAACTTTTTCAACCATTGAATAAGATGAAACCAGAAAAAATACAAAAAAAGATTACGAATAACAAGCAATCTTAAATTGAATCATGCATATTCATTACGTTTTCAAGGGTATAGAATGAATATTGCATGTAAATGTAAAATAGGTGTTATTTCTGTGTTGTTATATACAAATTGCTGAACATTTACAACAAGCTATACCCTATAACACCGCCCCCCCCCCTCCAAAAAAAAAAAAAAAAAAAAAAAAAAAAAAAAAAAAAAGTTTAAATTGAAAGAATAATATGTGAAAAACCAAATGAGAATCAAACTTATTTAAATTCAAGCAGCAATTTCAAAATTATTAAATGAAATACTAATAATAATTGTTAAATGAAATACTAGTAATAATTAATAAAACTAAAGTTTAACTTACAACACATGAAAAACTGGTATAAGTAGCTTGATCACTAAACAAACATGTGGCTGTATACAGTTAAATTCACAGTTCATTTTTTAATCGTATTAAATAGCTGAACGATTAATTTATTTTTGGATTCGTATTTGTCAACTGAACGATAAAGTTGAGTGAATTGTTTGATTTTTAATAATTAACCTAAAAGGGATAATTTAAAATTAAATATTGATATATGTTACAATAAAAAAATTAAGAAGTGTGTATTATAAAACAACACGATACTTACATAGATATATGTGTTAATGCATTTAATTTCATGCACACTTTACTAAAAGCAATAAAATCAGTAATGCTTTTTATTTTGTATTTTCAAACACATTGAAATTTGAAAAACAACCTTTTCTGAAAAAAAAAAAGGGGGGGGGGAGTTTTATATATATATCCTTCAGATAAATTTTCTTTAGGAAATCTAGGGGATTTAGAAGAGCGATTTACCAACTGAAGTAGGAAATTTAAAACTATGGCGTAGCTCTGTAAAAGGACGGACAGAGAAATATAGTTTTGTTTATACTTTCGATGTAAAAGTATTTTTATTGATCATAAAAAAATAAGTGGCCGAATAAAAAAAATAAAAAAAAATAGAAAAAAGGAAAAAAAAATTAAAAAATTCTTTATTAGTATTACATTATGGTAAAAATAACAATAAATAAATAAATAAAATATGAAAATCTGACATTGACAGATTTTAATTTAGTGCCAGAGGCCTACTGCTAAACTTGTTAATATCGACAAATTCTTCTTTAGTTAATTCGTGACGATCTAAATTCCATGATAAAGTTTTCATTAAATCAAACCAATGTGTTTCAGCTGCAGATATTGTAACAAATAACGTTGGAAGTCCAAACTGTCTTATAGCCGCAAAACAACGTTTTTTCTCCTTTTCCCAATGAGGGGGAGGTGTGCCTTCGGGGGGACTCATGTCAAAGGTGTGCCTTGGGGGGGGGACTCATGTCAAAGTTGTACCTTGGGGGGAGCTCATGTCAAAGTTGGGCCTTGGGGGGACTCATGTCAAAGTTGGGCCTGGGGGGGGACTCATGTCAAAGTTGGGCCTTGGGGCGACTCATGTCAAAGTTGGGCCTGGGGGGGACTCATGTCAAAGTTGTTCCTTGGGGGGACTTCATTCAATAAATCCCCATTCAATAAACCGACTGAAATAGGCCCTTAGCACTATTAAGAGTGTATTATAAAAATTCGACAACGCTGTACCGACTGAAATAGGGGTACCTTGGGGGGGACTCAAGTCAAAGTTGGGCCTGGGGGGCTTATGTCAAAGTTGTGCCTTGGGGGGACTTCATTCAATAAATCCCCATTCAATAAACCGACTGAAATAGGCCCTTAGCACTATTAAGAGTGTATTATAAAAATTCGACAACCCTGTACCGACTGAAATAGGGGTACCCTGGGGGGGACTCATGTCAATGTTGGGCCTGGGGGGGGACTCATGTCGAAATTGTGCCTTGGGGGGGACTTCATTCAATAAATCCCCATTCAATAAACCGACTGAAATAGGCCCTTAGCACTATTAAGAGTGTATTATAAAAATTCGACAACGCTGTACCGACTGAAATAGGGGTACCTTGGGGGGAGACTCATGTCAAAGTTGGGCCGGGGGAGGGACTCATGTCAAAGTTGTGCCTTGGGGGGACTTTATTCAATAAATCCCCATTCAAATAAACCGACTGAAATAGGCCCTTAGCACTATTAAGAGTGACGTATAAAAATTCGATAACGCTGTACCGACTGAAATAGGGGTACCTTGGGGGGGACTCATGTCAAAGTTGGGCCTCGGGGGGACTTCATTCAATAAATCCCCATTCAATAAACCGACTGAAATAGGCCCTTAGCACTAATTAAGAGTGTATTATAAAAATTCGACAACTGTACCGACTGAAATAGGCCTCTAGCACTAATAAATTAGTGATTATCATTAATTTTAAATCAAGGAATGATCAATGTTGTAGATATTGGAAAATACATGGCAATTCAAGAAGTTAAATTTAGAAAATATAATTTCAATATCCAAATTTCTTAAATGTTTCTCTAGAAAATGTATGATATTTAGAACAACAAAAATATTATATGTGTATGTATCATATTTTTGATTAATTATAAAAATGTATAAGGTAGAATAGGAAAAATGTATAAATGTATATTTACTTTTTTAATGGCATACAAAATGGTAAATTCGCATAAAATAAATTATTGATAATGATATTTTTAAGTTATATAAAGGGAAAAATATAAATGAAGTGTGTTAGTATATATTAAAAAACAAATACGTAACCATTTCAATTGTTTAATTTAGACAATGTAATTTTCCGTTGCGTATTTACAGAAAAAAATTTTCTTGGGAGATCTAACACTTCCAAAACAGTAAGTTACTAACTGAAGTAGTAGATATAAAACTATTGCTATAAAAAATTGCATGTAAGATTTACACTTTTTTTTTTTTTTTTTTTTTTTTTAATGTTTCGATGGGGAAATATATTTATCTCAAAAAAAAGTTACTGTCGCTGGCGTCA
Organism: Salticus scenicus; assembly: GCA_963930645.1. NCBI lineage: Eukaryota > Metazoa > Arthropoda > Arachnida > Araneae > Salticidae > Salticus > Salticus scenicus. The sequence continues at coordinate 70,411,113 of OZ005659.1, forward strand.
TTTTTACTTTCCGAACACTATAGTGAGGAAAGTATTGTAATCATGTCAAAAATCCGAATTCGAGATTTTGATGTTTCTATACGTTTCGAGGTCCAACGAGTCCGTTTTCACTATTTTTACGATGATGTATGTATGTGTGTGTGTATGTATGTGTGTATGTATGTATGTCTGTGAGTGAACACGCTAGCGTCTAAACGCTTTGTTCGAATAAGCTGAAAGTTTGTACGTATATTGTAAGTCACCATAGTACGAACCCGATAGATTTTGGTGAATCTAGCACTTATAGTTTTTTACAGGGACACAAAGAAAATTTCTTTATCATTATGGCCAAGGGACCAAAATTTAAAAGTGCGATAGCATCTAAACGCCTTATTCAATTGAGCAAAAACTTTAAACACATATTATAGGTCACAGATACTCAATCTGTATACATTTTTGAGAATCTAGCACTTATAGTTTTTTTACAGGGACACAAAGAAAAATTCTTTGCCAAATTTTTAAAAGTGTGATAGCGTCTAAACGCCTTATTAATCTCAGCAAAGAATTTGTACACATGTTATAGGTCACATTTGAACCAACTGTATAGATTTTGGTGAATCTAGCACTTACAGTTTTTTTACAGGGACACAAAGAAAAATTCTTTATCTTTATGGCCTATGAGACCAGCGATAGCATCTAAACGCCTTATTCAATTGAGCTGAAAATTTGTATGAATATTATAAATCACTGTTGCACTAACTATAAGCATTTTGGTGAAACTAGCATTTATAGATTTTTACAGGGACACAACGAAATATTCTTTATCATTATGATCTAAGGGCTCAAAGTTCAGTAGCGTTAAATAAAACCTCGTGTGATATATGGAGAAAAATACTCAAACACTCTGTTATGGTTTTCTCTTTTTTGTTTGTTTAGAAAATCCTCTTTCTTTATTTTATCTATAAAACTGTTAGTTACTCAAAGTTCGGAAAGTCGAGTGGAGTCACTCCAGATTTTTTACTTTCCGAACACTATAGTGAGGAAAGTATTGTAATCATGTCAAAAATCCGAATTGGAGATTTTGATGTTTCTATACGTTTCGAGGTCCCCTGAGTCCGTTTCCACTGTTTTTGAGATGATGTATGTATGTGTGTGTGTTTGTGTATGTGTGTATGTGTGTATGTATGTGTGTATGTCTGTGAGTGAACACGCTAGCGTCTAAACGCTTTGTTCGAATAAGCTGAAAGTTGGTACGTATATTGTAAGTCACCATAGTACGAACCCTATAGATTTTGGTGAATGTAGCGCTTATAGTTTTTTTACAGGGACACAAAGAAAAATTCTTTATCATTATGGCCTATGGGACCAAAATCTTAAAAGTGCGATATCATCTAAATGCCTTATTCAATTGAGCAAAAACTTTATACACATATTATAGGTCACAGATACTCAATCTGTATAGATTTTGGAGAATCTAGCACTTATAGTTTTTTTACAGGGACACAAAGAAAAATTCTTTATCATTATGGCCTATGGGGCCAAATCTTTAAAAGTGTGATAGCGTCTAAACGCCTTATTAATCTGAGCAAAAAATTTGTACACATGTTATAGGTCACATTTGCACCAACTTTATACATTTTGGTGAATCTAGCACTTACAGATTTTTTCCAGGGACACAAAGAAAATTTCTTTATCATTATGGCCTATGAGACCAAATTTTTAAAAGTGCGATAGCATCTAAACGCCTTATTCAATTGTGCTGAAAATTTGTATGAATATTATAAATCACTGTTGCACTAACTATAAGCATTTTGGTGAATCTAGCATTTATAGATTTTTACAGGGACACAACGAAAATTCTTTATCATTATGATCTAAGGGCTCAAAGTTCAGTAGCGTTAAACAAAACCTCGTGTGATATATGGAGAAAAATATTAAAACACTCTATTATGGTTTTCTCTCTTTTGTTTGTTTAGCAATTACTCTTTCTTTATTTTATCTACAAAACTGTTAGTTACTCAATGTTCGGAAAGTCGAGTGGAGTCACTCCAGATTTTTTTTTTTTTTTTTTTTTTTTTTTTTTTTTTGTCAACCGCATCTTCTGTCGGAGGGCAGGGTCCTTCGCGTCATGAGAGGTATCAATGTGTTCCGAATACACCATGGAAGACATTTCAGCTGCTTAGAAATTTCTATTATTTTAATTAAAGAAGTTATTAACTAAAAACGACTGGTTTATGAAGGTACTCTATTTGTCACCTTGAAAAATGTTTCTCCCAGTGACGTTGTTCTTTTGTCATGAAGTCATTTTACACGGGAAAATTAAAATATAATCCATGGTTGTAGGTAGGTAGGTTGGGTTTACCGTCGCACCAGTACTGCGCTATGGGTAATTGGCGAGGGTTTGGAACGCATCCGTAGGAATGTTTCGGAGACATGCCAACACAATTTTGAACCTCCATGGTGGGGATGGTTCCCCCACTTTGGTGATTCCAAGAGGTGTAGTTTTGATGGAAACATGGAGTACTTTGCAGCCACGACAAATTTAATGGGCACCAGCTACCATTAGTGTACGCGACGGTCTTTGGCCAGCTCAAGTATCGAACCAGAAATCATCCAATTACGAGCTCGGCGCTTTACCGACTAGGGTACCGCGGCCTGGATCCCTGGTTGTAAAATAATAATAATAATAAACACAATAAAAAGGGTCATATACTAAAGCTGTAATGCAAAAGGGTCTAGATATTACCTATTTCTTTGTTGTAATAATAATAATAATAAAAATAAATAAATAAATAAACTGATTTTCAGCATAATTTTTATAAAATAAAATAAAAATAAATAATGTGGTATTAAATATTATGTATTTTAATTTTACATTGAATATGGAGATTTTATAATATTTTTTCTGATTTTGTCTTGTGTTATGCTCTATTAATATTCCTATTCAGTGAAAAACAAAGAGCGAATACGCGGGGACAGCTCTGCTTGGGTTAATAAATAAAGTGAGTAGGGGAAGGTGAAGCCTCCCTCGGGGGTTGGTGAGCGGAGTGAGCAGGGGGCATAGCCCCCTAGTTTATTCTAAAAATATTAAGGCTTAAGGAACTTGACTTGATAGTATTGAAATAGGTTTCATATAAAAGCTTGTATCTCCATTTAATATTTAGAAATCGAACCATATTAAGTTTGTTCAAAAACATATATGCATATTAAGGCAACAAATTCTTGTGGTTTTTGGTATAGGGTTTTTTATGGTATATGATATTTTATAGATTTGAAACCTTTAAATCGTGTTTTATCGGTTTACATTTTTTTCACGATCTTCACAATGCTAAAACTTCCACGGATATTTAAAATTAAGACTTAAATTGGATTTTGAAATTAATTTATTAATTACTTTTTGAGGAAAAAAATCGTACATGTCAATGTAAAGTTAAATATATATATATTTATTTATATTTAATATTTTTTCTTTTAAAGATATTACAAAATCCTTCCCCATTTTTTTTTTTAAGTAGGTTCTACTAAACATCTAAAAGTATTAAGTCTTAAAAAATAATAATAATAATAATAATAATAATAATAAAAACAACTGTAAAAATTTTAGCATTTTGAAGATCATGAATACATGAAGAAATACAAACTGAGAAACGATTCCAAATCTGTAAAAAAATAAAAAAATAAATAAATAAATATAAAAATATAGCATCAAAAACCATAATTACATATTGCCTGAATATATATTTTATTGAACAAAGTTCTTATAAATGTTAAATGGAATTAAAATTTTTTATATGAAACATTTTTATGTGATGGCAAGTCAAAGGCGCCAAATCCCTATAATTCTTTATATTCTTAAATCTTTATTTTTCTTTTTTTTCTTTTTCTTTTTTTTTTCAGTACTAACAGGCTTTACCTAGTCACTATATTTATAAGATTAAAAAAAAAAGTATTGATTACTTTATTTTAAAAACTTTTATTAAATAAAAACTAAAAGAATTTCCTTAAAATTTCATAAATTCTCGCTTCAGCACCTCGAAACTATAAATGTTTTTCACTATTATAAAAAGATTTTTTCCCCATAATAATTTGTTAAAAAAATAATACTCATTGTATACTTTTACATGAAATTTTGCCCTATCATGTGGCTGCTACATTAAAAACTATGAAAAAAAAAAAAATTATAGTGTCATCTCTTGAGCGATATACATCTAAAGCTGATCGAGTCCAATTTATGTCAAAATTCAACTATATAATTCTTTTCATAAAATTATGTCTTTTAAAAGTCATTCTGGATATAAAACTGACACAAAATTTTAGTCACATGCACACATATACACGAAAACATATAATAGGTTTGATCGAATAGTCTACTGGACTTCTTAAGATGTGTAAATTCATAGAATACCAAAAGTGCAAAATTTTTAGAAATTTATAACTTTATTCTTATAAATAAAAAATAAATTGAAAAAATAGAACGTTTAGAGAAATATAATACAACTGTACGGCAGCAAATTAATTTTTATTTAGCTGTTAGCTAATTAAAAAGAATCACATCACTATATCATACTGTATTTGTATTTTAAAAAGAGTAATTTCATGATTCTGATGAATGTTTCCTTCTAAAAATATTTTTAATTTACAAGTGAATTTTCTATAGATTTATGACTTCCAAAACGACAAACTATTGTTATTAAAAGTTTATAAAAATATTAATTATGATGTTTATGTAAAATGTTAACTTACTCACCCCTAGTCATAATAGAAATAAACGAATAAGCATAAAATTACACATATACAAGCACTATTATTAATAACATAGAATTTTTTAAGTGTATTTTAAATGTATATTGGATATAATTATATTTTAATCACATTAAAAACTAAGACAGATAATATACATTAAAAAAATTACATTTTAAAATGTAATTTTTTTTAATGTATATTATCTGTCTCAGTTTATAATGTGATTAAAATATAATTTAACTACGAGACGTAATGATTTTTAAATATTTTAAATATATTGGATATACTCTTTGAAAATGTAAACTATACTTCGTATTGTATACTGCATATATAAAAAATCACACAGCTGAAAAAAAAAAAAAAATTTTTTTTCTAGATCTTTGTTATTAATAATAGTGAATGTCAAGTTAAATTGTTAAATTAGACAGAAGTGAACTGTGTTAAAAAACATTTGAAAAAATATATGAAATTTGAAACCTTAATTTGTAAAATGTAATTTACACTCTTGTAAATATATTTTGCTTATCTTTCAGTTTAAACTACACCTTAAAATCAGAATAGTTTTTTAATAGATTTATTTATGTTAATTAACAGAATTGTATTCTTAAATATTCATATGAAATGCGTGTTTTTCTATTACCTATTTCTGCTTTTTTTTTTTTTTTTTTACCTCTTTTATTATTTATTTCAGAATTAAAGAAATTTAAATGGAACTGTAAAGAATTATTTATAACTATATTATATTATATTCGAAATTAAAAATAAAAATTATTTTGCATTCAATTTCAATTTTTTTTTTTCTCTCTCTCTTCTTTTTCGTTTTATAACTGTAATTTTTATAATTGGTTATAGCAATAATTTTGTTATAAAAAAAAAAAAAAAAAAAAAAGTATAGGATTTATTTCGATCCGAGTTTTATAAATATACAATGATAAAATTTGACATTCCCCTGGCTTGAATTTAAAAAATATATATATATCTTCTTTATAATGCATATATTGAAACCGGAAAGGGAAAGGGGGGACAGCCCTCCGTTCCTGAACTTTATTATGTTCTCTCTCCCCCAAATGTCTCAACAAGTAACTAAACATTAAATTTCAACTTCAACAGCAAATGCAGGGAAATAAGAAGCTTAAGGTAAATCATTTCTTTAAATAGATAATGTGAAAATGTACTAAATACTACCCTTATGCAAGACTACAAAGAGAGGAAAACGTAAACAAAGGCAACCGGCCTTTTCTCCTTCACATCTAAAATTCCTTGAGATACCAAAACCCTTTACGTCTGCACTCGCTAGTTTCGATTCTTTGGCGCGATACGAAAATCCATTGGCGTGATATTACTTTTTTGGCGCTCAAAGGAGTCCCGCTTTGTACTGAGAGGCAAACATTTCATTCAGATGTTCAACTCGCTTTGAGCGAGTTGTTTCCTTTACTCGGCAGGATGAAGGATGTAAATAAAAGAGATAACAGCGATGACACCGACTTTGTTTTGTGCGTGCCGCATAACTTTTAGTGTGTGTGATATTGGGTAGTGACAACATGCGTGTTAAATGTGAAACTTGCATTGCTGATAATATAGGATTAGTGCTTTAAATTTGTACAGAAGTGTTTTTTTTAGTTTTTATGTAGAAAATTTTATTGGAGATTTTAATATTGGTGTCCCAGGATTACGTATTGAGTAAATTTTTACTTATAATTATTTACTGATTAGAAAATTGGAGTTATTAAAATGTAAATAATTATTGATAGTAGTTACTTAAGATATATTTTGATCAACATTGAAATTGATTTAAATATGTTAAGTCAATGAAAGAAGTATTATAATAAACGATTCTTGTGAATATTTATTGAAATATTTTGAAGTTATGAAAGAAAATATGAAATACTGCCTGAATAAATTTGTAAGTTTTACGTCATGAAACATTTTAAGAAGACAGTTCACCGACATGATTTTTGCAATGCCATAAATTTATCTCATAAAAAATTCAAAAGCAACCATTATGGAAGTGTGCCAAAAGTTGCTGGTTTTTTAAAATGGCTTGAAGATGAAAAAAAATTACAAAATCATTTAGTGATGATAAGTTAACTTATCATCACTAAATGATCAATATTTATATTGAATTTTAGTATTTATACTTATGTTATTCAATTTTAATGTGTTTTTCATGATTAATATAGTATTGATTGAGCTTGAAAATTGTTTTATTTATTGAAAAAAAGAAAAAAAATCAGTTAATTCCTTTTTAGTTATTAGTAATATTATTATCATAGTCTTTCTTCATATAAAGAAAATATTAAAATCTTATCGGCGAAGTTATTTTATCTGATAAATCAAATAAAAGTAGGTTTTTACTAGTATAATTCAATATTTTAAATTTTCAATCATTTTTAATACATTTTATTGAATGATAACATTGTTAAATTTACTAATTCATATCGGAATAACATAGGCTTATATACTTAGCTATTTTTATCAGAAGTTGTCTATAGTTATCTCACTATGGAACCTTTAGCTATAAGTTGGCTGGTAGCTTCCTCTAGTTCACCCTTAGTAGCTGTTCTTGCATTGTGGACTATCTATGTATTTCACACATTTCGCAGACGCTGGCGGACTGTTGACCTCTTCTTATTAACCATCGTGTGTCAAGAACTAGTGATAGCCATTTTTACTTTCAGTTATTCCATCATCAGACTCATCAATCCGCCTTTTAAAACTCCGTGCAATTTTACGCAGTGGGGTCTGATCGCCACCAGAACTTTTCAAGTTGCCACTTTGACATCAATGGTTGTAGACAGGTCACTTACAGTAAGGTGGCCTTACCGTTATCGTTTTAGTGTGAGAAGAAATCAAATCCGGTATCACATTGCTGTTTTGGTACTAGTGTCAATACTTGTTGGAGTAGCTGCTGTGTTTGCCAGATCCCCAGTAGAAAATAATAAGTATTGTTCGTTACAGCCATCTCAGTGGGATATTAAGTATATCATTTTCCTCCTATCGCTCTATGGTATTTTTATGTTAATATCCTTTATCTGTATGATTCAAGTGGAGATATTCAGGCATAGACATGGTACAAAGCTGGCAGCAAATGGATCATTTCAATTACCAGAGTGTGTTTCGCCAGATTTACCATCAGCAACAGGAATGAACAGTCCATTGGATACTCATAGCAGTACTGGAAGTACCAGGGCACTACACAGGCCGTCACGCCAGGCCAGTAGAAGGCCTTATGGAAAGAATTCGAAAGGGACTTCGGATCTGAGGTGGCCATCAGTCGCATTGACATCCCTCATGTGCTTCTCTATGAATCATATCCCACATGTGGTAAGTTAAAAAAAATTTTTTTTTTCTCTTTTTTTTTTTTTTTTTTTTTTATGATGATCCTTATCTATCTTATGTATTTCTTCCTTGTTACTTATTAATTTTTAGTAAAATTATTGTAGACTTTAAAACATTAAAATTTCTATTCATGAAGAAAGAAAAAAAATGAAGAAAAAGAGAAGGGGACCCAAGCAGCACCGAAACGTTCTCTGAACGTTCAAAAACTGTTCTGCAAACACGTTCTAAGAACGTTCACTTTGAACGTGTTATAGACGTCTATCTGTCCATCTTGAAGACGTACAATAGTACGGTTCAGAGAACGTTCAATGAACGTGTAACTATCACCATCGGTGTTATAGAAGCGTTCTGAGAACGTTCTATGTATACGGTCTCAGAACGTTCTAAACGTTTTTAGAACGTTTTCAAAACGTTATACACATTTTCAGAACGTTCCAGAAAACGTACTGTAAACGTTCTAAAATAGTGTAGTTAAAAAAAAAAAAAAAAAAAAAAAAAATGTGACGTCATTATAAAAAAATCCCCTCAGTACGAGCGTTTAGAAGTAAAAATTACATAGCTGATGACGAATAATGATACAACACATGAACAGGGATATGAATTACTTTTTTTTTCAATTCAAATAATGTTTGAGAAATTTTAACATACTTACTATTCTTTTAATTTCAACGTATATGCATCAAAAATTCTATATTCTATGACAGCTTTCCCCAAAAAGTGTCATAACGTCTCTTTATACCTTAAAAAATTTCTTAAATTTTTGCATTTTTTAAAAATTTCTTTTTTTTCCCTAATCTGTAGATAATGAAGTTATAGTATTAATTACAAAACTTTGAATAAACACCATAAAATGCGAGAACTCGCACCAACTGTTTCGGGTCAAAAGAAGACACAACCCTTCATCAGGCGAACATTGTAGGCACGAGAGCTGCAAACAAGCACGTTGAGTGTGTGGAATGCGTTGCCGCTTTGTTTGTAGCAGCCGTGCTTTGTTTGTAGCAGTTGCGAGTTCTTGCATTTTATGGTGTTTATTCAAAGTTTCTTAATTAATACTATAACGCCATTATCTTCAGATTAGGGGAAAAAAGAAATTTTTTAAAAATGCAAAAATTTAAGGAATTTTTTAAAGGGATATAGGCACGTTATGACACTTTTTGGGAATTACAGTCATAAAATATGGAATTTTTCATGCATATACGTTGAAATTAAAGGAATAGTAAGTATGTTAAAATTTCTCAAACAATATTTGAATTTAAAAAAAAGTAATTTATATCCCTGTTACTGTGTTGTATCATTATTCTTCATCTGCTATATACAACTAAACTCTTGATTTATTTTGCTTGTTTTAATCCTTGTGATTCCGAATGCGTCATCCTATGATTAATGTTTGTTTTTCATGGTTGTTTTCTGTTTGATTCTCTGATTTCTTGAAGTAAATAATTTATTCCAATTTATTCTTCATTTCTAATTTCAATTAATTTCTTGTACGATAGGGTGCCGCTAGCAATATGCTATTATAGCTGCTAACGAACGAAATCGTACATTGGTGCTCAACGACGAAAAGGGTCACCCTTGACGAGTTTTTTTTTTTTTTTTTTTTTTTTTTTTCTACCATTCTAAGCTTTTCCTACAAAAAATGTTTAAAATGCTGTCTTAATTTTTTATTTCCTCGTTGCTTGTTTGTATCTTTTGATTTGAGTTTCATGTGGTTTTTACGCACCGGCAAAATTATTAAAATTGCAACTAACAATATAGGAATAAATTTAAGATTAGACTGAAGTTAAATAAAATAAAAATCAATAAATAAAATATAAATGTTTCAATAAATCACAATCAGTCTCCCCAGGTTATTTAAATTTGTTGTAATTTTCTTCTCATTGACCTATGTGGTTTCAGGGATCTTATATCTGTTGCTTGGCTTTAACTAAGATTAAAAATTCATTTATACATACATATATATATATATATATGTTTTTTTTTTTTTTTTTTTTTTAAATACAGGGTGCAAAGCATTGTGACGAGAATACCTTTATCTCCGCAACTATTGGTCGCAAATATATAGTTTCAGTTACAAAATGTTTTAAAGAATATGAGCATTTGTGGTATAACATGTTTAAATTTAAAATATCTATTTTTTCAAAATTGCAAAAACTAAATTTTTACATAGTCCCAGATCCCTATAATCATATTTAGAAAACTGACACTCATCCTAACAAACAGTTTCATTTCTATTCTCCCAAAATGGAACATGATATTTAAAGTTTGGATTTTCTAACATATTTCGGCCTTCAATAAGGGATCGGTTTAAAAATCCTAATTGGACTTTGTTTGCATTTTCCCTGGGTTTATTAAAGAATTTTTCATTGACTTTTTAATAAAGCCCGAGAAAATGCGAAATAATCCTAAATTTTGAAACTAACTATCTCAGACAATTTTGGGTGCACAAAAGTGAAACATTTTGTGTTATATTTTTTAGGTTAGAACTCAACTTACACTATTAGTGTCATGAAAATTGTATAAAAATTATCAGTTTTTATGATTTTTAGTAAATTGATTTTTTAAATTTAAACATGTCATATAATGAATTCTTACATTTTTTTTTTAAATACATTTTCTTATTGGAGGACGTTTGAGACCAATTGTTGCGCAAATAAAGGCCTGCTCTCGACTTTGCACCCTGTATATTCTAAACATTTCTGGGTACTACTTTGTAAGTCCATGGATAGTTTATAAATATATTTGAATGCTGAAGTTTATAGAAAGTTTTAATATTTCAACATAAAAAATAATTTCAAAAATGAATGTACCAATACACCGCTAAAATAATATATAATTGAGTTTAGAATATATTGTTAATTTATAATAATAAGAAATTGAAACAAAAAAATTAAAAATTAGTTAGAAGGAGGAAATTTTTAAAATGTCCAAATATTTAAATACATATATATATATATTTAATCATAATATTTTTCTAAAATATTTAACATACTTCATATTTTTAAATTTCAGTGCATGTGTGCATACATATTTTCAGTTTACAGCAGCAGTTTACAAAAATGATGTTTGCAGGTATTTAAATTTATTCCACATGGCAATGTAATTGGTATTTTTTAAATGTTTAAATTTCTTTAAATTGAGTCAACGCAATTTTTACCTCATTTGATGCAATTAAGCTATCATGGCATATTAAATAATTGATAAATGTAAATATTATTAGTATTAATAAATAATATAGTAAATCGTCCTTTTTTTTAAGCAGAATATCTTTTTTTATAAAGATGTGGAATAAAATTGAATTGAATCTTTGTTTTATTATGCAGTTAAACAATTTCATATATTTTATTTAATAAATAACAGTAAAGAGATATTTAAAATTGTAAGTCGGTGAAACTTAGGATATTATTTTAAAAATATGCAATTTGCATAACCTAGATTGTATATATATTATCATATAAACATTAAATAAATACTTCAGAATTTAAAAAGAAAAGAAAAAAAAAAAGAATTACATACCTTCCTCATTTTCTTCATAAGAATTTCTCCAAGAAAACACCCTTCCAACTAGCATTTTAAAATACACAATGACCAGTCTGGAAGGGCATTCACTTAAAATTAGCTCTCATCTTTTAAATTCTTTATGTTACTTCATTCAGAAGCATAATAACCAAAAATAGTCATTTTAACAATTTCCATCTCAGAAGACTGAATTAATAAAATGAATCCATAATTTCTAAGCGGTTTTCTGTAACAGGAGCAGTTTTTTCTGCGATACAATGCTACTTACAAGTATATCAAATGTTAGGCTTAAGAACTTACGCAGATATGAAAATGATTGTTTAATTGATATTAAAATAAGACTTTAATAAATAGAAAATAGAGACTATTACAGGTTAAAAATATTACATTTTTACCTTTTCTAAAGCTTATCCAAGTCATTATAACGCGAAAACTGAACAAAACAGATTACATTACACGTTTTAAAATTACCGCTTCACATAACGGCACGACATTCCCAAGACCTTTGAATTTGCGCTGTCAGCGAGAATTAAATAAATGCAATCCACAGATGTCAGTTTCATCTGCTCTTCCCTTGTTACATCCGGAATAATCATGTTTCAAAGTTCAACGTTTGAAACATAAATTTATTAAGCATTTATAGCTGTAGAGGTCAATATTTTAAGGAAAAATGGAGCTGAGTTAAACAATTATTTAAATTTTTATAAAGTATTTGAAAAACTTATGAGATCACTTTATTTTTCCATTTTAAAATCTCGAATTAAACGGAAAAGCATATTTTGCTTTAGTGTATATTTTAGTATTGAATAAAATATTCAGTGAAAATAAATAAAATAAAATAAGAACAATCAAACAGAGTAACGATTTAACAACATTATCAATATTGATAATTTATCAGTAACATTTAAACTTAAATAGAATCATAAATAAAATATAATAAAAGTTTAAAATTATGCTTAAAGAAAAGAAGAAAAAAACTCATTCTGTAACTTCCCGATGAGTATTAGAGACCGCGAGGTTCTACTCTCGAACCTTACAGACGGGAAGTGTTGGCTTCGATTCCTGGTCACGCTCGTCGACTTAGGTTTTCGGAGTTTTCCCGTGATTTTCTTTGAAACTCGCGTAAAGCACTATATTACTTATTCAATAACATCCGTGATTAGCTTTTTGTATCTAAACTTTGGGTCTGGGGAATGCATAGATTTTCATGACAGAAGACAATCATTTTTATGCTGTATAGAAGATCTTAGAAAATGTATTTTTCTAGGGGTTTATTATTATTATTATTATTACAAATGAAAAAAAAAAAAAAAAAAAAAAAAAAAAAAAAAAAAAACGGTAAATTTGTTTTAAATTATCAGAAAACGATGTTTCAGTTATTCGTTTTAAAGGTGATATCGAATTCTTTTGAAAGATAATTATAGTGAAAATTTTTATCCACCCTTCCCCCATCCCCCAGGGATCATGCATACTTATTCCTATGAATGATAATAATAATAAAAAAACTGTTTGACTATTACTCGTTATACAGCCAAATTGAATCAATATTATATATCATATGTATGTCACGCAGAAGGTTTGGTGAGTATATATATATTACAGAAGCTGATAGATAGCCTTTCTGTGAATGGAAAATATTGGAACGTGGCAGTGCCACCTGTCGTCCGATATGCACCCAAAGGCAATCTGTAGAGTTTTACGTAATATTAATTTCACTTACCAAATTTACAATATTTATAAATCACAGAAGTTGAGATTTTTCGTTTCTGTTATGAGATTAAATTGCAACATACCACGCCACCTGTTGGCCGATGTGCATCCAAAATGGACCAGTAAAGCTTTACATAAAATCGATTTCACTTATAACTTCAGTGTATCACAAAATTTATTGTTAAATCACAAGAGTTAAAATATTGCCTTTCCGTTAAAATGATTAAATTGCAGATTAGCAACGCCACCTGTTGGACAATGTATACATCCAAATTGTATTAGCAGAGGTTATGATGATATATGCCAATATATCATGTTTAATACATTTGTACACTATAGAAGCTGAGATATAGCCGTCCCATAAATGGAGGGTTTCATTGCATAGCACCGTAATCTATCGGGCGATATATCCCAAATGAAATTCAAATAAACTCCAATTTAGGGCAAGATCTAATATTGTAACAAGTTTGGTCGAATTCCATACATTGATTCCTGAAATACAAAATCCACAAAATTTTTCCATGAGTTTAAAATTTTGTAATTTTTTTTCACCTCACCGCTACTGATTATTGGGAAGCATTCTTTACTGACGTGCTAACAAAACGTTAAACTGAAAATGTAAAAAATGCTCTATTCTCTATCATGCTAAAAATTATAAATTTCGAATAACTTACGAAGTTTTTAAATTAGAATGTTGCAAATCTCTCAATAAGATTCTTATCAACATCATAAGTGATATTTTAAAACTGGTCCGATCTCTCTGCAATCATTTGTTCTTGAGATATCGTGTACATGAACTAACGGGCTATCACACTAATAGGTGCCGATACACATTAACAGATACCATACCAACCTTTTGACTTCCGGATTCCTCACGCCACAAAACGTGTAAAAAAATCAAAAGCTGAAGTCAAAAATTTTAAATGTTAACCTAGTTTCCCAACCAATAGTACTAAAAAGTCATTTTGTCATATTCGTTATAATTACACTGTTACAGAACGTGTTATGACGGTGTCACACTTGAACGTTCTATATAGAACTAGAATTGTACGTTTTATAGATGGTACAAATCAAACATTTTCAGAACGTTCTAAATAATACTATTTCTGAACGTGTTTTAGAACGTTCTTTTGACACGAAACACGGTGTTTGAACTATTGAAACCGTTATTAGACGTTCACAGAACGTTCCTGTGCTACTTGGGGATCAATAAGAAATGCAAAGTCGTTGTAAAACTCTATAAAATTCTTGATTTTTCACGATAGATTTATTTTCATATTTTTTGTCTAAACACAAAGGACGGTGTTTCTCCTAATTCATGCATTTTTTACTACTACCATTGCTTCTTTTTCACTGCTACATCTGTCTCTTTCAATTTTTATAGATTGCAGCGACATTGTAATGTGTAAACTGAAATTAGCAAAATTTTCTATAGTACATTATTTTATTAGAAGAAAGTTAGAGAGAATCTAAGTATTAGTATAATAATAATAATAACAACAAAATGCATGTTTTTGTCTATTTTATAAAATATTCACCTATTTTGATAATTATGAAATCTTGCTAGGGACAATTTTTAGAAATTAATTTTATTTAAATTGCATTGGAATATATTGGTGATTATTTGTTTTAATTTCTACTTCTAAATATCTATTTTCTATTAAAAATTCTCAGAGCGAAACATTTTTTTTTTTTTTTCATAGGCTTCTTCTTTTTTTTTTTTTTTTTATAATAGTTATAATATTTTATAACACTTAATTAGATTTACTATTTTAAAATGTATAGCAATCATTTATTTTATTAACTGTAATCATTCTATAGATTAGTGTATAATTCTCAAGATAATGAAGTAGAGTTTAGTGGTGCTTTTCGGAGTTTTTTGCATAAAAAATTATAAATAACAGCTGTCATGAAAAATTTTTATGTATGTCTACTATTAAATGTACACTTCAATAGTAAACTTAGTTTGAAATGTCTGACGAATATTGTTTAAAAAAATAACTTAATTTTCAGAGATATACTTATGCGTGAATAGCTTAAACCTTTCGCTATCATTGGGACATATATGTCCCAAGGGCAGTTTAAAATATAATATGAAGCTCTTTTCTGAAACTTTTCTTTTTCTATCTTTTAGACCTGTAACTATCATCGATAGGTAGACAGAATTGTAAGTTAAGGAAATTCACCGTCACTTGAGTGAAGCACATTCAGATAATTTACTAAATATTTATTTTATTTTTCTCAGAAAAAAGATTGTGAAAGGTTCTTTTTTTTTTTTTTTTTTCTAAATAATAATACACCCGTCTTTTTCAACAATAAAATTTCTATCAAAATATGTATTTAAGCAACTATCTTTGAAGTTTGTTATAAATGTGTTAGATTAATTTTTTGTGATATGTATTATTTAAAAAAAAATATATATATAGTACATTTAGTGTTTTAATGTTTTATAAAATACACTAAAAGTTATAAGTTAACTAAAAATAGTCGAATTATGTAACGTCTAAAAAATATTTAAAATGATGAACTACCGTTACAAGCTGGTAAATGAAAATAATACAATTAAAATCTTTTAAAAATAGATGCGATCTAATTTAATCTCATTCAATAAATAACAATTCTTAATTAATTTAGATATTTTATTTCATTGATAGATTTATTTTTTTTCTCAATGACGTTTTTAGAGTGTGTTATACATTAACAATAATAAATATTTTGCTGTTATATAAAATCTGGTAATTTATTGTAAATAATAATAATGAAAAAAAAAATATATATATAAGAAAACTTAATACAACAAATTGCAAAAATCATTGCAATAATAGTTTTGGATTATTATAAAATCCCAACTTTATCCGTCCAACGATGACAGTAGGTACCAGTGCAGCAACAAAAAATTGGCAATTTTTCGTTTTCTTGTTGCATTTTGTTGTTGAACTCGTGCCTACTTTCGCGAGATGAAGAATTGTGCTTTTATTTCAACCCGAAACAAATGTTGCTCCCCCCCCCCCCCATTTATGATATTTATTGGCGAAGTTTTCTATTTATTCTTTTTCAACAGCAGCCTCCCGATGTATTTTTACTGCTATTATGAGTAGTTTAATAAATATACGCTAAACGCTTCAATTTCATTCTTCAACAAATTAATTAATTAAACGCATTCCACCTGTGTGCTACGTTAAAGAAAAGTGCGGAGCAGCTTAAATAATCTAGCATCCTTGGAGACAAGATATTTTCTTCCTCGTAAATAACTATAGATTTTTACGCATATTTTACGACGCTATTAAAATGTTACAAAATAATTTTCGAAAAGTATTTTATTAACCTGATATTTTACCTTATATGTGTGAAGTACGTAATGTTGCCACCATGAGAATCGAATGTACGACTTATAAATTTCCTCTTTTTGTGTCATGAAATATTTATTTTTCATACCTTTAATAGCAGCTGTAAATAATTTTTATTACTTCAACCTCTTGACAGGTACAATTTTTTCCCCCTCTTTCTTCTCATTTTCTGAACTTAAAATGAGGAATTCGTATTTTTTACTTGTGAATACTTTTTTCAGTACTAGTGGCCTGTTTTAATCAGTCAGAAATAAAAGTGTTCTTTCTATTTTATTGACAACTGGGAATGAAAAATAAACACTGGAAGCGAATTATTTTGACGATCAATAAACTGAAGTCAAAGAATATATATATTATTAATTAATTAATTAGTTTGTGTGTGTGTGTGCGTGAATAAAATAAAATCTAGTAAGATTTTGTCATTCTAAAAATTAATTGTCACTGACAGTATGTTACATTTCCAGGCAGAAAAAAAATATGGAATTTAAATGACTTTAACTGTTTTTATGAAAACAGGAATAAATAGTTTTTAAAGATTAGAAATCGATTTTTATACGTAATTGCCGGTAAAGTAAGTGTAAAAGTGAAAATAAATGGCTTTAATCATTTGAAGGAAAAGTAAATATTAGAGCTTTTGTGTACAGAAATCTATCTGGCAATTTTTTATTGCTGGAAAAAAAAAATATATATATATATATATATATACTAGTACCATGTTCCTTGATATGGAAAATATCTGAAACGGCTTCGGTTATTTTCATGAAATGTTTGGAGACTCTATTCTAAGAGTGTAGAAAGACGTTCATCCTAAAAAAAAAAAAAAAAAAAAAAAAAAAAAACTGTTAGTCCTTCCCAAAAAAAAAAAAAAAAAAAAAAAAAAAAATTTAAATCTAAAATTATTATTATTAATATCTTGTAAACTGATTTTTGTTTTTTTACTATTTCACCATTATTGTCTTAACCAGAGACGCCAACATTTAAATTTATTCTGGAGCCTTGTTAGCCCCCGATTTTATATCATATCACTTTTTTGTAAGAGTCATTTTTTTTTTTTTTTTTTAATTATAGTTATACGTTGGAGAAAATTATTCCCTAAATAAAGTGGGGCGAAATAAAACTGGAGCTAAAAATGCTCCTGGACAAATTTAAATGTTGGTAACTATGTCTAGAACCCATTGACACCGAGAGATCTGTAAATAGAAAATTAATAATATAGTGCGTTAAATCTTTGTGATTTCTTGACATGCTCTTTTGATTTCATTTTATTTATTTATTTTTTAAATTATTCTGTTCAGTAATAGTTGTTGTGGTCGTTTTAAACATTCCCGCAAATTTTCACGTATATGCTATTAATTAGAATTTCGTTATTTGGATCGCCGTTTTATGATTTTTCAGTCATCGCAAATGAATTTATTTATTGCACAAGTATATCCACTAAAGTCATAGAGGGAATTTTACTTTAGAGATCTGTGTTAATATATGATAACAGATTTCTGTGATATCTCAAAGTTTTCCTATTTCAACCTTTTTTTTTCACTGCAACATTCACTTACCTCAGATGATTACTATCTGTGATTTTAAAAGTAATCGAAAAGTAATTTAATATTCATTACTTTCGATCGATCATATAGACTAACGCATTTGAAATACTCGTCAAAATATATTTACTAGAATTAATTCCATACAGGGTTAAATTAAGTAAAAATATGCATGCAGTATCTTTTTAACACTTTGTCGTTTAATTTATTTTTACTTTCTTCTGTATATATATATAAGAGGAAATTATTGAAATCGAAAATTTTTCTATTTCCGGTTTCCGACGGATTTATACGTTTTGGGATGTCCTGAACATGATGTGATCGTTTTTATGCGTGATTTTTGTGTTTGTATCACAAAATTTATGAACGCTATATCTCACGAACTAGTGGACGAAATTTAATCAAACTTGATAGTTTATTGGACCATGACTTAAACTATTGCTCATTACATTTGGGGACGAATTTCTGAACAGTTGGCGTTGTAATCACAATATACATAGCGCAATATATTTTTCATAGTTTTTAATGCGGCAATATAGGAAAAAAATTCGTGTAAATGCACACAATGAAAATCGCTTTTAATATTTAAATCTGAAATTTAAAAAATATTAACAATACTTCAAGTAAGATAAAAATTTACATTTTCAGGAGCATCGCACGCGTCAATACCTTTGAAACGAATGACTGAACCATAAATCTATGAAAATTTAAAACAAACTTATTGTATTTTTATTTTATTTTATTTTATTTAACAAACAGACAAAAGAAAAAAGAGAGAGAGAGAGAGAAACTGGAAAAAAATTAAACACTTTGTCGGATGCTGACACAAAATTCACTTTCTTTCGAGAATTACTGTATACTTTTCTGTGATGAAAATCGTTCGCATTCGTCATGGAAATTTTAATAAATAATATTTTTAATAAATAATTTGCATTGCTGAATTTGAATAGGAAAATATAGAGTAAAACTTCATAGTACCCACAACATACTAGTTTAGAAATGAAATCAATTTTAAAGGAGTATCAATGTATGCGTAGGTAACAGTCCAAATAATATATATATATATATGAAAATGCTGTTTGGTATTTTCATTAAGATAATACTTATTTAATTATTTAATTATTTATTTATTTTTTAACTTTTAAATTTTCTCTCGTTACTTATATTTTAATTAATTTTTGATAAATTGTCCTCGTAGTTGTGAGACAATGATAGTAATTTTATACGGTGTCATGTATTAATTTATCAAAAACAATTCTCACTATTTTACCATGTTGCTATGAAAATATGTTGCCTATACCATATGTTGTTATATGTTGCCTATACTATATGTTGTTATACCTATGTTGCTCCTGAAAATCTATAGCTGACTTTTGTATAGTTTCAAAGTTATTTTTTATCATTCCTTATTTTTTTTTTCATTATTTCTTAATTTGGTTATCCTTTTTTGAAGTATATGTAATATTTGTTTAATATGTTGTTATTTTTAATTTTAATATGGCGAAAAGAGGTTTTCCATCCTAGTTTTGTTTATCATTATAAAATTAAAATATTATTATTGCATATATATTTATTAAAATAATATTAGATATAACTTTTTTTATAAAAATTACGTTTTGCGAATGTAAAATGGGTTATGATCATTTATGATATTAATAAAAAAAAAAAAAAAAACTTTTTTTAACAAACAAGAGCAGAGAATCTACTAATATATTCGTTCATAACAATAAAAAAGCCATTAGCCTGGAACTTACTTGGTTCAGCGATTTTACTAGTATTGTGTCATAGAGATAATTCATGTAAATAAGAGGCATTAAAATATGAAATTGTTACAATCGTGCTTTGTGCAGTTAAGATGTAAATGAACACATCTAAAAATAGTATTTTAAACTTTGAAACGCGTTTTGCCACTAATGTTGAGTTTTTAAGGACGCAATGAGGAACTTCATTAACTTTTAACTTATAAATTGACTGTGTTAATTAAATAATATACTTTTTAGGTTAATTTCTCAAAGAAAAAATTTAATATTTGACTGAAAATTAATTAAATAAATAAATAGACGATATTTTCATGTAATTTAATGTAATCTTGCATCGACCATGTTATGAAACAGACGAAAATTGCGTTTGAACTATATAATAGTTACTTAAGAATATTATTTAAAGATATAGGCAATAAAAATTATTCACATCACCTCATCATACACTGTTAACAAATTTCAACAGAAAACACTGTGTAATCTATTATCTTAAGTCTTACGTAAAATTACAGAGAAAAATAAACGGAGATGTTAAAAATCTTATTTTATACATTCATTTTAATAATTAATATTAATTAAATTAATTATTGTTGAGAATATATTTCGGACTTGGAATGCTTTTTTCTAAAGTAGAAACAGTAATTTTTAATTTTAATTAAGAAATTAAATAATAAAAATACGTAAAAATACTGAATAAAGATTGAGAATCTCGATTATTCACTTTTAACTAAGAATTATTGTAAATTTACAGAGACTCTGGATAAATATTTACATTAAATTTACAGAAATTTTTAACAGTGTAGTAAATAATGAAGATTTAGGTAAGTGGTACTTCAGTACACCACTGGTATATAGAGTTCAAAAAAGATATTTCGACCTTAAAAATATGTGAAAAAAATATTTACTTTTTATGTTCCTTATAATTTTTTCTACGATTAGTGGGAAATTCGTCACATAATAGGCGAGACGTATTAAACCCTGGGCGATAGCTTTAATGCCCCAACCCTCCCTTTCCGCTCTTCGATGTATTTTTCTAGTCAGTTTTGGCCTTGTCTTTCTTTCGGTGGGAGCCTTTTTTTTTTTTTTTTTTTTTTTTTTTTAAGCACACTTAATATTGTGAGTTTTTCTTTCGTTTTCATCCCATGCTTTTTCTATGGATTTTTTAATTTTTTTCCCTCGTTTTTTACATTCTAAATTGCGGTGAATTAATTATAACACACGTGAAGATCGGGAAAATTGCCTAACAAAAATATCGAGAGCACTTTGTAAAATCTTGTTTGGAACAAAAGTCGCTACATGTACCGTTTAGAGCCTTATAATGACATTATACGTTCTGTTCGTATAAATATCTTTGATATTGCTTCCATAAATTTGATTTTAAAAGATTTTTAAACTAATGTACTTTAAAGTACCGTTGGTCGCTAAAGGTTTAAATCTCCGGCAAAATACATGAGAGAAATGTATTAATTGAAGAATGTATTAATAAAAGATAGGGTAGACTTGGGAAAGAGGCCGTAGTTTCAATTTCATAGTTATGTAAAATCTCCCATTGGTCATATTTGATATTTATTAATCTCCTGTAAAAATTAATACTTTTGAATACACAATAAAAATATATTTAATTTAAAAAATATTAGAAAAACTATGAAATAAAAGTTTTCCTTAACGCTTACGTTTTGGCGTCTCAATCCCAACATAAAAGTAAAGTTGTCATCAATTTAGGGGTGAGATAGTTTATGGTATTTCAATATAAAATACACATTTTTATGAAATATGTCCTATGTATTTTAAAACATATGTTTGGCTTAAAATAATAATAATAATAACAATAAAACATAATATTATATATTATCATATTTAATATTTTGTTAAAATATAGATATTTATAATATTTTTTTTAGATATTTATGATATTTATAGATATTTTTGTTAAAATACAGTTTGCCCAGATACAGCGTAATTCCACAAATAAGGCAACGTAGCGTCTTTCTTAAATATAAAACTGCAGCTATTTTACCCCCAAAAAATCTTACCCTAAAACATTGAACAAAACGTAAACCTGTAAAATTAATTTACAAAAAGGGGTCCGACCTCTTTTATAGATTTCGCGAGAAGGCTAGAGGCTGTACTTTTAAAAAATATGTGAATTATATTTTCTTTTTTAAAGTACGGTTAACATGACTAACAAAACAAGATACAAGAAAATTTTTTAACAATTAACTGATGAAAAGTGGTGGATCATTGTTCCAAACTAAGCTAAGACATTCTTAAAAAATTGAAGCAAAAAAGAAAGAAAGAAAGGAATAATAATAGTAGCATACAACTTGTTGCTGACTAATGCACCTTTTCTATGAGAGGCTGTTATTTGCTATTACGGCTCCTGTGTAAAACAGAACCACTTGACGCCGCATTACCGAGTGGCAGCTCGTGCACCGATAATTGGTGAAGAGGCACACTGTATTTTACACTGTATTCATTTATAGAACATAAATTTACTTTTAAATAAGTATTTTTAGTTAATTTTAGTTAATACCATGCTTAATAAAAATTATGATTAAAAATACTTAAATATTATTTTTGAGCTCTTCAACTATTTTCGGTTCACGAGCTGCCACTGATCATACCCCAACTTACCCTAACCTTATAAAAAACAAATTACGGAAAGAAAGATATGCAGTTGTCCCAAAAGTGAATTCGTATTAAATGTAATCTCAATTTTGCATATAAATCTTTATGATTTCAATTTCATCTATCACATTAAAATATAATAAAAAGAAAATTAATAAATAACTAAATATATATGTAAGTTTAACAATTTATTACTACTATATACTTTATTGTAATTTATTTTAATTTTATTTTTTGCATACATATAATATTTCATACATATAATATTTCGTTTTCAATGGATTTATGCATATGTTTTGGGATGTCTTGAACGCAGTACAACCGACTATTTTTAGAGAATGTGAGTTTCTATGTTTGTCTTAAACAAATTTTTAGCTCTAGTTATAAGTTGATGAACTTCAGGAAACTTTGCTTTTAGTTAAACCTTTGCAAAAATTGGTGCTGATTAGTTCTTGGTACATATTGCACTGTATTGCGTATTTTTTACGATTTCGAAAGTGCTTATAGCTCAGCATCTCATGAATATAATTTATTATAAACAAACTTTAAATACACAATACTTAATATGGGAAACCAAAATTATGACTCCTGAATTAATTATTGTAATTCACCATAATAATGGAATTATTTAATAATATTAATTCCTTTCTAGGACAATGCCGTTATCACAGAACCAATATGTTCGCAAAGCCAGTGGTTGGAGAATCAATAAATATTTCAGCATTTAATTGAGCAAAGTGTGCGGTTAGAGGCCGATAGAATTACTCGACATCTACTAACATTCTCTCGCTATTTGAAGGACTTTGATTCGAATCCTGGTCTGGGCACTTTTCATTCTCCTCAAAATTAATATGTCTACAAAATATGTAATTTATACGGTCAAAATAAGTGAATTTTGATGTATTTTGCACGACTAATGTCTCATTTATACTTATGTTTTTTTATATATATTTTTAAGCATAATTATATATATACATATCCTATTGTTTTACTTTGAATAATCTCTGCTCATACGAAAATTCCTTCAGGGAAAAAAAAATAAAAAAATCTGAAATCGAAGCTTTTTTAGCTTTTTAATTTCAGAAAATTTATGTTTTTTATATTTTCGATGAAGACTGAGAGACCATGTTCCTAAGCACTCACGTTGACTTTGAAATATTGCATATAATGCCGCATTTTTCTCAATTGATGTGTTTAATATATGGCATGCGTATATGCCATACAAATGCACTAAATTAGATATATTATATGATTTTTTATAAAACTATACTTATGTAATTTAGTTTATATAAATCTGCCTTTTTTTTTTTTTTTTTTTTTTTTCAATGATAAACATTTGCGCTCTTTCTCAGAAAATAACAAATTAATTTTATATCTGTATCTATAATTTTTGGATTAACGGATGTTTATTATTCATATACATTACAATGATTTTAAAATTGGGGCATATGCTAGTAATAACTACAAAACTTTGAATGAACACCATAAAATGCAACGAACTCGCAAGAATTGTTTCGGGTCGAAAGAACACACGACCTTATGTCAGGCAAACAAAGTAGGCACTTTGCGTTGCCGCTTTGACTGCAGCACTTGTGCTTTCTTTGTTCCTCTGACGAAGAGTCGTGTATTCTGTCGGCCCAAAACAATTGTTGCGAGTTTATTGCATTTTGTTCATTCACAGTTTTGTAATTATTACTTTAAAACGCCAACTCTGTGGTGCTTTCTCATTACTACCGTATGCTTTTATTTAAAAGCAGATTTTGGAGCTTATTTTATGCAACCCAAAACGTTTAAAACTGTAATAATATTAAGGTACTAAAAAAATTTTCCATCCAGAAGAAAAATCTTTGACGCTTATTATTTAAAACTAAAATTTTCTTTAAATTAAGTAAATTTAACAGACATTACCTACTTACTGATCAATATATTCAAATGAAATTGTTTTAAAGAACAATTAATCACTATTTTTTATAGCATTTTATAGATAATTTTAAAAATCATTAAAATTTATCAAAACGCCGTTTATAGCGATTACATGTAATTCTGGCCTTTAAGATTTCTGTAATGTATCCCGTTGCCGCTTGTTCTATTTTGCCACCCACCCGCGTCAGGCAGTTAGCGCTGCTGTAAGCGGACATTTTATTCCCCCTGTAAAGTGTGTCGCTTATCTTTTTCCCACTTTGCGCTTTAAATTTAAAACTTTTTAATTAATTGGATTAATTATTGAATAATTTATTTAATTTAAATAGTCAAATTCGAATCCTTTATTTATTTTTTTTTTTTTCCTTGTTCACCCGTGTCTTTCTACATTCAGCGGTTTAACAGAAGACAGATGGACATACATTAATCTGATTTTAATAGTATGATAATGCTTGAAATTAAAAATTAAAAGCATATTTAAGTCAGTTTTATCGCCACCCACCCAATAATAATGATAGTATTAATACTAATATAAATAATAATAATAATACACTGTAAAAAATATGGCCTATCTCTATACTGCCAGGTGTTGGTGTTAGTTGGTGTTAGCGATTAAGGCCGATTGACAACACTGGGGTCCTAGGCCTGAGGGGGAGAGCCTTCCGTGGAGGTCTTTCTAAGGGGTCCTAGTCCGTATTTACGCAAGTTTCGGAGGAAACCACGGAAAACTCCGAACGGCTAGGCCGACGAGCGCGACCGGGGATCGAACCCGGCACCTCACCTATACTGCCAGGAATTATCTGTAATTTGAGAAAATACGTTTTGATAACGTGATTTTTTCGTGAATTGCCCGTATTTTCTCAAATTACTTATGATTTCTGGCAGCAAATAGGATATATTTTTTACAGTGTATGTTTTTATAACATTGGTTTTAAATTAAATAAATTTCGGACATTCTTTCCTTACTATTACCATAAGTAAAAGCTTTAGAATTTCAGACTTCTTGATTACCCCGAATTTAATCAAACTAACAACAACCAGATAGTTATATTTCATTGTGAGTTTCTGTCGACAGACAGTATAGTTGTGTGTTTTAATATCATAGTATTTGGTCGTTATTCCCTTTTCCTCGTTCTATGCCCTAAAGACTCTTTACATAATTATATACATATCGCCTAACGGAAACTCTCGTTTAAATCTTCAACTGAAAATTGATCAATTTCCAGATATCTCGACTATCTACTGCTTATTAGAGGCACTATGAATAAAGTTCATTAATTTTATCTACAAAACTTTAATAATGATTGAGGAACGGGTATTAAAGATCGTGGTCCAGATTACGATATTTAAGTTACATTATTATGAAAACTATTGCGATTTTTTTTTTTTTTTTCACAGGTCACAGGAAATTTCTTGTAGCTGTAAGAAATATTTTATTGGACTTTTTAAATTAGTTATAGAATTTTGGAAATATTTAATAGTTAAAAATAATTGGTTCTAAATATATATATATAGTTATATAATTGATATGCTTTTGAAAAATGGTAAAATAATCAATATAGATATTCAAAAACTTTTTTTTTTTTTTTTCCTAATGGTGCAGCGCATATGCCACAAGCATTGGCCTAGAGGTCACCGAAATGATGACCATTTGTGAAGGAGCACCCAATGGTCTGTCATAGTTACCCCTAATAGGGACAACACATCTATACCTCTAGGGCCGCGGTAGCCCAGTTGGTAGAGCGCCGGCCTCGTAATTGGAAGATTGCGGGTTCGGTACTCGAGCCGGCCAAAGACCGTCGTGTACACTAATGGTGACTGGTACACTTAAAATCTGTCGTGGCCGCAATGTCCTCCATGTCTCCATGAAAAATTATACCTCTGGGGGGGTCACCGAAGTGGGAGAGCCATCTCTTCCGTGAAGGATCAAAATTGTGATGGCATGTCTCCGGACTATCTCTAGGTGTGTATCTCAGACCGTCGCCAATTGCCCATCTGCGCAGCACTAGTGAGACGTAAAACCCAACCATCCATCCATCCATACCTCATCCGGGATTCGAACCCACGCCCAATCGTGTAGAAGTCAGGGACGCTAACAACCACACCGTTTGGGCGACATATTCAAAAACTACTACTACTAATAATAATAATAATAAGTAAATAAATATTATACAAGACATTTTATCTAAAGCTATAAACATTTTTTACAGGTATAAGTTTAAAATCTGAAACGAAATTTGGCATTGCTTTATAAATTTTTATTATTATTATTTTTTTTTTAATAAATCAAAACACTCTAAAAATTAGCATTGTCTTTTCTGCTAAACAAGAATTCATTTTTTACCTAATTATTTTATCATTTATTAATGTACATATCTAATATTGTTACACAGCTGCATTAAAAACTTAATTAAAACTTGTTAAACAAATAAGAAACTTTAACTTCAGTAAGTAATTTAGAACTTTTGCTAATTATTTATTAACATCCTGTAATATCGGAAATTTTTAGTACATTTGTTGCCAAAGTCGCTGAATGACATCGAAAACCCGGGTATTTTAGAACCTTAATAGAATGACGACTCTCATTAATTTTTCTCAAATGAATTTGTAACGTGTTAATTAGGTAAAATAAATAGTTTTACAAATTCCCATGCGTATACGACATTCAGTTTCTTTTAATACCCGAGTGAAATACGCGTCTAGTGAATTTACTGCAGAAAAATCGTTATGTTATGTTCAAAATTAGGTTATTAAATTTGTGTTGTTGTTGTTATTATTTTTGCTGTATATTATAGAATAAATATGTCGATACTCCTAAAAGTAAACTATTCTCTTTAGCGCAAAACTATGTTATATTTTTCCAAATTTTGCACTATTAAGTAACCTGTTTATTTACTGATCAGAAACTGTGACGTCAGTTATCTTTAGATAAGGTATTTATTTAAGGCGGAGAATTTCGAATACGAATTTCACATATATGTGGTTCTCGTGGTAAAACATATTAACTTGCACACATATATATATATATATATTTCCTTTTTTCTTTTTCTTTATGGTTAATATTATTTGAAAAAAAAAAAAAAAAAAAAAAAAAAAAAAAAAAAAGAACGAACTATAGTTGATATCATTGAAATATATTCGCAATATGTAAATATATGATAAATGATGCACATATATTGCGCTACTTCCAATAATACGAACATGTACATCAAATTTTATGACAATAATTTTCCAAAGTTGGGGCTAATATTGGTAAATAGACCAAATCTACATATATAAGCTTAGGCTCAGCTTCAATTTAATCTGGCCCCCATTCTTGCTTTAAAGTTGTGATATAAAATTTTGCTCAAATATTATTTAAACAATTTCATTTCAAATAAAATTTTGTTCAAATATTATGTAAATAATTTCATTTCAATCCATACAGACATAACATCTCTATGCATACATACACCCATAGTTTCTTTCTCTTCTTTTCTAATAAAAAGCTCTACATAACCCTCTGAACCGTTTACAATGTTTCTAAATGAACTTCGCTGCTATTTTTTCACCTGGTACAGCAAGCTAGATAGAGAGAGAAGGGGGGTGTTAATTTAATGCTCTGATGCCCATGCATGAACCACATCTATTCCAACACGATAGAATGGATGGGGTGAGAGAGAGGGGTACGAGGTCGATCGGTCAGTTGTGTAACGAAATCCCTCCGGCGACATGTGTGGTACGACTGGCAACATGGCAGCGTATTCAGATATGAGAGAGGATGATCAGGCTGTCTGACCTGTGGCTTCACTTCTCTTTGGATGCAAAGTTATTCATTGTGCCTTCAATGAGAATTTAAATGGTATGCAATGCAGCACCCCGGATTACTATAGCTAAAGGCTTCATTTCAGTCAAGCTGTCTTCTCATTTATGCATGTAATCTTTATGCAAATGAGGTGGGGTCGTCCAGAACGTTCTTGAAGGAGAAACGGGTGATTTCAGAGAAACAAATGTTCTGATTATCATTTGAGGTTTTTGTCTCTAAATGACAGAGTTGACGACACGAGTTTTGTTTCATTGTCTGATTGTTTTATTAATCTGTTGATATTTAAGTTTTTATTGTAATTATTAAATGTTATTTATTTATTTATTTATTTATTACATTGTGAAATCAATTCTTAAATTCAATGAATACTTCACAGAACATAACTGTCTCTTACTAGGTATGATTTTACAAAATTAATTTAAAAAATTTAATGCGATTAGATATATTTGGTTGAAGCTTTCCCTTTTTCCCATTAATATATATATATATATATTTAAAAAAATAACATGCAAAATCATGAATGCATGTTTGGCTCATACATGCAAAACCTATTCATATGAAAAAAAAAAAAAAAAAAAAAAAAATCTGATATAATGCAAGTCGATATAACACAAAAGAAAACTTTGTGACGGCCATTATACATATTTATGTATTATTTGAATTTTCAGTTTCATTGTTAGTGTTGAAAAAATACATTTCCGTAACGTGTTATTTATATCCATATCTTTTTCTCTGTAAATTATTGAATAGGTATTGATTTAAGTGGTCACCAACATAAAATATCAACAGAACGGAAAATATATTTTTGTGCATGTACATTTTAGTACATAATGGAGTATTCAAAAGTGGAAAGCTAATACTAAGCTAATTATCTGTATGAAAAGCAAACAAAACAACTCATTAACGTATGCATAAAAAATTGATGTAATTTTTTTAACCGACTTCAGAAAAGGAGGAAGGTTCTCAATTCAAACCATATGTTTTTTATTTATTTATTTATTTTTTGTTAGCTCATAACTTCTAAACGGATACTTCGATTTTGATGCTTTTTGTTTTGTTTAAAAGGTCTTGGTCTGAAATAGGTCCCATTGTAATATCTTTACGATATAAAGAAAATACAAGGTGCTAAAAAAAATCAGTCCCAACTCTTTTAACTGTTAAACGGCTGCAGCTATAGAGATAAAAATGGTATGTAAGTATAGCAAAGTGGCCATGCAGTACAAAAGTTACGATTAATTGTAGTGTTATAGGTTGTTTGGCGAAGGAAATTATTTTATACTTTTAGGCGCAATTTACACTTTAATTTCATACCTTTTTTTTTTTTTTTTTTTTAAGTTGCTTTTTGAAGTCGGATTTTTTTTTTTTTTTTTTTTTTTTTTTTTTAGATTTTATCTATTCTTATTACCATAATCGTAATGAGTTTATTTAACTAATGTATATAATAAAAATTGTACCGTATGTTTCAGCTACGTATTAGTTATTACCATTGCGTTCACTGGCGCTAGATGTAGAAAAAGAATACAAATATGTTTTCTGATATTCGAAAATGTGATAGCAATAATTTTAACAATATTCTTACACAATATTTCTGTCTTTTTACTATCTTCGATGTTAATAAAATAAAGTATCAGATTCATAAACATTTTCGACTTAAGGATTTATACTTTTTGAGATACCCTGAAAACGATTTCACCATAATAGGAAAATGTCCATGTGTCTGTGTGTGTGAAGAAAAAAAATTGCAGCAGTTTTGGGTCAAGAACTAGTGCATAGTATTTCATAATAATTTACATTTAGTTGCACTTTGACATAAATTAATGTCTTTCAAATTTCGTGTATATCGCAAAATAGGTGGTGCTGCTGTGTTGGGATTACCCCATTTACAAAAAGATTGTATCTCAGATTCTATTGTGTATAATTGTACAAAACTTCATATATAAGAAGAGAAATTATATGAATTTTATTAAGAAAGATGATGTAAAATCACTTTGGGTAGATATCGGCAAGAGATATCGCTGCTGCGCTGCATTTTTTTTTTTTTTTTTTTTTTTTTTCATATACGAGAAGGCTTTATCTCAGCTTCTATGGCATATAAATACATCAATCTTGATATGTTAGACAGACATCATGATAAAAAATGCTCACTTAACTTGAGTGTATATTGGGCAATATGTGACGCTACTATAAATGTAACTATAACTCAGAATCTATTAGTTAAAAATGCACTTAATTGCATATGTAAAATCTTTATTCTGAGAAGAAATTAAATTTTTGTGCTCATTAAACAGTATGTGACGTTGATATGTAGAAAAATATAGAAGAAAATTGTGTATCACAACATGTAGTTTCTTTTTTCATTCATTCTTTTCTTTTCTTTCTTTCTTTTTTTTTTATATATATATAATTAACGAAATATATTTTCAGTAACTTACGATTAATTTACATCTGAAAAAATTCAGTACTATACTGGTATTTACTTTCAGAAAAAATACATAACCCTAAATTTTTACAGATACTTTCATAATACATTTCCTTACAAATCTAATAAAAATGAATTTCGTTAATTAGTTTTTATAACTCTTATTTAAATTAGCATTTCTTTGCTCTTGAAAAAAGATATTTGTTCTACTTAAAAAAATACCCTGGAGCCAATGTTTAAATGATATGCGAAGAATGTTAATGATAAGTTATTTTGTTTCATAATTATTCCGGGGATGAAAATAATCGAACGGGATTTTCTTTATATAGATTGAGATAAACAAAATTTTCCGGTTTGTATAAAATTAGTTTATTTTCCTTGTGGTTATTTGCGTAATTACATGATCTGCTTTTTAATATTCCATAATGTATAGCAATAAATAACGACATTCTTTTTCTTACAGTCGTGTATCTAGTAAGGGGATGCACGGGACAATATGTTTAACGTCAGTTCTTTATATATATATATATATATATATATATATATATATATATATTTCCCAATGGTAGCAAAATAAGATTTTATTAATATTATTTCCACAGAAATAGGAAAAAAACAATTATATTAATATAATTTTAATAATAATAGTATACAAAATATATGTGTGTGAAAAAAAAAAAAAAAAAAAAAAAAAAAAAGATTAATGAAAAAAAAAAAATAATATGATTAGAAATACATTAAAAATAGCAGCTAACTTTCCTGTTTTCTATTTCGGAAGATGTATTACCAGTAATTCTTAATACAATTTTCTGTAACAAAAGTTTTAGTGCAATTATTACTGGTAATTGTATTCGAAAGTGCTATTAGAAAATAGTGGTTGTTACTTTTTAAAAAAGAACCTAACCTCCCCCCCCTCACCTAGAACTGTGAAAATAACGTTCAAAGACAAATGCGTTTTTTTTTTTTTTTTTTTTTTTTTTTTATCCATGCTTCTGTTAATTAAAATTCTTTTCAAAAATTAGACGTTTAAGTTTTTAATTCGTTTTGTTGGCCTCAATGTTATCAAATTAATTTTTTAATGGGCATCAAACTAAGCGGTTAAAGCCTATTATAATTATTTTCAATGTATGTTCCAGGCTTAAAAATGTTCATTATATAGAATTAGTAGAGGAAACCAAATGAACTAAATTCTTGTTTCTTATAAGTTCGGCTTGTAATAGCGCAATTTGAGTTTATTAATAACCAATATTACAATGACCAAAATTAGAATGCTATAATTTTCAATTATTATCTGTGATGACGTAAAAATTACAAAATTTAATTTGTCTATCTGTTCTTTTACATAATGTAATTAAAAAATAATAATTAGCATTAATATTTGTTTAAATTCATTTAATTTTCAAACTTTTAATTATTTTCATAATGTTTAAATTTACTTACAAATGTTTTTTATGCTCTTATAAATTTCTTATAGGTTTTAAATGCTCTTTAAAACCTATAAATGTATGTTTTCTTAATAACTAAAAGTATGCAGATATCAATGGGAAATATGCAATATTCTCCATTTACAAAAATTTATTGAATCCTTCATTCAGTTATTATTATTTTGAATATAAGTATGACCTTAATTATAAAGTATGTTTTTATTTATTTATATATTTATGTTTGAAATTTTTAAACGATTTTATAAAGTATTTAGCGTACAATGAATAATTTCCTTTTATAATAAATTCTTTATTATTATTATTATTATTTTATGGTTTCGATAATTCTTTAATAATTTAAAAAAAATTGTAAATTTTTAAAATATTTTTTATTAATTAATAGCATAGTTATATTCATTCATGTATTTTCATCTCATTTTGTTTTATACATTCAAAAAGAAATATATATATTCAGCAGTATAATACCTTTTAAAATTAGAAATAAAAACAGTGTGATCATTCTAAATGCTTGTAATTTTAATTTTAATAAATTTAATTTCTTTTTACATCTCTATCACATTAATTAGTGTTATAATTTAATCGTGTAAGTCTACAAATTACTTATAGCATTGTGATTATACTAAAATTCAAACTAATTTTATGAAAAATAGAAAAAGAGTGAAGAGGGAGCAAGAAACGCATTTCATTTTTAATGCATACACTCATATGTAAAAAAACTTGTTTTTATTACAAAAATTTCAAAATTTAACCGTTTTCAAATACTTCGTGCGTTGGAACTTTGTATACCCTTCTCTCAAAGGACTTTGGAAATGTATTTTACCGAAGGAGCCACTTCAAAAATATATTATTATAATATAATAAATATTATTTTTAACATTTTTGATTACGTCATTCCAATATAACATTGAAAAATTCTTCAATATATGTATTTAAATCTATTTCCTAGTTAAGATAATGATTTTTTTTTTTTTTTTTTTTTTTTTTTAAGAGCATTTTTTTTTTTGGGGGGGGGGGGGGGGGGGAATAAAAATATATAGAAAAAATCATCATTTCAAAACAAATCTTACAATTTTGACTATATTTCGCTAAATTATACGCATTAGTCTCAGAAATAAATAAATAAATTGCAATATTTTAAACCAAAATGTAGCTTTATATACAAGTAATGAAATTTTACGGCCCTTTTTAAAAATTCTTAAGAGAAAATTTTATAGTTGAATCAATACATTGTAGAACAAAATTTTTCTGGATAATTGCCAATCTATTTTTAGCCTTTTCCTTGTGACTATCTGTGAATTTTCCGCAAACTGTTTTCTTAATTTGAAAAATTCTACCGATACGAGATATTTTATAAATATATTATGCACTGTATGTTTTGCCCCAGATTTGTAGACATATGGAATTAATTTAAATATCTACATAGAATTAATTTAAAATTATTTAGTGAAATCAACATTTTTTAGTTATAAAAAGATTTCAAATATGCTTTACCAGTTTGAAAATTAATAAGAATTAAAAGTCGCGAGGTTCATATAGATTATTAACACTTTCCAACTGTACGTTACACGTTTCCTCGTCACAACCGACCGATAGAGTGATAGAAAAACGGACAGATAGTTTTATTAATTCACAATCAATCTAAAACATGGTTGAAAATTGTTAAAAACACATGAGAAAATGCAGTTTTCAATTGTGGTCCTTAAAGTACGCGAGTATTTCTGTGTGACCCTGTAGATCTTAATGCTGATCGTACTGCATTCTATTAAAAACATTTTTTTTTCTTAATCTTGTAAAAAAAACGTATTGTGAAAATTAAACGTGTATTATTTATTTACGTTTTGTATTATTTTGTGGTTCCCTTTAAGTGTTTTATTTACATTAATGATAATAATAATAATGTTTATGTTTATTCTGTGACAATAGTTTTTTTTTTCCTTCTTTTTTTAAACAATTGAAAACTATACCTTTCTATACCTTTGTTACATACTGAATATTATTCTTACGTAATTTCTCTTGATTTTTTCTATGTAATTTTATTTTCAAGTAAAAATTAATAGTTTATACACTATTCTATGTTCGTGTAAAAAGTAATTTCCTCGAGTTTCTAAATTCTGTTGATAAGATTCTATACAAGGTTGTTCTGATGTAGTTTGTTAATTTTATTGTTTTTGTGGTCATCGCCTTTTAATTCACATCTTTGTTTTTGTTTTGCAGCTTCTTATATAATAATGCATTTATATATTTAATAATACCTTGAAACGTAAAGCATATTGTTGAAGAAAAGCATATTAAATGCTAATAGTAAAATAAAGATTGTCATATGAAAATAGTACATTGAAATATTATTACATATATGAGTAAATAATATTTCATCACGACAATACGATGAAACCGGGAAACGAATCATGACATAAGTTATTAAGAACGATGAATAGATGAGAAACCCACTATAATTTTTCTTACGTTGCTAAATTTTAAAATCAAATTCAATATTATACATTTTCCTCTTATTGTAAATAATTTCTTTTATTATTATTGTTGTTGTTATTTAATGCTACAAAACGTCTGCACACATATTTCCATAACTTTAATTAATACAGTTCCATAGCTATAAATATATAACATGATTTTTAAACTCATTTACTGAAAAAAAATATTGTATTTTTTTATTACAGAAATCACCTCGGAAATTGAAAAGGTAATTCATGCATTTATTTCCATCACTCACAAAAAAAAAAAAAGTCATGACCAAACATTTATTTAGAGTAATATGATGGAGGGGGGGGTAGGAGACTGCTATTTCTGATTTTTATGAAAAAAATTAATTTTTTACCATCCTCTATTTTTTAACTCGTTACATATACAGTCGGTAACAAAAGTATCCGAACACTAGCAAAAATTCCTATATAAAAAAATTAGAGTTAATACTGTCTTGTAAAATAAATCCTTGTCGAATTATATTCTTAGTCAGAATATTAAAATTTTCTTTTTTTATATTGTTAAATTTAAAAACGTAAAGTGAAGATTATATGTTTGTCTTTTTCTATATTTCTATGCATTAACAAATTTTCAGAAAATTCTTCTTCTTCTTTTCATTATTATTATTATTATTGTTAAACTATTATTTAACATTAATTAATTATTATTTATGTTAAGTTAATATTTACGTACACATTATCGATTTTCTTTCTTTTTCTTCTACTTTATTATTATTATTATTATTTTAAAGTTTTGTAGTTAGGGTGTAATTCCTATGTCTAAGCTACAAAGTACAATGTCATTATAATTAAAGTTTCCCTATTCAGAAGTCTCTAAAGCCAGATCTATGGCTTTAAATGAAGCAAAATTCCACCAGTATGTAGCACAAGTGATGCTCTCTGCGGAAAAAAAAAATAAATAAAACAAAATTTTCCCTAATAAGCCTCGAAATCTAAACCGATTTTTGAAGATGTTTTCTAAAAAACCATATAAAATAAAATTTATTTTTCAGTTGGTAATTTTTGCGGATTAATTGTATTAGCTTTGGCCAATCCAGGCGAAATACACAAAATTTATTTCGTTTTTTACAGAAAATCAGCAAAAATCGCCTCAGACAATGGCGGAGCGATATCTACAAAAATTTTTACCAATTGTATTTATTCATTTATTTATTTTTCTTTTTTACCCTGTAGAGCGCAGCAGTTGTATTGCATACAACTGGAATTTTGTTTCATTTGGGCTTATAAAACCAACTCTAGAGCCTTTTGAACAGGGGAACTTTAATTATAACAACCCTGTATTCCTTCCACTGAATTCATTTCTGCGCCTGCTGTTATAATCTGATATATAATTATAATTTCTGAGTACATTTACCGAGAGCAATATTATATTCTTACTACGGAAATCACCCGGAAAAGGGGATATTAATTAATATATTTTCCCCATCATGCGTGAGAAAAAATATTTATTGTGACCAACAAATATTTATCTAGAGTAATAATATCGGAGATGAAAAGAGGCTGTTGTTTCTGACCTTGATGAAAAATCGAATTTGCTGCATTCTCTATCATTCAACCCGTCTAGTAAAGAGAAAAGTAATTGCATTAATATCTTAACTCAGTGTTTAGAGAAAGAAAACTTTGCATAAATTTGATAATTTCCTCTTCTTCATCACATGAATTATTGTCATAAAAAAAAAAAAAAAAATCATAATTTTGCGAATTATTCTACAAATTTTCATTCGTTGTTAAAATTAAAAAAAAAAAAAAAAAAAAAAAAAAAAACTGAAATTTTTGAAGTTAGAACATAATTTCTCTTAGCAATAAAGTGTTTTATTTTAGTTAATTCAATTCTATAGTTATAATATATCTGCAACATAACTTCCGAGTCCCTTTACAGAGAAATATAATATTATTTTTTTACAACAATAATTACCCAAGAAGAAGGGAGTTAATTAAAGCAAATTTTCAGAAAAAAAAAATATATATATATATATATATATATATATTTATCATGACTAGTAAATATTTATCTAGAGTAATATCACTAAAGTGGAGAAAAAACTACTACTTTGAATCTTCATGAAAAATTAAATTTGCTATAACCGTCTATCTTTCAAGTCATTAAGCAAAAAAGAAAATTAACTGCGTCAATAATTTAATTGGTTATTAATTAATTTAAAAAAAAGAGTGGAGAAAAAATTCTATGCATTTGATAATTTTCTCTCTATTATCATATCAATTATTATTTTTTTTTCTAATAAAAACTCCTATTTTATCAAACAGTAATAAAATTATTATTATTGTGTATTATTATTATTTACATTGTTGAATTTAAAAAGCAAATTAAGGATATTATACATTTGACACTTAGGTGCTGTATATAATTTCTAAACGCTAAAGTATAATCTGATTATTAATATTATTATTACTAAAAGCAAATAATGCATAGGTGCACATTTTCATTTTTTTTTATTATTATTTGTATTATTTATGTTAATTTTTAAGTCAAAGCAATAAAGCATTTTAATTTAGTTAATTCGATTCTATGGTTATATGTATTCAGGTCCATAGCCTAATTTCTGAGTACATTTACCGCAAGCAATATTATATTCTTTTTTAGTATACAAAAATCACCCATTAAAGTGGAAATTAATTAATGCATTTTCTTTTCACACATAAAAAAAAGTTATATACCGTGACCAGCAAATATTTATCTAGAGTAATATCATAGGAGTGGGAAAGAGACGGTTGTTTCCGACCTCGATGAAAAATTGAATTTGCTACAATTCTCTATCTTTCAACCCGTTAAGCAAAAAGAAAAACAACTTCGTTAATAACTTAATTGGTTGTTAAGAGAAAAAAAAATTGAAAAAAAACTTTGTGCAAATTCGATAATTTTCTCATCATTACCACGTGAATTATTTTTCATAAAAAAATCCTTTTTTTTCCCCGAACAATTCCTTAGAGACCGATTTGTTTTAATAGCAAAAGAATACATGTATTATATTTGCCTTTAGGAAAGAAGAAAAACATCCCTTTCAGATGGATGTATGAAATGTTTATTTAGTTTTTGAGACGAATAAATTCACGCAGAAATTTGAAATTTGTTGCGAAAATATCAAAACAGTTAATTGATAAGACAGTTAAAATTCTTTCGGATTATAGTTTTCTAAGTATCTATATAATATTTCTCTAACGTGAACCAATTACGATTAAATTTTGTAGAAACGATTACGATAATGACTTAATAAAATACGCGAGGATAAAAAATAATACATAAGCAATATATTTAAGCACGCGGACTCAGTTCAGTGAACTAATTATAAAATAATAATAAGAATAATAATAACATTTGTGTGGTAAGATTATTTTATAGAAAAATCTATTTTTAAACGTTAGACCTTTACAACCTTTCCGAACGTCATATTAAACCTAGCAATAGTTTAAAGATAAGTGTTTAAATATGGATTGAAATTAAAATTTAAATATGAATTTTTGTCATAAATTAGCTAAAAAACGCAATAATAAAAAGTATAGTCACAATAGGTGTTAAGTTTTCTTTAATAAAAATTATGCCAAAATAAATAAATTAAAAAATAATTTAAAAGGCATCGTCAACACGGCGGTAAAAATTTAAAAGTCGCCATAGGGATCCTATACTAAACTGTCCTGCCTGGGGAAGCATGAAAGCTGTTTCGTTAAACATGTATTACATTTTGAAATTTTTCTTTGACCGATTTGGTTTAACTATCATTAGTGTTTCATCCCACAAAAACTGATAATAATTTATCTTCTGATGAATTAAAATTTAAATTGGGTGGTGAAATTGATATGAGGCTTATTAGATTCAAATTTTAAAGGTTAAAAAAAGAAATGAAACGAAAAAAAAATATAATAATAATAAATTGCGAATATTTCGCACAAGTTCACTAGTATGTAATAATTAATTTAGAAGATGTATAAATTGTGTAAGATTTTTTAAAAGCGAATTAGCGTATGTATTTGTTATTTTGAATTTTAAAAGCGTTTTACATAAATTAAGTATTCATAGAAGCTCAAGATTTGGTGAAATTAATTAATTAGTTAATTTCAAGAATACAATACTATAATATGATTGCATATATGAACCTTCAATATAGATGATAATATAAATCACAAATTACACTGTATATTTATTTATGGTATAAAGCCACATAATAATATTCTTTGTAGAGTATTTTTAGACTAAGATTTGAATATAGATTTTATTTTTAGTAGATTGTCTTTCAAAAGTATTGTCCAGTTTCCGTTATTATTATTATTATTATTAAATTCTTGCAAAGGTTATTTCACTACAATTTTTGAGAAAAAGTAAATTTTACCTTTGAATTGTATATTGAATAAAGTTCATTTTTAAACAAGCAATTTATTAATAGAAATTTATAATTAGCTAATATTTCTATCTCTAAACTGAAGAATTCATCATATTTTAAATTAATATAGATATGCTTCGTTTTAGTTTGTCAAATTGACATTTAAATGAATATGCATGTTATACTGAATTTTTAAATAAATACATCGAGGTAATTATTGACAAATTAACTGAACTAGTGACAGAGAAAATTTATGAATTTGCCTGTATTTATTTTATGGCTGAAAATTATTTGATGGTTTTATTCTTTAATGTAGCATTTATAATTTATTAGTTTTATCTAAATAAATATAAAAACATAACGAATTTCCTTCAAAAATATTCTGTGAGTTATATGAAATATTTTTGTAGTTTGCTCATATTTATATATATACAGGGTGATCAATTTAAAAGAGTACCGGTTGGTTTTTCTTATTACCCTTAAATATGACGGATGTGGCAACTATTCTAACACTGAACTATAATTGTTTGAACTTTGTTTAAGTGTGGGAGGCCATTTCCAGCACTGTTGGACTGTTACAACTTTATATGTGAGGTAAAACAGAAATGGTGATGCACAATGTTATTTAATCCCGTGATAATTTTATTTATGAAAAACAAAATTTAATTCAAATTTTTTACATTATCATTCCTACATTACATTTACATTTACATTATCATTTCATATGCTTTTCCAGAAAGGTCCTGCAAACATCGATCAGTTAAAACAGATCATAACTGAAGAAATCTCGTCGATAACACCAACAATACTGCAAAGTGTGTCAAAAAACTTGGTTCGACGTGTTCATGTTTGCATTCAAAATGGTGGCGAACATTTTCAACATTTTCTGTAAGGAATGATATGTAAAAAATTTGAATAAATTATGTTTTTCAAAGATAAAACTATCACAGGATTAAATAACACTGTTCGTCTCCATTTCTGTTTTACCTCAGAAATAAAGTTGTAACATCCCAACAGTGTTAGAAATCGTCTCCCACACTTAAACAAGGTTCAAACAATTATACTTCAGTGTTACAATAGTTGCTGCATCAGTCAGATTTAAGGGTAATAAGAAAAACCAATGGGTCCTCTTTTAAACTGATCACACTGTAAATATATAGATGTGTGTGTGTGTGTACAATGTGAAAATTTTTATGTAATATTACACAAAAATATTGAAGCAACTTGCTTACTAGAACTATGTAGAGAAATGTTACCAGCTGTAACTGTGTGACTGTAGAAAAATGTTTACAGTATATATATATATATATATTCAAACACTGCACAAGAAGAAATGATTTATCTGAATCAGATGAAAAAACAAGAAAGAATTTGGAAAAAAATATAAATAAAAATTATCAACAATTTTTATAATATTTATACGCTTACACACACGCACACACATATATATTAGGGGGACCGGAAAATAATATCATTTTGAATTAATAAAATGAAACCGGAAATTTTTGTTTAACTGTGTTTACATGGTACTTTACAAATAACCCCCTTATAAGATACCTAAGACTATCTTAAATTTTATACGACATTATTTTCCGGTCCCCCTAATATATAATTGAATTAATTTATACTTCTACTATATGTAGCTTTTAAAAAATATGAAGGAAAAAATATACAGATTTATTTCTTTTCCTTTCATTTTTATTTGATAGAAACAAACGTTACAATTATGAAATGTAATGAATAATATACTTAATAAAATTTGCTGACAATAATGATTTTTACTAACATTTAGTTAGAGCTGATGAAGTTAGAATAAAAAAGTTAAAATTTTAGGTAGAAAAAATTTTTAGAATTTGTATTACAGCTATTTACCACATAGACGACAAATAAATAAATAAATAAATGAAAGATATTATGAACTTTACCAGTTGAAAAATAAACTGTTAAGGAAATATTTTAAACAATTATTCATAAATTGTTAGTTTCGGTTTCACATAAGTTTAAAAAATATCACAATACTTTTTAAGAATAATGTTAAATGTCTAGAATGAGAATTTATTATTTATTTATTTATTTTAAGAATAATATTGACTGCAAAATTAGGTTTTAAAATTAATATCACGATGCAAAGAAGCTGTAATGTTTATTTAATTATTTAAAATTGAGCGCAGTATTAATTTACTTGAAAGCAATTTAATGAAACATTTTTTTATATTTTACATATTTATAACAAATGCTTTTAATTAGACGCTCTAATGCATCGTTTTTGTTAAAAGTAAATTCCTCCAGTACTTAATTATGAAATTAAGTTTTAATGCATTAAAAATATAAGTATTTTACATTAAAATTCTTAATAAACAAGTCTTTTCCATTAAATAAATTGATTGTGTTTTTCCTTGTTTCGTTATCAATTACTATTTTATTATAATGAGCTTTTAAGGAGTGGATTACTAATTATAGCATTAGTGAAAATTTCATGAAATATTCTTCTACTTGTTACTTTAAATTGATTATTATTAATTAGTTAACTTCACTACTAATAAAATTTAGCTAAAAAAAAAAAAAAAAAAATCACTAATAGTTCTACTAGGCCTGTAAGAATAACTAACCGTAATCTTAAACCTAATCCTTCGCGGCCATGAATTTAAAATAACTCACTAAAAATTTTTAAATGCAAGAAGACAATTTCTATAATTATTATTCAGTAAGTGCAATGAAGTGAAATGAATTAATCAATGAATGAAATTTTTAACACACTAAATATTTTATGTGATTTTTTTTAATATTAAATTAAATTATGATGAATTTAATTCAATATTATTAATTTTATTTAATTCTTTATTTCACTTACTTATTTTTTAATAAATAATCACAATATTTTATTTTTATGAAGTTGATTTAAAATAATAATAATAAAGAAGAACATTTTTTTGAAGAAGATATAATGCAATATATTTACTAAAGAATCCTACATTATAGAATCTAAATTTTTTTGAAATTTATAAGACAGGGTTTCTAAAATATAAGTATATAATTAATGAAGAAAATAATATGTTATTTTTAAAACTAAAATTTAAATGATTCCTAGAATTGAATGTTCTTTTCAGTGCTTTGAATAACGAAATGAAAATATTCCTCAAAATATTATTTTATAATTGATAATAAAATATAAATTTTTAAATCTTAAACGTACATAAAGAAAAGGTGAGTGTTATAAAAAGAATCAGGAGAGAATATCTAAAAAGAATCCTTTCAAAAAACCAGACGATATCACCTTTTTTTTTTTTTTTTAACTCATACCTGTTATAAAGTGAAGTATTATTTGAAAGTAGAATATAAAATATGCGTAACGTCATTCTTTGTAAAGAAAAAAAGAGAATAACGAAGATGAAATCAATCACGAGAAAGTCTGGAAAAAGAAAAAAAAAAAAAAAAAAGAAGAAGAAGAAGAAGAAGAAGAAAAGAAAAAAAATAAATGAAAAGGTCGGAGGAGATTTCCCAATTTAAAATTTCAAAGGCATCGCGTGAAAATTATATTTATTTAAACATTGATAACAAAAGTATAGAGAGAGAGAGAAAACGAAAAAAAAAAAAAAAAAAAAACTACGTTTGTTAAATTTAAAGTACGCTCATCAATAAACAAAAAAATAACCTAAAAATTTCGTATTCTCTTCGTAACTTTCACAGGTAATAAGGAAACGTTTTGTGGGCGTTTACTGAAACTTGAAAAAAAAAAAAAAAAAAAAAAAACATTTCATTATTCACTGAATAATTTTTACGGAAGTGTTTTTTTTTTTTTTTTTTTAATGTTTGCCAGTACAAGATAAGTATAGATTTAAAATATATAGTGGGGAATCTTCTAATACCCGACGACACGTAAATGTGTTATTAGTCATTAAATGGTCCAAAACATTGCTTATTGTTGTTGAAATAAACATCAAATGAATCGTAAAATAAACACAAAGAAGGCGTAATTACTCGAAAATAATGTGTCGCCATAATTTGTTCTTGAGGATAAATGAAGGGAAGGTAGAGTAAAATACTTTACTCAACAGGGAGCACGAAGGCGAACCCAAACACATGTTTGGAATGATCAGTGAGAAAAATAATGCGTAGTGCATGGAAAAGTAACACTTTGTTTTGCCCATTTATATAGATAACCGACGTAAGTAAAGGTATAAGTATGTGTATGTAAATCTTTAATAAATTTTAGCTGCTTTTTCTGTAGGAAAATCGTGTTTCCTTAGATTATAAAGAAAGAATATTAAACAAACTAATAATAATAACGATTAAAAAAACTTATATAAAACTTCTTTTGGAGTAGCTGTTTATCCCCAGACTGTAGACATCGTATCATAAACGTTAGTTTCACGAGAATTCGACGAGTAAAATAAAAGAATTCCAAATAAAATTAAATATTCTTTTTGTACTTCTGGTTACAACAAATATAAAAATAAATAAAGGAATATATGTTAAGATAATACCGAAGTAAATAAAGGTATGGGTATGTATTAGTAAAACTAAATTTTAGCTGGTTTTCTACAGAAAAATCTTGCTTGTTTACACCATAATAAAGAAATAATTATAAATAAACTTATAATAATAATTAAAAAAATGATATGAAGCATCTAAGGGAGTTGCGACACCCCAGACTGTAGACATCGTATTATAAACATCAGTTTTCCGAGTGAAACAAAAGATTTCCAACAAAAGATTACATATTCTTCTAGTACATTTCGGTACTATAAAAATGAAAAATAAAAGTAAAATAAAGGAATATATGTTAAGATAATATTTTAAATCGGTCTGAAGTTTTTAAATAATCCTTAATGAAAGAGTTTACTTCCTCGAGTGCTGCTTTAAAAATAGCACTGCACCTGAAGCAAAACAAGCATTTTTAGGCATGACCTTGAAATTAATTGAAGAGTCCCATTAAAATTTTAGAGCTTTAAATTCGTTGTTTAAAAAACTCAAAATTTTAATCATTTTAATCGGATTTAAATTTTGGGTTTATCTGCAGATAATATTATCGAAGTAATATGTGTACAAGCATCGTTATCTAACTATTATTGAAATAGGAAGGCAACCTTCCAGAAAAGGGGCGTTTGAAGTGAAATGCAAGTTTGAAAAATATATCGATATTATAAATCGGTTTGTAGAAAGCCTAAAAGTGGCTCATTTGGCGCGAGAAGTTGGACTTCTAAAATTCAAAACCAGTAGTATTAAATTAACAGAAAGATTTAAAAAATATATATTCATTGTTGTTTATTTATTTATTTTCAGTTTTAGTTATCCGACAGTAAAAGTACTTCTTAAGCAAATTTTTACGCAAAATAATGTGTAACGTTGGTTACATACACTGAGAAAAAAAAATATACCGCCTTTCTCTAGAAGGAATAAGTGGCCAGTTTCAAAATCCCTTAACTAGAAATATAGATTACCGAGCTATACACATAAGGCACGCCAATAAACTGAATAGACGAAATTATCGAGAATTTCTAGTGTACACATTTCTAGATGGTGAAACAATATTCTGAATACTCTAAATATTCTGAATCATTTATATTGCGAGAAATTATAGCTTTATTTTCTAGAATTGGCTAATAAAACAAGATAATAGTTGCAGAAACCCGCCTCTTGTAGTCTCATTTATTTGCAGAGATTTTTAAATAACTTTGCCCTCGAGAATATAGGCAAACGCTCTAGAATTCTAATAAGGGTTTTTAGAACTCGCTTTTTAAGGGGACTAGAATTTATAAGGATGACATGGAACTCTTTTTTCTAGAGCCACAATTTAGATTCTAGATGTCAGTTACAGAATTTTTTTCTCAGTGTATAATAAATTTAGTTTTTAAAAATATGTACTATTAATCCCTATTTTAATAGTTATAAAACTAGATAAAATTTTTAAAA
This sequence comes from Salticus scenicus, assembly GCA_963930645.1. Taxonomy (NCBI): domain Eukaryota; kingdom Metazoa; phylum Arthropoda; class Arachnida; order Araneae; family Salticidae; genus Salticus; species Salticus scenicus. Next base: position 70,456,007 of record OZ005659.1, read on the forward strand.
TGTGAATTTCACTAAAATCCCTAAAAAATTGTAAAATTTTTAATACTATTAAAAGTTGATAAAAATGCAGGTTTTTATTCTTAAGAAATTTTTGTCTTAATATTTGTTCTTTATTTAAATCGTGTAAATGTTTCTAAAAATATTTTTTGAGATAAATTTCGAAATAAAAATAATTTCAATTGTAATAAAAAGAAATAATTACAAAGCCTAAAGCATTTGGAAATTAAAATAATAATAATAATATATATTAAGGACCATTTTACATGTGTACATTATAATTTGCATACATATGCAGAAATTTTTCCTTCTCCTTGATAATGAATTAGTAAAATGCTTTTAATGTCCACTGTCCACTCAAATCAAAAGTTAACTGAATTGCTAAAGATGCACGATATCCATTCATTAAAATTTCCTAGTAGGGTGAATAAACTAGAAACCAAATTTCCTTGTTGTGCAGTTTCCATTGTTGTGAAATTTAATCGATGAATGCTATCTGTAAAGAACTAGATAATACCGTTCGTTCACCTGACCTTCAAGCTTCTGATTTAATTTTGAACTGTTTGCTTTTTTCTTTTCTTTCCTTTATTTTACTTCTTTTTCTTTTTCAGCTTTTGCTCTAGCGAGATTTTTCTCCGATATGGCAAATCGATAATCTTTGTTAATATATCGTTTATTTTTCAAAAAAAAAAAAAAAAAAAATGGTCAGCTTCAAGCAACGAATCACGAGTCATAATCGAGTTTAGTTTGATTATATTCCATTTGCTGTTAGTTTTGTTGACATTAGATAGCATTAAGATTTGCTATTACTCAAAATTATATTCATTAATTATTTACTCATACATTTACGAATAAATTTATTTAATTAAAATTGCTTTACTTATTCTTTTGTTAAAATTGCATAAATTTAAAATATATTATTATTGGTAGATTAGGTTGAGCGTATTTTGTGTCACACTAGAAATAATCATATTTGACAGCTATGCTTGGTATTACATTTTCAATCAGACAAAAATTCATAAATTCATTCAAATGTATTAGAGATAGGTCAGTTTCATTTTCTTTTCTTTTCTTTTTCTTTCTTTTTTTTTTTTTTTTTTCATTTTTTTTTTTTTTTTTTTTCATTTCTCCTTCTCCTTATATAGATATATGTGTGTGTGTGCGTGTGTGTGTAATATAAAAATTCTCTAATTAGGTCTTTTTATATTAATTAATATATTCTTTCATAATGTATCAAATATGTTCTTTGCAATTCGAAACTTTCATTTCCGCTTTATTAAAAACAACCGTTAGGAATGTATTATTATTATTATTTTAATGTATTTCTTCCAAATTGTCTTTTCCCTTCCAGACCAAAAGTATCCTATCTAGACTTAACCACTGCCCTGTCTGGAAAAATAGAACAAATTAAATAAGTAAATAGCACTAAACAACACCCTTTTGATCACGTGACATGTCGTCACATGGGGGGGGGGGATCCCCCGTCTCTTCTCATTTTCCATCATATAAAAGTGCTTGCATCCTTAAAATGTTGTCTTTTATCGTCTTCGTCTTGCTATTGCTGAGTGGCTTTATGTTGCATTTTTCTACATATTGTCGATACTATGCAAACTGTACCATGTAGTTTATTAAAATATTGTACTGGCTCCAAGCCTACTAGGAAACTCCAGCCTTATATTCTTAAAATAAATGTGACTGGTTAAATGGGTTGACTGATTATTTTATCTCGGACATGATTGCTACAAAAATAGAATTTGATCCAATACTTCGTTGTATATATATATATATATATATATATATATATATATATATATATATATATATATATATATATATATATATATATATATGTATATACTAGCAGGCTTTGCCCGCTTCGCTGGACATTAAACTTAAATGAGTTGTCAAAATGCCATATCTTTATTAATAACCTAGTTCTCGCTGTCATTGGTAGAGGTTTTCTTGCTCCCAGTGTGAGGAGTCTGGGTCCCCACTGTCTTCGGCACAACTTACCCACTTCTTTCTTCCCCACCCTCAGCGGGTGAGTTCGAAGTTTTGCAAAATCCCACTAATGTACATAATGCGTACACTTAATCAATATCCACACACCAAAATTCGCCATTTTAAGATAATTCAAAGCGAATTCAAACGGAAAAACATGTTTTTACACATGTTTTTTGACCTCCGACTCCGAGAAGAGGGGGGGGGGGGGGGAGATTTCGAATTTCGTGAAATGCAGTTACAATAAGTGCCGGATGCATACAAACAATTTACACACCAAATTTCGTGACCACAAAAGTCTTTAATAGACAGTATTATAAATAAATAAATACAAAAAGCACAGCTTAAGTATCGGAACCCTTTGGTGACTTTAAATATTTTAAGCCATTTTTGCGATGAACTGAATTGGCTATCTCAATTGTGCAATTAAAGATCTTGGCGAGAAACGTCCGAGCTACTTCGGTGCCGAATTTCAAATTTTGCCAAAGGGATCCAATACTAAAGCTGTTCCATATCGAATCTGGGTTGAAAACGGAAAAAGGGTTAAATAAATTAGAAATATCAGACCTATATTTATAAATTTGATACCGAATGAAAGGGGCGATTTTGCTGAATCCAGGAGTTCAAACAGTTTTTCGATGCGAAAATTAGATTTTTAAAAAATAACTAAAGTATGAAATTTAAGTGGCAACGGAAAAACGGATAAAGGGAAAAATAAATTAGAAATATCAGACCTATCATTACAAATTCAGTACCAAATGAAAGAGGTGATTTTTCTGAATCCTGAGGTGTAAACAGTTTTTCGATACGGCAATTAGATTTTTTAAAATTAACTAAAGTATGAAACTTAGATGGCACAACTTCATTTCAATCTTTTCATAATTTGTAGTGCGAATCACGCGAATACAAAAGTCTTTAACTTACAAAAATATTTTTATATTTTATTTTTCCATTCAAAGCATTTTAGTGAAAAAATATTTATGGCGCATGCGCAGGCGTTTTTTACCCACAATTTAAACACTAATCATAATTTTGAAAATTTCTATAGATATAATTTCAAGTTGGGTGAAGACCTAAGTTTCTGCCAAGCGCCGCTGAATTCCGTCCAGCCGTTCTCGAGTGATGCCCGGACAAACGTGTTTTAGTCTTTTACCCCCAAGGGGGGAACGGGGGAGAATTTCTGAAAAGTTGATAGATATAATTTTAAGTTGGGTGAAGACCTAAATTCCTGCCAAGCGCCGTTGAATTCCGTCCAGCTGTTCTCAAGTGATGCCCGGACAAAAAAAGCGACATTCGGACACGATCACACACACACACACACACACACACACACACACACACACACACACAGGCAAAATTTTCTGAAGTCATTTTCGGCTTTCATGGGGTGTAAAACGTGAAGATATCGCAAAATTTTTTGATTCCGACAAATTTACAGACAAAAGTCTGATTTTATTAATATAGATATATAGAAACATGTATAAATGATAGTTATCGTAATAAAATTTAACCTTAATATTTAGCAATTAATAGATGCAAAACAATACCAACACAACAAAAATAGAACTGATTGCAGCATATAGGTAAGACTTACATAAAAATGTTGCGATACAGATTAAGAACCAATAAGAGACAAAAACAATTTGAATTACTTACGCCGACATGAATAATAATAATAATGAAGAAAAAAAAAAGACCCTTAAACTTAATGACGGAGAAAGTAAATAAAAGACCACAGAAATGAAAATTGGATAAAAAGCTTAAAATTTGAAGTATAAACTTTTCAGAAGGACTGTACTTCATAAAGCAGTGAAAGCTGCATCGATTTCGTAAAACAATATAACTAATTATAGCAATTTTTATTGTTTCAGCCTATATATATATATATATATATATATATATATATATATATATAGTTACACAACATTGTATTATGTTACAACTCAATACTGTTACAACTCAATACAATTTCAAGAAAAAATTGTTTTAGGCTCAAAATATTTTTAATGTTTTCTTATTAGTTATGAATTTTAAAAAAGTTTTTTATTAGAATAATATTGTTTATTTTCCTTCTATATTTATTTTCTATCGCTTCAAATTTTAACAAATTCTAAATCATCGAATAAAAGTTTTTCAAAACTTTAAAAAATTATATTCGTCGGAAAATTGATTCTACAAATTTAAAAATTATACTCAAAGTTTCAACTTTCAAAAAGAAATGTAGGAAATTTTATGACATTTTTGAAAATGTGGAAAGAAGAATTCTGGTTGTTAAACGTATTTTTTAAGTAAATTTCAAAGAAAATGTTATTTTATGCTTAAAATATTTTTAAGTTCTCATATAAGTGATTAAAATGTAACCAAAATGAATGTTTAAAATGTACAATTTTTTAGTTTTTTTTTTTTTTTTTTTTTATAATAATAATATAATAATATCACTAATTTTTCATACTTTTCATTCCTTTCTTTTCACACATTTGAATTTTTAACAAATTTTGAATCGCTGAATAAAAGTTTCTCAAAACTTTAAAAATGTACATGCGTCTCGACATTGATTCGATAAATTTAAAAATCACAGAAAAAGTTACGAAAAGAAGTCAAAGGTCTAACTTCTGAATCGAAATGTGGGAATTTTATAACATTTTCGAAAATGTGGAAAGAATAATTCTCGTTAGAAAACGCAGTTATTGATTGAATTTCAACGAAAATGTTATTTTATGCTTAACATTTTTTTAGATTCTCATGTAAGTGATTAAAATGCAACTTAAATTAACTTTTAAAATATACAATTTTTAAGCCTATAATAATAATGTAATAATATTAATAATAATGTCATTATTTATTTTTATATTTTATATTTCCTCCTTTTCATCTGTTTCAATTTTTAGCAAATTCTAAATTGTCAAATAAAAGTTTGTCAGAACTTTTAAAAATTTATGTGCGTCTCGGAATGGATTCGACAAATTTAAAAATCATGCAAAAAGTTACGAAAAGATGTCAAAGTTTCAACTTCTGGATCGAAATGTAGGGATTTTATGACTTTTTCGAAAATGTGGGAAGAAGTTTTTTTTTTTTTTTCTTTTCTTTTTTTCTTTTCTTTTCTTTTCTTTTTTTAGGTATATTTATTGATTAAATTTCATTGAAAAATATTATGTGTAATGTATTTTATTATTATTATTATTTTCCTGTAAATAATTTAACCCCTCCCCCCCCCCAAAAAAAAAAAGTATTGAAAAATAAAATTTTTAAATTATTTTATAGTAATGATAATATCATTTATTTTAATTGTTGAATAACATTCTTTCAAAGTTTTAATAATTTTTATGTGCAGGAATTGGTTCAACAAATTTAAAAGTCATTCAAAATGTTACGACTAAGAAATGAATGTATGAACTGCTTAATCAAAATGTGAGAATTTTATATCATTTTGATAAATTGGGAAAGTAGATTTGCCGTTGGTAAATTTATTTATTGATTGAATTTCAAGCGAACAATTGCTTTAAGTTAGTCAGTGAAAATAAAAGTAAAGAGGGTGAACTTCTGAAATGTATTTTTAGTAATAAGAGTAAGTTTATAAATATTGTACATTTTGAATAATTAAAATTATATACAAATTCATACCAAATGACAGACAATTAAATTCGATATAAAAGTGACGAAGTTTTTCAATTTATCATATAAAATATTCAAGATTTAATGATAAATACTTAGTACAAAAGAAAAAAATATGCGTGAATATATTCATGCATGTTTACGAAATTTTCGATTAAATTAATATGAAATTAAAATATAAGGTAAAGCTAGGAGAGATGGTGCGATCGGCGAGATTGCGCACTTAGGGTATCAGTTGGAAGGAGGGGAGTGCTCGCGCAGCGACTGCAGGTTGTCCGACAACAGAACTAATGGAATGCCTACTTGAATGTGCATGTTGATTGTTTCGAGATTCTATGATAAAACATGGTTATTTTTCCTTGTTTTTAAAAATAAATGCGTGAATTTTCATAACTCTTCATATGAATTGCTACAGTAATGCAAAATATTTTTATATTAAAATATTTTTCATAAGCTTCTAATCAAGACTAAAGGTACGAACATTAACAGTTCTCTCAAAAAGTGAATAATTATTCAATAAAAAACTGCGCAATCTCTCCTACCGATATAGGTGAGCTTGTGCATTTACTACTTAGGAGTGATTGCGAATTATTCCCATTGATTCCATGCTAAGGCATATTGTGCATCTTATTGTTAATGATAAGACGATGAGGAGGCATTGAATGTCTGGAACAGTACCAGGATACAACCTTGACAAGCAACTGGACTGGATTAACTGTGTTACTTATACCATATGGCTGCATAAATGCTGCACCATGTACAACAATAAATACCTCAATTGTGGACAACGACAACATAAGTAAAAAAAAAAAAAAAAAAAAAAAAAAAAACATTGAAAGTGAAACAGAAATGGAGAATTTTGAATTAAACATGTTATCTAGTAACTTAACTATACTTTGTAATTTTATCTGGGCTTGTCTTTTTCTGATTCACCTTCTTCTTCTTCTTTTTTTTTTTTTTTTTTTTTTTTACTATTTTTCAAAAGTTATTAAGTGAAAATATTCACTCCTAATGCAATAACGTCGCTTTACAAAAACCATAAAAAATGTCATTTAAGTGCAATTATTATTGTTAACAATTTAATTGTAGTTATTATTAGCATTATTATCAATAGCAATCTCTTCTACCCATGTTCGCAATCACACTTATCCTAGAAGAAGAACAGATTGTGCAAAATAATTTTCTTGATTTTATCACAACTATAGCTTTAATTTAAAGCATGATAAGAAAATAGCAATGGAAATGCATAAAAAATAAATAAATTCAAAATTATTCAGTAAAAAATTAATATTTAGATTTTTTTATATTTTTCTGTTGGTTTGTGCACAGACTCCATAGCTTTACCTTAGTATTTAAGTGGGGGGGGGATGCAATACAAGTTTAAAAATGGGATGAGGAAAATACATTTCTAATGTATAATATTGTATGTTAATACATACATATATATATATATATATATATATATATTAAATTATTTAATTCCTTTACAATACTCAGCAAATGAGAGAAAGATGAAAATACCAACAATGAATTTAATAATTAGATGTATTACGTATAAAATTATTTGTCACAATTACCATTTAAGTAAATTTCACTGAATAGTAAAAACATGTTAAAGTACTTACGCATAAGAGAAATGACGTATATCACTTAAACCTAAACGGTGAGTTAGTAGTCTTAATCCATTAGTCCAGTAAATTCATGCAACACAAGATAAGAATGGAAAGAAATTAACCAAAATGACTATTGAAATAAAAAGGAATGCATGAAGGAAAAATGGAGTTAAAAATGCTGAAATCCAGTACCGATCTCATCAGGAAACTAGCAGTACTGTCAACAATAAATGCAAGATTTCGAATATTGTATAGCTTTTCAGCAATATACAACACTAGTTTCAATCTTGCATAAAAAAAAAAAAAAAAAAAAAAAAAAGAAAGAAAGAAAGATAAAAGGAAATTGGCTGATAACTTAACCATAATGAAAATTGGAATTCGTGAAAGGAGCTGGCCACATGTAAATCAAATCCAAATCAAATAAAAATCCGGGCGGTTGCCAAAACGAACAAACTGAAAAGAAATAATTAAAAGTAGAGAATCGATTAATCGAAAGTTTCTGAAATGAAATAAATGTAAGCATGAAGTGATAAATATTGTTCTTAAAATTTAAAAGCTGAATTCACAATTAAATAATATTCGAGAGGTAAATTTAAGTATAAATAAGATTAAGACGATATTCACAGTAGGGCATACGTTCGACTCAACGTATGAGCGCGCCATCTAACGTGGAAAAAATAAGTTACTATTAAGTGATTTAAGAAAAAGTGTACGATAGATGTTCTATTTATATGAGTGTAATTTATAGTCTTAAGCTAACATAAGAAAAGGCCAACAAGTGATAATTAAGTTATTATGATTAGGAAATTGGTGAATAATTTTAATTTTAAAAATTATTATTGTTATTAATATTATTATTATTATTATGAAATAGGAAATTGGTGAATAATTTTAATTTTAAAATTTTAATAATTATTATTAGTAATAATAGTCTTAAACTAACAAAAGAATAGGTCAACAAGTGATGATAAAGTCATTATGATTAGGAAATTGGTGAATAATTTTAAAATTTAATAATATTATTCTTATTAATATTATTATTATAATTAATAATTTTAATAATTATTATAGTTATTAGTATAATTATTATTGTGAAGTATTATTAGTATGTACGTTTAGTATGAACACATCAAATTTGAATGATATCTAGTTTTTTTTTTTTTTTTTTTTTTTTTTTTTTTAATTAAGCAAATAAATTATATATTGTTGAAACTTAAACAATATCAACCAGAAAGAGATGATGTATCCTGCAATTGCAATAAGACCAAGCTTCTAACTTTTTTTTTTTTTTAATTTAAATTCGGCAACCCACCCATCCAACCAGCCAAACAACTCCACCCTTCCTCCTTAATCAAACATCTGCCCTCCCATCCGCCACATGTTAATTATTACTATTTTTTTTTTTATAATATAGAAATGTACACATACATATATATATATATATATATATATATACACATATATACACATACACAAATACATTTTTTTTTTTTTTTTTTTTTTTTTTTTTTTTTGGAGACAATGAACACTTATTGATAAATAATCGAATAAATAAATCTCTTAGGATAACCCATAGCAGTAGCAGTTTTAATTAAATTGTTAATATTCTTGTGTTTGTTATGAGATGAACAAAGTCTGTTTATTCGAAATAGATGATTAAGAATAATATTTCTGTATACAGATAAATGAAGACAGGAATTAAAATGTGTAAATAAATTTACTTTAAAGCAGAAATCTTTTCGTTTATCATATAGATCAGTAGATATTTTACCATCATTTAATTTAAGATGTAAATCTAAAAAGCTAATACAATTGTTGTTAATATAATTGTGTGTTAGTGTAAGGTGAGATGGATATTGAAATTTTAATAAAGATGGAGTAGAGTTATTAACATAAAAAATTATAATATCATCAATGTATCTATTGTTCATAATGGTATAGATATAAGTCAGCTAACAGACTTGAGCTACATCCCCCTTGTGGGATACCGACCTTTTGGATATAAATAGTGTTGTTATGTAGAATAAAATTATTGTGAATAATAAAATTTAAAAGAGTTTTAAAGGAAGCTGCACTAAAGTATTTAGGAAGAGAAAGTTCACTTTTAAATCGCAAATAAAGGTTGTAAATAATTTGATGAAGATCAGTTAAATTAATATTATTAAACAAGTCAGCAAAATCATAAGTATTAATATCATTAACATTTTTCATAGTTTGTACAATTTCTCTGAGTTGATAGCTATTTTTAAGACAATAGAAATTGTTGGATTTACTAATGAAGTTATAAATTTGTTTAAGAATATCAAGGAGGATTTTATTAGCATTATTGTTATATGTATTACAACCAATAGTAACAGTTCTGAATTTAATAGGATTTTTATGAAATTTAGGAATAAGGACAATATAAGGATAATTGAAATTATTAAATGGAAGCTTTAATAATTTATAAAAGTTATGAATTTTTCTATTATTAATTTTAATGTCACTGCAGGTGGGATGAAAGTTAGCACTTGAAGAAATGGTTTTTTCAAGTAGAGAAAGATAATATTTTTTACATATTATGGCATAGTTATTCGGAGATTTATCAACATAAGTAATAACATAGTTTTGTTTGAGTACATGAATAGAATTAAATAGATCGGATTTACTGTAATAAGTTAAATGTGTTTTATATTTTATTAATTCATTTTTCAGTTTCGAAATCACTAAAACTTTCCATTGATTAAAATATTCAATAGGTTTATTATAGGAAATAGATATTTTATAGATAAACAAGTCAATATCAAAAGTTAATTGCTGTAAAATCTGTGGAATATTAGTTTTTGAAGGAAGTCTAAATTTTGTGCCATAATGCATAAGTTTTTTTAAATTGCGGTTATTAACAAATTCAAGATCTCCAGTAATTATATGTCCATGGTTCTTGTCTACAAACTTTTCATAAGAAGGATCATCACAACTACAGGATACACCAGTAGAAAAGGTAGATTTTGACACTGAATTATAATTGAATAACAATCGACCAAGAGTAATAGGATATTTAAATGTACGAGAAATTTGTAAATCATTGATGGGAAACATACAAGATTTATCATTAATAATTGAAGTGATGTTGATTTTATTAAATATTTGATTTGAAAAATTAATAATTAACTGAGAATTAGATTGTATTTTTTGAGGTTTTTTAGAAATTTTGAGATTGAATTGTTTAATTCGAAATAAAATTATATCATAAAAAATGTCAGAAAAGTGTTGATTATAACTATGGTTTTGAAATTCATGTAGATAATTAATTAAAAACTTTTTTTTAATAGCAAATATAGACTTTCTTACAGAGAGCCAATTATAATTATCAAGATAATTTGACTGCAATTCATGAAGTTGTTTATTAATAGCATTTTTTGATATTGCATGAACAAAAGATTTTTTACCACGTTTGAATCTAGTGGTTTTCTGGTTGATACTATGATTAAGTTCATTGTAAATAGGGGAATAATCATGGAGGGGATTAATATTGGAATAAACCTTTACAACTTTATTGAAATACTCATGATTCAGACCATAAGGATAAATAGTATTAAAATATTTCATAAAATGGGATTCATAGAATAACCTTTCAGTTTTATTTTTTTTGAATCTTTATAATTTCAATGGTGCATGAACAGAAATCGTGTTGATTAAAATGTTTTAACTCAAGAGTAGATTTAAGAGGAATGCTATTAGAAGATAATTTTTTGGAGTCTGAGCGGTGTTGATTTATTCGTAAATGTAAAGGAGAAGAGGTTTCACCAATATATTGCATCGTACATATGCCGCAACTAAGTATATAAATTACATTATATGCCTGACAAAAAGGAATTAATTTAATATTATCACAAAGTTGGGATTTCAGCGCATTAGGGCAAGTTTTGCATCGAGACGATTCACATTTCCTAAAAACAAGTTTGGAAGGAGGAGGCAATAGGTAACTTGATAACGATCCAGAAATGTCCCTATAAACATTCCTGTACCGAGCACAATACTGTTTATTAACAAAGTATTTCTTGCCAGGCACGATAAACTTACTTAATATATATATATATATAATTTTTTTTAAAAATATTTTCACTGATTACAGAACTTTTCTTTCTTACTTTTTGTTCAACTTTTAAGTTCAAAAACTACCATTAAGAAACTGTCACGGATTAAAATGAATTGTTCAAAAAATAAAATTGCAACCTAAAGGATTATTGAACTGTAATTGCTACTCTTTTCCTTTTAAAAGTAATTGTCTAGCACGTCCAATAAGTTACAACTGCTAAGATTTTTACTCATTGCTTTTTAATTTTCTTTCTCCTGTCAGACCGAAAATTCATTAAGATTGAGCAGGGAAATGTCTGAAATTGCCGATGTTTATAACTGCTTTTTGATTTCAATCGTTACAGATTTATTTCTCTATTTCGTGTTAAACTGAAAATAAATTTTCTTTTTTAAAATCGCTGTTATTAAAAATTGCTATACAGTTAGAAATGAAAAGCAATAATAAAAAAATATATATATATATTGAAATGTCATTTGTATTTTCTTTCCCTTCAAAAATCGATAACACTTCCAAAATATTATTGTGGTTAATAATTTTACTTATTGCTTTATATATATATATATATATATACATATATATGTTATGTAACACCAGAAATTAATTATCGTCTGACGCCTTTTTATTTCAACTATTATAATACTTATTTTTATATTTTGTGTGTTAAACTAAAAATAATAAGCTTTTAGTGCAATGTGGTGTGTTGGATTGATGCAGGAAATTAGAAAGGAAATAAGTAACAAAAAAAAAAAAAAAAAAAAATGCAATAAGAAGGTTATTTAACTTTAATAGCTATTTTCTTTCCATAAAAAGCCTTCGTCTAACAATTTCAATAGTTTATTATTACTTAACATTTTTGTTTATGACTTTTCCATCTCTTTCTCCTGTCAGAAATGCTCGTTTGTCCGTTAGATATAATTTCAATCATTACAAAATTAGTTTTATATATCATATTAAACTAAAATAAATTCCATTTTTGAAAATACTTCTATGATGAAAAAGAATTATGTAGTAAGAAACAAAAAGTTACAACGAAAACATTATTGAACTTTAATAGCCTTTTTCTTTCTTTAAAAATCCCTCGTCCAAAACTTCCGATATCTTAAAGATGTCAAAAATTTTCCTTATTGTTTTTTAATTCTCTTTTTTCCTGTCAGACCATAAATTTATTAAGATTGAGTAGGAAAATATCTGAAACCACTCGCCTTCAATAAATTATTTTTTGTTTTGAATGGAATACTTCGAATTTTATCAAATTTTGAATCTCTTTGTAAAAGTTACTGTATAAGCACGTGAATCCATTCTCTTGAATTAGAAAATAAATAAATAGATAAGCAAGTAAAATAAAATAAGTTTATATGTGTAGAAAAAAAATGAAATCAAAGTTTTTACCTTGAAATTGACATTTAAAAAAAATGGGAATTGTGAATCAATTTGAAAATATTAGAAAGTATAAAACTAGTTGATAAATGGTTTTCTTGATTAAATTTTGAGAAGTATTTCGTCTCATATTTGTAGAATTTTTCATTTTCGGATTTTATCTATTTATTTATTTTTCGAATTTCAATTTGAAATAAATTTTTCATGAGTAATATTTCAAATAGAAAATGAGTTTTGTATATATTTTGAACCAATTTAAAAGAATATTTAAGATTATTAATTAAATATCAACATAAAGGTAAAAATTCTTTGACAAAATAGTATTAAAAAATTTATTTATTTATTTTTGGATAAAATACATCACAAGGTGCCAAAGAATATTTATTTATTTACTCATAGATGCAAAGATTTCAGTTTAAATTAAAAGTAGTTTTTTGCATGATATGAAGAGAAAAAAATATAAACATAAACAAATAAGATAAATTCGTGCAAATGCTTGTTCTTTTCACTTTTCAATAATATTTTCATTCATTGTGTTATTAATGTACATCATGTAATAAAGAAATAAAGAACACTATACTTAACACGGAATACATAAAAACATAAATCATATAAAAACATAATAACATAATAACATAAATTTACGTAAATATTTAAAATTAACATGAATATATAAAAATATATCTAATATTTTAACAGAAAATATTATTGAACTATCGGCTATAATTTCTTTTCTTTTTTTATAAAATCTCACGACGAACCTCTGATGTTCCGAAAAAAAAAAAATAAAAAATCTGAATTTTAACAGAAAAGAATAATAATAATATTATTATTTTTAATAATACTTTCAATCATAATGTTATAAAGGAATATCAAGTTCATAAAAGTTATCCTTTGATTGTACAGAACTATACAATTAGCACTAATTGCAGTAAGGAATTGAAAATGTTAAAAAAAAAAAAAAAAAAATTACCAACCTTTCAACTAATACTTTCCACCATCAACCAAAAAAATTTTCATAGTAAAAACCTTAGCACATAAATTACAGAAAAAGAAATCGAAAAATTTAACCAAAAAGATTATTGAATTATCAGGTGCAATTTCTTTTCTTTCCTTTTTTTTTTTTTTTTTTTTTTTTTTTTTTTATCTCATATCTCTAATAATAATTTACAGTTGCTGAGAATTTGTTTATTGTTTTTTAATTCTTTTTTCTTTTTTTCTTTTTTTTTTTTTCCTTTTCTTACGATAAATGTTCTGAGGTGGTGTGGGGAATTTTCATTTCGTTCGTTATTCAGCCGATCTAATTCTGAATTTTTACATCTGGAAAATGAAAAAAAAAAAAAAAAAATGTTCTTAAAACTTTAAAATCAGATATGCGCGGGAATTACTTCGATCGTTTTCTAGAGTTTAAAAGTCAGGCAAAAGAAGGTTGCAGAAAAGAAATCAAAATTTATACTCTGAAATTGAAATTGAAAAGTGAGAATTTTGAGATATTTTTAGGAAACGTGAAAGATAAAATTCGGGATAGTAAAAATGTGCATTTCTTGATTAAATTTCAGAACTACTAGAGTATTTTTAGATTTCGATTCTAATATTTTCGAGCAAAATTTTAAATGAAAAAATTTTAGTTTAAAAATACTTTTTTCAGTTACTTGCATATTTGGATTTAAAATAAGAATGTTCATAACCAGAATTTAAAAATTTTTATATCACAAAAAAATTATAATAAAAAAAAGTTCACATTCAAATATTGAAAACTGTGAAATAATACAAAATATGTAAGTTTTAAATATTTTTATGATAGAAATTTTTTTTATAAAATTTTATTTCTATTTTCTCGATATTTAAAGATTAATCTCAAATTTACTAATACGTTTAAAGAATGAGAAGGTACTATCATTGCATTCAAAAGTGATGATAAAGTAGTAAAGCTATTAATAATATTTATTCATTTATTTTACTTATCTACATAAGTATCTTCTACATTTAAAATTAAGAATTGCAATTTATTTTATGGGGCTACAATTATTTAACTGGTGATTTCTCAATTTTTATACTTTTCATGTGTTTATATAGTTTATCAGAAGGTATGAAATTTCACACTGAAATATAAAATCATTAAAAATTTAGATTTTATTATTTTAATCAGATTTCACTGGTTGAAACATCAAAATTACTGTTTCCTTCTTATTTTAAATTCAAATTTAAATCATATGTTTTTAAGAGCGTGTCAGTATTACCATCGTAATTAAAAGTAGTGATAAGACAAAAATATTGTTAATAATTTTCTTTCTCGTTTAATTTATCTATATATTAATAGGTAAACGTGAAATTTGTGGTACGCTTTTAACATATTAATTATGGGATTAGAGGGTTGAAAATGATATTCAAAACATATGATTAGCCAGATTTGCAGAATACAAAAATTATTTTCTTACGATGCCAAGACGGTATTTAAAATACTTTTATTTTTTATTCATTTTTCCATTTTTCTATTTTATACACACAGTCTTTTATGTTAAAGATTAACTGAAGTTGTTAAATCTGGCAATTCTTAAAACTCAAGTAAAACCATAGACACAGCAATTTATATAGATGTAGCATCACTATACTCTCGATTACAAATTTTTTTGTTCTAAGAGGAAACAGACATTAGAGTGGTGGAAATTTGAATCAGTGAGTGTTAGTTCGATATTTTATACTGTTGAAAATATACGTAAATTAAAAAAGAATTTAGTTTATGAAAGTTCTTTCCTTTTTTTTTTTTTTTTTTTTTTTTTTTGTTGGGAGGGGGGGGGGATTTATATCAGCTCTAATTTAAAGACGTTTTTAAACAAAACATAATTCATTCCAATTAACTAAAACTGACTACGTATGAGATGGATAATATGCAAAACTATATTGTTTTAACTTGGGAGCATATCGACCGACAGGTGTCGCTGCTGTGCTGAAACTTTATTCCGTTTACGAGAAGGCAATTATTCTGCTTTGCTTTGCAAAAAGTGGTCAGGTTTTGACCTCTGGGCGATACTTGCTTATATAAATGAATACTATCTTTTAAAATAAGAATGAGAATTTATTTTATTGCATTTATTTTAATCGGTACTATTTTCGACTTTGCATGTATTTATTTTCTTTAGTAAAAGATGTAAAATTTACGCTGAAATATAAAATAATTCAAAGTTAGATGTCCTTATTTTAATCAGCTTTCATTGCATGAAACAGCGGGATTAGTGTTTTTTCCTTACTTAAAAATCAAACGTTACTAATACTTTTTGAAGAGCAAGATACTATTACATCCTAATTAAAAACAATACTTTTTTTATTTAATTTACCTGTATATGTATTTACCGTCTTTTAAAACAATAATTAGAATTTATTTTATTTATTTATTTGTTAACAAGATATTAAAAATTAAAATATTAAATTTTAACTTAATTAACTAACGATATATTTATTTATTTTCTATTTTGCATGCATTTATTTTCATTTATTAAAAGATATGAAATTTTACGCTGGAATATAAAGTAATTGAAAATTTAGATTAACTTATTTTAATCAGATTTCATCGGTTGAAACTACGAAATTACTATTTTTTCCGTAGTTGAAGATCAAATTAAACTAATACCTATTGAGGAAAGAGAGAATATAACCATCGAACATTAATATTTAGACAAAAATTTTATTTATTATTCTTATTTATTTATTTATATATTTATTTTTCGTTTAATTTATCTGTATAAGTATATACTGTCTTTTAAAATAAGAACAAGAATGCATGTTACTGCACGACAGTTATTCAACCGATGCTTTTTAAATTTTTATATATTTCATAAATTATTTTTTCTAATTTTTATCTTGTTTATGAAAATATTTGATATTTCACACTGGAATGTAAAATAAATTCGAATTTCATTATTTAAATAAGATTTAATTCATTCAAACTCCGTGGTGTAAAACACGGCGAAAAACTGGTGTTGAACAATGAAGAAATGAAAAATGTAAGGATACACCGTAAAACGTAGATATGTTGTGATTTTACAAAAATAAAGATTAGAGGAAAAAGGAGTAAAAGACTGGATATTTATTTATTATCAGATGCGATCCTTTAGCGCCATTATATTCTTTGCACGTGACTCTTTTTAGGGTAGATTTGCCCCTAAGTCATAGGACTCGCATCCGTAAATGAACTTTATTTACAAATTTTACTACGTTTATTTACGAATCCTTCATTCTTTACCTTGGTAACTGGACTAAAATTTAATACAGCTCTGTTATTATTTTTGTAACCCCCGATTAGAAAAGATGGATGTTATATATTTGAAACATGACTCTATCTATCTCTGTATGTGTATCTATATATTATACTGTAGCTTCCAAACGAATAAACCGATTTCAAACTATTTTATTGTTATTATTCTTATTATTCTTATTTAATCAGAATTGTTCTTTGTTATGTTTGATAAAAATCTATCTGACATGTTTCTTTTTCGTTTTATTTATTTATTTATTTGATTATTTATTTTATTTACTTTATTTTTTTATTTGTTTTATTATTATTATTATTATTGAGTGTAAAAATGCTTTTAAAAAAATCGCGAATTTTAAGCCGATTTGAACAAAAGTTAAAAACTGATCATAAACAGTGATAAATTCGCTATTCGAAAAATTTTTAATTTATTTGAAAAATAAACATTTTATAGATATATTTTAACAAAAAAATGTTATTTATTTACTTTTTATTTCATTTTGCATGATATTTCAAATTTACGAGCTGTCAATGTTCCAATTTCCCAATTACGACCTTATGCAATGTGATTTTTTTTTAAATCATTAATTAATTACGAAAAACCCATTAATTATCAAATTAAATCATTAAATTATTAATTAAATATTTAAAAAAAAAAAAAATTTTTTTCTTTTTATTGTGAATTTTCAGCCGATTTTTATAAAATTAAAAGTTAAATGAAATAGTGACTTCACATTCCAAAAATTTCTGTATAATATTGGAGATTTTAAGGAGAAATAAAATTTAATTACATTCAAGTCCAGCAATTTGTGAGCAAGCTTTCTTCAAATTGAAAATTATAAATTATATATTATTTAATAAAATTCAAGAATAAATAATTTTATAAAGTTAGCTTTTTCTTTCTTTAAGAAAAGAGTATGGAAAAAGTGATGCAGCATCTTTTCCTAAGATTTAAAATTTATCTCTAAATAAGATCTAACTATCAGCTCCATAGCAGTAAATCTATTCTATATCCAACATTCCAGTTTTGTTGTTTTCTTCGAACAGCAATGCACAGGAAAATTTCATAATTTACATTCAAAACAAGAATTGGCAACAAAAGGAAGTACTCTAAGAACGTTTCATCTCTAGAAGCCTTTTGCTGATTAACGTAATTCTTAAACTGATGTCACCCTCAGGCATGAAAATTAAAGCCGGTCTGATGGTTTACAAAATGCTGTTACGGCAATAATAACACGAGTTGTATCCTAAATTAGCTCATCATCTCCCGTATGGGGGCCCTTTAGGGACATTTTTCCCTTTTGAGTGCTTTCTTCCTGTTCATGTATTGAGATGGATATTTTTATTTTCAAAGCATATCCCACCGAATGAAGAATGAAAGATAGAATGGACCACGTATTTCTTTTATATGTTATTTCCAGACTAAGTCTGAGAATATTTGTCTAGATTACATTTTTACTTTATCTAATTTCTTATTTTATACTATCGCCCAAGGAATTTTTATTGGACAAAGGGAAAAAATGCTTGTTAGGATTCTGCCGGAAAAATAGCTCCGGGTAATTAGATGAGCAGTTAGAATTTAATGATGGCAACATCCTACGATAACTACACATTTTATTTAGCTCATTAACGAATAGTAAGAAGTTATTGATTATTCATCATAAAATGCTACGGAGAAAGAATAATTCAATGAGTTTTCGAATAAAAATTGCCTTTTGATTAACCTTAGAAATCAATAACTGTTTTGTTTTACCCTCTTTCACAGCAATATTTTAACATATTACATAGATAAATTCTCAGTTATAAGTTATTTCCTTTTTAATTTGTAAAAACCAAACTAATAATAATAAATTTGTATTTTCAAAATATTACTATATTAGTGTGTTTATTGATTTTTGTATTGAAAATTTTTTATTTATAATAATTCACTTTACATAAGAGTAATTTTCCCTTAAAAAAAAAAAAAAAAAACTTATATATATATATATATTCAAGTTAACTGTTACACAAATATTGGGTTCTAAATTTGGTAATCCATTTTTTTTTTTTTTTTTTTTTTTCTTGAGATGCTGAACCTCTTTAATTAATAAACAGATACTTTTCCAGAGTTTAATCAACTCATTACTACGCCAAAATGCTTTGTTACGAGAGTATTTAGTAGAATTCCTCTATTAATTATTCCTCTAATAATATTAATTATCAAGATTTTAACTCTATTTCTACATTTTTTGCTCTTCCGCCCCTCCCCTATCTGCCTCCTAATAATTTTATTCATGTTATTCAATGTAGCTTAGTTTGCTACTGATGCAATACATATCAATTTAAATATATATATATATTAAAACATGTCGTTAGAAAAATATTAATCCATTCAATGAGTAACGATTTAACATGAATTCAATAAAATTCAGAACTATTTTAATTAATATTGTTTTCGATATCTCCTACACTGTCAAAAAAAAAAGTCCTGTTTGTTGCCAGAAATTTTCTGTAATTCAGAAAAATACGTTCTATCAACGGAAAAATTACGAATTATTTTCTGAATTACAGAAAATTTCTGCCAGCAAACTGCAGCAAACAGGACTTTTGTTTGACAGTGTATGTTATATAATCTCTGAAAATGACATTTTTTATTATTTTTAAAATGTGTTAAACTAATGGTAAATTCTAGAATTTTTTTTAATGTTATTTTTACATAAAGCAGATATAATACCTAACTATTTTGTATACTTTAAATTGTACATCAAATTTTCTTTTAGATAAAGTAATATATCTATAAATAAAAAAGTTCATAAATATGCTGAAACTTTTTCTAAATGGTGTCATTATCTATTTCTGAGAGATGTAATATACTGGCATAAACAAACTGTATTTCTTGACAACTGAATATTTAAAAGCATCTGAAGATCTTTTTACTTTGAGAATTCATATTTGATAACATTTCTTTTCAATAAATCCTGAGAAGGGAAGATGCTTCTTATATCAAGAAAAACTTAAAGGGTTTAAATTTACGTCTAGTAAAAGAAAATTAATTGCTCCCTTGTTAATAAGCCTTTGTCTCACTCGAGAGGTAGTCTTCCAACTCTTGATGTTCGTCAATACATTAATGGGGCCCCTTGTCCCAAGTGAGACGCTCGTTTTATCTTACCGGATGTCTCATTATACGTTTCGTGTAACTTTTTAAAATGTAGGGAAAGTGATATGGCTTTAGATTTTTATCCTATCATTATGTTTAAAGATTTAAATATTTATACTGGAGGGGACTCAGGATATGTCTTAGAAATTTATACATAGATTTTAAAAGGATCACTGTGGTCTATGAACCGTTTTCAAATTGTTGAAATTTTTCTGTTGGAATTATTTTTAAAATGTTCTTGAATCTGTTTGAAATTTTTCTTCTTTCTTTTTCCGTTGAAAATTTCAAAACTTTTTTTCATCAATATAATTTCTACAGTCGGTAACAAAAGTGTCCGAACACTAGCGAAAATTCCTACGTAAAAAAAGTGCACTTCATACGGTTTTGTTAAATAAATCCTTATCGAATCGTGTTTTTACACTGACTAAGAATAGGATTCGACAAGGATTTATTTAATAAAACCGTACGAAGTGTACTTTTTTTACATAGGAATTTTTGCTAGTGTTCAAGCACTTTTGTTACCGACTGTACATAAATAATTTTGTAAAGTTACAATATATATACAATCGAACCTCATTAGCATGAATCTTAAGGAGATAAAAAATTTATTCATGTTATCAGTAATTCATGCTATCAGTAATTCAGAAACTAATCTTCCTTTTGATGGGGATTGTGAAAACAGTTCATGTTAAAAGTAATTCATGTTAAGCATGTTCACGTTAATGAGGTTCGAAAATGTATTTGCAAATCCATACAGTACAACTGAAATTTACACATTTTGCATACAACATACAATCAAGGCCCTTGACGACGTATTGTATTTTTGTATGCCTACATTTTGTAGTATTTTCATTATTTTTTCTTCTTTATTAAATTGTTCCGGTTATCTGAGTGTGACATCATTTCTTTTTATGCAATGTCTGAAAAGGTATTAGTAATATATTATTTTTTAATTAAATGTTCCATTTCTTCATGTGATATTTTTCGTTTTTTCTTGTGGAATGTTTGAAAAGTTTTTTTGTATATAATAATAACAATAATAATCAAACACCAGGAAGAAAGATTTCAATAAGAAGATATTAATAAATTATTACATTAAATAGGTATTCGCAATACAATATTCTTTTTAAATTAAATGTTCCATTTTCTCATGTGATATTTTTCATTTTTTCTTGTGGAATATTTGAAAAGATTTTTATATATAATAATGATAATACTAATCAAACTCCAGGAAGAAAGATTTGAATAAAAAGATATCAATAAATTATTACATTAAATACATATAGGACAATTGTTTAAGTGATGGTTATTAATAAACCACGAAAAGAGTAATCATCACATCTTAAAAGAAGAATGAAATAAAATTGATAAAAAGAAACTATTAAGTCAATAGATTTAATAGGATATTATAGGAATACACAAATAGGTAATGCGCAAAAGCAGCAAAAATCTATTTATGTACCAAAATAAAATGAGTCAACTTGCTAAAATTTGCACATACGTGGATTATATCATTTAAAAACAGACCATTATATAATAATAGACATCATTATAAGAAAGAAGATGTTTTTAAAATAAAAATAATTCACACAAAATTACAAACAGTTGAAAAAAATCTTTGAAATTAATAGTGCAATAGCAGCTTTTTTAATATGAATATCTTGTAAAAACAACAGCAATAATAATAATGATGATGATGATAATGACAGAGAAAAAGGAGAAATTGATGAATTTTTATATATTGGTATTCAGTGTATATGTAACCTACTTTTAAAAAACATCACTATTATGCATTTTATTTTTCCACTTTTTATTATTGATTTTTAATGTTACATTTAAAATAACTTTTTAAAAAATAGCATAATTTATTCAAAATAAGTACATCTAATTTAAATTATCTTTGTGTATCATAAAAATTTAATTTTCTTGTTATATCAGATTTTTATTTTTAACCTTATTCAACACACACACACACATACTATACATACATACATACATACATACATATAGTCATTATAGTAACCTTCACACACTTTATGATTAGAATCTGACAAAAATTTCAAGTACCTTTCTCATTCAAAAACGGCATTCACATACATAATGTTTTTGATAAAAAGTTTTTTAAATTAATATCTAAGCAAAAATGAAATCTCTTGCCAAAATTAAAAGAAAAAATTTGAAATTCTTCTAGTTTTTATTTATTAACTCAGAGTACTTAAGTTTTTCTTCTTCTTCTACTTTTTTTTTTTTTTTTTTTAGACATTAATTTAATTTAACGTTCGCTTTATGTAAATTTTTATGTAATACTCAAGTTAAGAACTTTTTTCTTTTAATCTTATCCCATGCTCTTAGTTTTTTTTTTTTTTTTTTTAATTATTTCATTAATTCATCTTTGACACTGCAGAAAAAAAAATAAAAATAAAAATTAGCAGATTTAAAGTAATATTTATTAGTAATTTTATATATATTCTCTTAAAAATAATTTCTTTTTCTTTTTTTTTTTTTTTTTTTTTTTATTGTCTTATTACGTGTATTATTATCTATTTTATTATATTATTATACACTATCTTTTTTTCTTTTTTTCCGAAGTAAATTCTGCAATTTTAATAATTTTTTATTTTTCTCTGAACATTTAACAATTTGCAATTTTGTTTTTAGTTTTATATAACAGTTTACTTATTTTCTCAGTTATACATTATATATTTCCTGGAGATAAAAGAACAAAAATTTTAAATCAACAACGTAATTAAGTTTATTATTATTATTATGAATTTACATTCATAATTTTTTTTTTTAACTTCGCTGTTAGAAATTTTTTGTAATATAACTGTATCTGTTTTTTACAGTATGCGCTAGATTATTTGGACAGTATAAGTTTCTTTATACAGAATACGCTACAGTATACGCTCAATTTATATAGTATCTGGAAAACTATTGCAAAATTATTTAAGAAATTCTTTGGCTATTAATTCAAAAAGTGTAACCTTAAATCTCTATTACAAATTTTGTTCAATATTGAACCAAATTTTGTAAAGTATTTGTGAGATACTCTCTAAAATTGTTAAGACAATAACATAGGTAAACAATATAATTTTAGCACAAGGTATATCGAAAATTTTTCAGTAAGTGATGCTAAAGAAAAATCAATTATTATTGTTAGGCTGTTCAAGTAATGTTCTAGGGCAAGCGTCCCATGCCGTTAAACTGTAGTCGTTGCAACCATTCGAACAGAAGACGTGTTCCAGTACAATTAAACAATTGGTACACACAAAGTTTTGCAACGAATTGGGGAAATGATGGCAGAATTCCACTCAGTGTTAGTGTACGTGCATAGAACAGAATCAATTATTAAAAAAATATGTGTGGGACTGATCCAATATTCAGTTTATTGTCGATAAACCTAAACGCGACTAATCATTAACAGCTTCTTTTCTATCGCAAAAGCGTTTGAACCGTTGTAAGCACATTTCTTACATTTGCTTCTATTGCATACACATGCACTAACACTGTATGGGATGCTCACACTGTGTTTTCCCCAATTTGTAGCAAAACTTGGTGTTTACACTTTGTTTAATTTCTTTGTGACACAAGATTATACACATTATCTGGGCCGCGGTAGCCCAGTCGGTAGAGCGCCGGCCTCGTAATTGGAAGATTGCGGGTTCGGTACTCGAGCCGGCCAAAGACTGTCGTGTACACTAATGGTGGCTGGTGCACGTAAAATCTGTCGTGGCCACAATGTCCTCCATGTTTCCATAAAAAATTATACCTTTGGGGGTCACCGAAGCGGGAGAGCCATCCCTTCCGTGGAGGATCAAAATTGTGATGGCTTGTCTCCGGACCACCTTTAGAGGTGTGTCCCAGACTGTCGCCAATTGCCCATCTGCGCAGCACTAGTGCGACGTAAAGCCCAACCATCCAACCATCCACATACTAATGCCATTCAAAACATTTTGCCATATTTTGCCATTCAAAACATCACAGAAAGAAACTGTGCATTAAAGTTGTGACTTCAACTACAGGCAGCGCTTGACTCTATTTCGTATGCGTCTGTTTAACCATGCATAACCCTGACCTTTTTACAACTATATATATATATATATATATATATTTCCAGCATTCACTAAACATTTTAGGCTCGCCTTGTATAAAAATAAAATACAAGTATCATCATTAAAAGACTGCAACTTTAAGTTTTCTATTTGTTATGCTGGAATCAAACTATTAAAAGTACCATAAAATAATACAATTCAACAACGTATTTCTCATGATATTGGTTGCAACTAAATTGGTTGCAATTCCTTGATGGATTATTGCACTTTTTTTTAATCAGTTTAAGAAAAAAAAAAAGTATTTGTATTAAATAAAAATATTAAAAAGTTACCCATTTACAGAATTTATTTATTGTGTAAAAGTAGAAAATAAATATTTACTTCTTATTTTGGATTTTTATTTATTTATTTAAACGTAAATTTCAATCATTCTGTCGCACAAAAAATGAATCAATAGGACATCTTATTTCATCGTTCTTTTCATTTAAATTATTATTTTGCTTTAAAAATGTGTGCCTCTTAACATTCATCTCTTCGCTATCTAGTTTAAATAAAGAAAAAATAGTACTTTAATCAAATTAGTTTTTAACTAAAGCATAACATATTTTAGACAAAAAAAAAAAATCTTTTAAGACTACGTTGAAGTAGTTAGTTGTGAACTTTTTACCGTTTCCCTCTTTGTTCGTAAAAATATGCGGGGGCGAAGTTCACTTCTTCATGAAATCAAAGATGATTAAAGATTGCTGGCCTTTGAAGAAATTCGTCGAGTGTGGGAGACTTCTTTTGTGCAGCTGGAGCTTTGAAGGAATTAAATTTACGTCAAGTAAATGAGAATTAATTGCTCCCTCGTTAATAAGTCTTTGTTTCACAGGAGAGGTAGCCTTTCGACTCCTCATCTTCGTCAATATATTAATGGGGCTCTTGCCCCGAATGAGATATCCGTTTTATCTTGCAAGATGCCCCATTATTCTTTTCAATCATATTTTGAAAGGTATGTGGAGAGTGATTTGGCGATAAGTTCTAGTCTTTTCATACGTCTGTTACAAGAGAAACTTTGATGTTCGCTTTATACAGAAAGTGGACGATGGGAGGGGGGGGGGGATTTTATCATCTCAAAGTTGCAGAATAAGGGCATTTTTAATAAGGAATTCATTAATCATGTTTATGCTCTGCTTCAGCTTCACTAATCAGTAAATTATGAAATATTTATATTGTTATCATATAATTATTTTTAATAGAAATTTTCTTGTAATAAATCGAAGTTTTATTTGATTAAAATATTACTATTATTATTATTTTAGTATTATCATTACTATTAATATTACTTAAAACATTACTATTACTATTATTGTTGCTGTAATAATTATTTTTTGGAATATGTTAATAACTGAACCTATTATTTTTCCAAAATTAATACAGTTTTTATAGTTATAAAAACTATTATCTTCATATTTTTATTTGTTAAAAACTTTTATAGTAGTATTATTCATAGCCTATCCGCATTTAGCTTTCATAATTAGCAAAATATCCTTAATTGCTTAGTACAAAAAACACTGTAGGAAGAATGTAGGTAAGCAAAATTAATTAAGTGTATTAACTTCAAAATAATATTTTCGGAGAATATTTAAAGCATACTAGTGTATACTATCGTCAGATGGTCTTGTGAAATCTTTTTCAAGTATTTCCAAATACTAAATGCACTAAAACATACTATGTTATAATATTTGTTACGTAAACGCAAGATTCGGAAACTGTTAAAATTTTATTTAGATTACACTTTGTTTAAACAAAACAAATTTTTTAAGTTGTATTTATTTTATTAGTTTTTACAAAAGATACAATTTACATATATTAGAATATTTTTATGAGAATTTGCTGTATTTGTTTTTTAAAGTGAATAATTTATACAAAGATTCCTTCTAAATGGTAATGCGACTCTACTTTCTAGAAGGTAACGAGCCCTCGGTGCTTCTTTGTTAAATTTTAAGCCAGCAGCATTTCCTTGTACTTTCCCAGTGCTCACAAGCGGACGGTATTTTTTAACCTGGCATGTGTCAACAAATCATAGTCAAAACTTGAATAAAAACCAGAATCTGTGATTTTTTTTTTATAACTTTTAGTCCCTTAATCCTTTAAATCTGTAGTCCATTGAACATTTTCCAATACGCACGCCAAAATCTAGTCGTCTATTAGCACTATTCCAATTCTTTTTTTATTCACCTGTATGCATGCTACATGTTTGGACAGAATTTTCAATTCGAACGCATGTCATAAAAATAAATAAATAAATAAATAAAAATTTAATTAGAATACAATTTTTCTGCTTGTGCGTTTAATTCAAAAGCGTTGAATGAATATTTAGTATAATGTTACTTTCTCTTTTAGTTACTCATTTTGAAATTTACATTGCCGTGTTTTCATTGATTTGTTTCTCGTTGAAAGGAATTCGCCTTTGAATTTTATAATTTTAGATACACAAAAGTGTATAGAAAAAAAAAAAAAAAAAAAAAGATGATCTCATTAGATTAATGTCGTCATTTTTTCTTATTATATCATTGAACTGAGTCCACGATCTTAAATATTGTCCATTTAAAAATTTTATTTTATTTTTTATTTCATTTTGAATGCGCGCATTTTATTTCCTAATTCAAAATTATTTTTAAAAAAAATTTCGATACCGCCCGTTTCCAAACTGATTATTATTAATTTTCTTTTCTTTTTCTCAAAAAAAAAAAAAAAAAATGATTTTAATGTAATTTTGGCAAAAGTAGAATTTAGTTTGGTACGGAGGACTATTATTATTATTGTCTCGAATTATAACATCGCTTTCAAATTATTCAATCATATTGTCGATAAATTTTTGATTTCGATAAATGTCTAACTATCGTAAAAATCCGTAGATTTAGACTAACAGTCCTCAGTCCTAAAAAAAAAAAAAAAAAAAAAAAAAGAAGAAGAAGAAGAAGAAAAAGAGCTTTATAATATTATCTCTACATTCAATTAAGATTCGAGATCGGCTCGTAATATCTTATTAATGCAGGTAAAATAATAAAATTGCACATGAAAATAATATAAGTTAATACTTTTTATTATACGTCAACATCACACAAGTTAGAATTCTGGCATTGAATGCAAAAAAAAAAAAAAAATAAAAAAAAAAATAATTGAAAATATTTAAAACAAAGTATTATAATTTGACTGCTGGAAATTATAGGAATGTATAAAATAAATAAACGAAAAAAAAAAAAAAAAAAAAAAAAAAGAGAGAGAGAGAGAGAGAGAGAGAGAGAGAGAGTTGCTACAAGTTTATATATATATATATTTTTCATTTAAATTTAAATGTAGTTAATAAAAAATAAAATTTCAAATTAAATAAATTTATGGAATAATAATTACTTATTTATTTATTGAGAAAACGAAAAACAGATAAAAAAAAAAAATACACATATACATTTTTTCCCCTTACTGTCTTACATTTCGAAAAATACTCTCTTGTTACATCACTGACCTCCCATTTCTTCTCCTAATACGACACTGTCCGTTCCGAAGCATCACACATGACAACTATAACCGTGACCCGATTTACGAAATATATATTTTTATCCCCTTTTCCTTCTTTTTAACTTTAAAACAAATTTCAGGGGATATAGTACATCTTCTTCTTCCGATACAGACTATTCCAAAAAGGATAAAAAGAAGAAAAAAATATCAACTAGCAATAAATTCTCTCTAGTCTTCAGGAGGCGTTATCCCCAGTGTTTCTTACGATCGTCTGACATTTTTCTATTGCCATCTTGTCTTTATTGAATTTTAGTGCACGTACATGTAAGCACCCGATAAGCCTGAGCATTTTTCGCCATTTTTCTGTTTTTTCAATTGGAGTAAAGTCATTTTTTTCTTTCTCTTTGACCGACAGTTCCCCTTTGGGTGTAGTCAAGAGTTGGGAATGTTTCACTCCTGATTCTAAAGATGATTAGATAAGTATTTTGTAAAGAAACCGGATGAAAAGAAATGTACGCTTGGAGATTTCTAATTTTCTTGGCTGCGTGTTGAGTATTTTACGTAATGCTTTTACATCGGATCCCTTGGGATTTAGCTATTCAAATGTCCCTTCACATTCATGACTCTTTATCTTTAAGTAAGAAAAGAGCAACGTTTTCTGGTGTGAATATTCACGATTAGAAATGCAATACAGCTTTAGAATATAGGTTAATAAGAAACTTTTCCTGTACTTAATAGACAACGCATGATTGTATTATGATTTAGATTATCGCAAATCTATTAAATCATTTGGCTAGTTTTGTTCAGTATCCTATTTAATAATTTTATAAGCAAATAAAATTACTCTCTTTTTTTTTTTTTTTTTTTTTTTTTGGGGGGGGGGGGGGGGGGCTGATCAGTTGTTATAAAACCGATCATTACATTTAAATTTTCTTTAGAAAGTATAATATATATATATATATATATATATATATATATATATATATATATATGTACTTACATATGTATATGTGAGTGTGTATTAATTAATAAAGCATATACATTTTTTTGGTCATTTTCGGAACCTATATAGCTATTACTATTGTTGTTGTTATTATTATTAATAGTAGTTCTAGTAGTATGTGCGTTTACATGTGCGTTAGTAGTAGTATATGCATTTTTAACAAAAACGTATGACTTTTTTTTCTTTTTTTTTTTAAATCTGTATTTAATAGAAGAATAGCATTTTAAAGCGCAGGATTCCATTCAAACTCGTACGTACTTGGATCTTCACGTAAATTAGTGTATGTCTACTTCTGGCTTCATTTGCTCAACAAGGGACGTTACTAAACCTTTTTATCATATTTTTTAATATGGCAGTATAAGCCAAAATTTTGCATAAATATACACAGTACTTTTTAGTTTTAACCAATTACTGTGAACTGTTTGCATGTGTAAAAGAATAGTTCCTCTCCTAGGGAAATTATCCCCCTACCCCCATGAAGGAAAAATATTTTTATTAAAAATATTTTTTCAAAGAATTCATCAATGCCTTTAAAATGATTTGTTGAATCTTAAATAAGGGATAAATTAAATTTAACAGTTATTTCAAAAAGTAAAAATAAATAAATAAATATTCTGAAAAAAGAAAAAGAAAGGAAGTAAGGAAGAAAGAAAAAAAAATGCATTTTTGTAAATGGTGCTTGAAATGCAGAAAACTGACTCTATTTCGATGTTTAATGTAACATTTTAAAGAAATGAAAATCATCTGCATTTATCGGAAAAAATAATTTTAATAAATAGTTTGTACTGCGGGAATTCGTATAGAAAAAGATAGGAGAATGATTTGTGATGCCCACAACATATTAATTTTTATTTCTTGGGTGTCTGAATATGACTCCGTCCTTTTTTGTTAAAATAAAACACAATTATTAGGTAATAAAACGTAAATTGTATTTATTCAAGGTAGTTCCCGTCTGCAGCATTCATCTTTCGGGTAATTTACTGATTCTCTCTCTGAAGAAATCCTCGTCTTTGAAGGCGATTCAATAAAAAAATCAAATTTTGATTTCTGGGCGAGAACTGAACCACTGTTCAGAAAGAGATGACTGCATCGATTTGAAAAGATAAAAATCTCAAAGAGCTATGTCTGATGAATACGGCAGGTGGGTTAAACTTCCCAGTCCTGTCCTTTTAAGTAATTTTTTGCAATGTTTGCAACATATGGTTTTGCATTGTCATGCTGAAAAGTTAATTTATTGAGTCTATTTACCCATTCTGGCCGTTTTTTCTGTAGAGCTCGTTTCAAACTTATAAGTTGTCGTCGGTAAACATCGCTATTGATAGTTTTAATAGTTTCTAGCAGTTCATGATATGTTATACCCTTTTGATCCCACCAGATACAATGCATTACTATATTACAGTGAATATCTTGTTTTGGTTGTGATGGACTAGTTTCACCAGACTTCATCCGAATTTTCTTCTATTTAGGATTTTCACAATAAATCCACTTTTCCTCTCCCGTAACAGTTCGATACGAAAAACTTTTTTCTTGTTATCTTTAAAATAACATTTCACAAATTGTTTTTCGACGTTGTTCAGTGTCTGTGTTTTTTAATTCACGTGGGACCCAGCTATTTGAACCATTCTTAGTCCTTTTAAACGTTTTACAACAGTTGATCGATCAACATTTAATGCTTCAGGTAATTTTGACTGTGTTTGAAAACAATCTTCAGCCAATAATGATTCTAGTTCATCATCTTCAAAAATTGTATGTGGTTTTTCCTTTTTCTTTATCGTCAGTACTAAAATCACCATTTTTAAACCAGTGAAACCATTCTTTGCAAGTAGAATTTGATGGAGCATGTTTACCGTAAATGTCTACAAGCAAATGATAACTTTCTGCTGCACTTTTCTTGGTAATAAAATAAAATAATTTCCCGCAACTGATATTTATTTGGAATAAAATTCGCCATTTTTAAAGAGTTTAGATATTAGATGTTTATACACAGAAACATATCACATATTGCATTTGACAGCTCATAGGAAGTACTATCGAATACAACTATTGAAATTTTAAAGGACACGAGATCGGTTTTAAAAGCAACTTCTTTTGCTAAAGGACGGAGTCATATTCACACACCTAATAAACATTCTTTATATATAAGCTTATTTATAAATGTCTGCTTGTTGTTATTTTCTAAATAGCTATAAATGATTTCGTAGCATCTTCTATTTGACTTACGAAAAAACCAATATAATTATAAGAAAGAGGCACAAATTCGGTATACCGAATTTTCTCTATAGAGAAAAGGGATATACTTTTCATATATCAGACAGGTACCCTGTAACTTAAGTATGTCATGCATCTAATAATTCATTGATTATGGAAAGAAAATGGAAGTAACATAAACAGACAATCCAGTAAAATTATTTTTATCTGCATGTATGACAATGCACGTGCTTAGTAACTATAGTAAATTAAGCTATAATTTTTCATATATTTTGACAAATTTTCCAAATGAGATAAGTTTTAGTTGACATTTCCCCCGATTTTATTTATATAATAAACGAAAAGGCTATAGAAATCAATCTTTATTTTTTAAAGATTTTGAGACTGTGAAGGCGGAAAAAAAAAAAGAAGATAAAAAAAGATAAAAAAAAGATAAAAGGTAATAAGATTTAAAAAAAAATAATAATAATAATAATAATTTATGAAATGCATTTCATGGAGGAAATTGAAATATGTTTATTATATTTTTTATTACTATTATTACTTTCAAATCATTATAATGGAATATCCATTGAAATGGATTTTTTCTTTTACTTTTCATATGCATAAATGTAACCGAAATTATACCTGAAATCCAAACAATCAATGAAATTTTCATGTAAAGAATTATAATCAATAGCACTTAAATATAGAAATTTTATTCTTATTTTTTGCCTTAATCATATTCTATAATTTGAGCCAAAATCCGTCTTTTATTTATGATTCAATTATTTTGTACAAGGGTCATTCAAATAAAAAATAAAAATATAAAAAATTACATGAAATTTTCCCTCTAGAATTACATGTAATCATCTTTTTCTTTACTCTCTAACTGAAATTCTGTCTGTAAATTAGAGAATATTTTTACCTCTGCAATAATAAATCATATTGTATTTCTTATGCTAATCATATAAAATAAAGAATTGTAGCTATTCACTGAACTTTTTCTTCTTTAGAATAGTGTAATTAGCTACATTTGTAACTTTATGATGCAAAAGGATGACTACTTGAAGAATATCAAATAAATATTCTTCTTTGCGCTTGTATTAAGTTACAAAAAATCATTATCCTATACTGATTGAAGATATTCTTTCAATCCTAACAAGATTTCTAGAAAAAAAATAAGAAACATAATGATGATATTAGTTATCTAACAAGAGCTGTATCAGTTAATATTATAATAAAAATTTCGTTTTATAGATACATGATTTTTAACAAATAATATTACAATAACTGATAAACATAAAACTACATGTAAATATTATACTCTGTGTATATATATATATATATAAAATTAATTATTACATTTGCTTTTGATGACCTGCTGAATGATTTTTTTATTAAATTATAAATCACATAATCGTAAAATTAAACTAAATTATGCTATTTAATTATACATCGTCAGTGGTGTAGAAAATGAAATACATGTATACCAATTGCTTAAATGTATATATATATATATATATATATATATATATATATATATATATATATATATATATATATATATAGGAATATATAAATGTAGAAATATTTAAACAAATGAATGAAATTAAACCCCAAAAAACACCGAGATCTTCATCAGGGAGGACCCTCAGTGTAGGGGTGAACGAGAAGTTTCTGAAAGGACAGTAGCTATAAGCTAATAACTATCCTTATAACTTCCCCTTTCGGGGTTTAATTTCATTCATTTGTTTAAATATTTCTACATTTATATATTCCTACATCTAAGTCTTGCATTTCCTTTCGCTGCAATTTTGCGCATTGGTTTGTAATTCTCCGATTGGTTATTCTAATCTTTAAAATTTATATATTTATAAATTCCTGTCAATAGTTTTCTATATATATATATATATATATATACAAGCCTGGGAGCATTCCTAAAATTTTACGCTAATTTTATTATATTTTCACCACTTTTCACAAGCAATCCTTTTTTACATAAAATTTTAGCATTAAAACATCTTAAAATATTCAAGAAAAAGTTCTTATTGGTGACAGTGGTGACAATACTATAAAATGAGAGTAAAAGTTTAGAATACCGCCAGACCAGCATATATACATTGGTTATTATTATTTTAATTAATACAGTCTGGAAACAACATTTTTTTTTTTTTCAATAGAATTTTTTCATTTATTCTTTTTTTCATTATTTTAATTTACAATATGCTGTTTTTCTGTGTTATCTTGTTACACTTATGAAATATGCAATTTGTCTACTAATTTTCAGACACAATTTTTATTAAAAATACTTTACCATTCAAAAATGTTTTACCTATTTTAAACACCAATAATACATTTTTTACGGAAGATATGTTTCAGATACTCATGAATTAAACTTCCAATTCCTTTAATTTTATATTTAATCTATTTATCGATTTTAAATGTACACTCTATAAAAACTGTTTTTTTTTTTTTTGTTGTTTTTTTTTCCTCTTAAATTCAACTTTTTTTTTTTTTTTTTTTTTTTTTTTTTTTTTACATACTTACAGCTCAATTGTACTTAAAACTTTAGAAAACACATTTACAAACATATGCAATTATCGTATTCTTCAGTAGATGCTCCACGAGTCTTGCAGAAATAGTTAAATGACAGGCATAATTACATAGAGGGGGGAAAAATAAAAAAATGTGTAAAAGCTATATAACAAAGAAAATATTACTATTGTTTTGACAAGAAAATCAATAATAAATAAAATACAAAATACAAAATATCTAAACAACTAACAATGCTTGAAACCTTAGAAAGCCTTGTTTGTTTTCAAAAGTTCAGATAAGATTGATGGCCATGAAAACGCAATTTTTTTTTTTTTTTTTTTTTTTTTTTTTTTTTTTTTTTGAACTGTCCAACAATTCTATTCTTATGTTAGTAGACGTAATACTCAAGGATGTGTTCTAAATATTTTTTATCTTTATTATGCGGTCATTATAATAGTGAGGTCAAAGGTGTAGCTTTTAAAGTAATCTATATCAAATTACTATATGCCCTCTTAAAATTTGCGCTATTTAAAAATCCATAAGTAATTTAATTATTTTTAGACGTAGAAAATTGGAAAGACAAATTATCATAGGTCTACAAAAATAAAGTTGACAAAATTTGATTTGATAATTTTAGCGGATCTTTACGTTTTTTGATATGCTGAACTGAAAATGCAGCCCATTTTTCTCTATCACGTATAGAATTTTGTCAATACCGGTGGTTTACTGACACAATTTCTTACATATACCATCAATTCGATAGGTTAGTTGGTTGGTTGGTAGGTTGGTATAGTTTTACGTCGCACTAGTGTTGCGCAATTACAACAATAGGTATACATGGCTAATTAATCATGGAAACATACGATAAAACTTATCGTATAATTACATAGGTGGAAGAGTAATGGAAGAAATTGTATAGGTAAGCACCCTGTATTGACAAAAATCTATACATGATAAAGAAAAACTGGCTTCATTTTTGGTTTCAGCACACCAAAAAACATAAAGATCAGCGAAAACTATAAAAACAAAATTTTACATGTCGACCTGTGTTATTTGGGTGTTTTTAAGTTTAGGTGAATTTTGCCTTTAAACAAGGCGTCAACGAACTCCCTTTGTTTCTTGATATTTCTACCACTGTAATAATATAATAATTTTTCACTTGTCTAATCGCGCAAACATATTATAAAAGATTACATAAAATAAATAAATAATAAATACTTTGGAATAATAATAATAATAATAATAATAATAACAGAATATCACCAGTTTATTATCGAGCCTTATTTTATACATATTATTTTATTAAAAACTTTTTCATTTATGTGAAACAGGAAGTCTGAATTTTATGTGTTATTTTATTTAGAATTAATTGAATGGATTATCGAAAATTACTAGATTTTGGTAAATTCACATATATTTATGATACTTTATGTTCTCTACATATTATTTTCGTAAAAAGACTTTGGAATATATAAAACAGCAGTACAAACGTATCATACTTCCATCCTATGTATAAAAAAAAGAATCAAGTATTTTTATTAACTGAATTGAGGAGAGCTCATATATTAATTTTATAGTGCGCGCATTGTTTCAGCAGAAGCTATTTGTCTACGTAAGATAAAAACGTCACTAAGAAAAATTCTGTGACTGATATCTCGAAACTAAATTGTGACTCTAGTAAAAATAGTTTTATGTCATCTTAAATCTAGCGAGTACTAAAAACTCCTATTAAAATTCTAGAGCATTTTCATATTTTATCGTGGTCAATCTCTTTTTTAAAAATTTCTAAAAATAAATGCGAACAGAAGAGGCAAATTTTAGTAACTATAATTTTCTTTAATGATCCAGTTCTAAGAAATCAAGAAAAAATTTCTCACGATGCAAAGGTTTCGTAATATTCATAATATTATTTCACGATCTAGAAAAGTGTAGACTTGCTCACTTCGTCTGTCCAGGTTATTTGTTTACCTTATACGCATCACCCGGAAATCTATATTTCTAGTTTAGGTATCCAGAAAATGATTACTGATTCATTCTAGATGAAAGCTTTTTTTTTTCCTCGTGTTTATTTTTATATTGTTTCTGTTTTTTGAAAACGTTATATTTAACAACAAATTAACTCATCGTCCTCAAATTAAATTGTTTAATAAATGTTTTAAGTGATATATCTATCTTCATAAAAGTTTTTTTTCTAGCAAAAATATTTATGCATTATAATTTTTACATTTGATTTTGTTATTTAAATTTAAATGGTATATTTCCATTCCTGTATATATATATATATATATATATATATATTGTTTTTATCTGTGCATTTCAATATGCTACAGGCGTTTTATATTTACAAATGATCTAGGTTATGCGCGTTATATTCTTCTATATGTTGCATGGGATTCATTTTAGCTGAAAATTTCTCTGTACTCTAGATACAGATTCTAAGTTTTATGTTCAACAGTTTTTTTTAACTGTTAAATATACCTATAAATTAATTAATTATTCTAAAATTTCTAAGAGTTTATCTACATCTATCCAGGTAACAGATTTTTAATAAAAGAAAATTCCATTAAAAAGTGCATAATTGATTTTTTTAATTATATATCTGATTTTTTTTTTTTTTACGTGTTACAGACGTTGAAATTAATATCGGGCGGAAAAATCTGTAATCTCTTTTAAGTTTTGGAAAAAGTAAAAGCCATTTAAAGCAAAATATTTTTTTTTTTTTTTTTTTTTTTTGTCAGAGCCATTTTGCATAACTTTCATTTAAAAAGGAAATACACGTATTTGAATTTTAAATCTTCAGTTCCAATTTTTCAAGAAAATATCACTACTTTAAAAGCAGAAAACACACAATAAATAAAGAAAACTATGTCTTTAAGAAAATTCCTTGCGGCAAATACTGGGTATAAAATGTAGCAAGTATAAGCTCACCAAAATTTATTCAAATGAGTTAAGCAGTTTTTGAACCAATTTTAAAAACATAGTTTTCAGAAAATTGTCTATTAAGTTTTATTTATGTGTTTATCATACTTGAAATAAATTGTGAGTACCAATTCATTTTATTTTATCTAGTTTTTATCTTAGAAATTCTTTTTCAATGCAATCATTTTCATTTGATTCCGTTTTTACACAGCAACAGAAATAAATAAATAAAAACAAAAACCGTACTCTAATATTGATTTTTTTTTATATAAATGGATATTTTCTTTTAATTTGTCAATAAAATATAATTTTAGAACTATTTGACATGTGTGGCTCAAGTCCCCACGTTCTCTTAAATTTCTGCTATAATAGGACACACTACAACCATTTTAAGAGAATTGAAGTTTGTTGATAACCCTGCACGATTTCGGATTGATATGCTTCACCCACTAGGCTACCCTAACCCTGCTTCGATACATTTACCTCATTCTAATTTCTTTTTGAAGTTTATTAAGATAAGTTTCACCTTCCTCTTTTCATGCACCATGCAACTTCATAGTATTTCCAATCCAATAATTTCCATAATGCAAGTTTATGGTAAATATTGCTCTGCTTTGCCTGGTTAAGAAAATCGCAAATTTCAAGAGCTTACAAAGTATTCAAAATAGAATTTCCATAATTTTAATTCTGTTCTTGCCATTACCATAAATGATATTTAAAAACATGGCCAACATTTTTACGATGGAAAATACCATCATGATACACATTTATGCAAAATTTTGCTCTTTTCTTTCATGTTAGAAAGTCGTAAATTTTAAATAACTTACGAATTTTTCAAAGTAGAATGCTCACAGTAAATGATGTTCGTGTCATCATTATGGATGATATTCTAAAACTTTACGATATCTATACGATGAAAATAATCCTCATAATACTCATTTATGCGAAATTTTCCTCTATCTTTCTATGTACGAAGTTTTCAAATTAGAATGGCAAAAACAATTAGAATTCTTTACAGTGCAATAAATCATATTTTAAAACTGGTCCGACTTCTCTGAAATATTTTTTTTCTTGAGATATCATGTACACAGACTGACAAACTAAAAAGCTAACACAGTAACAGACTAACACCTTACAGTCAATGAGGTTGATGCCAGAAACATACATGGTAATTTAAAACTGTCCAGTACCTTCACGATGAAAATAATCCTCATAATGCAGGTTTATGTGAAAATTTCCCATATTCTTCTATGTTAAAAACAGCATAAATTTCCAATAACTTACGGACTTTTCAAATTAGAATGCTGAAAGCAAATAGAGATTCTGACAGTGTCATAAGTGATATTTTAAAACTGGTCCGATCTCTCTGCAATCATTTGTTCTTGATATATATAAAAGCTGACATACTAACGAATTAATATATTAACGGACTAACAAACTAATAAACTGACAAACTGACACCAGGCAAATTTGGCGATTTTTGGATTCTTCAGACCTGAAAGCGCTTAAAACCATTAAAAATCGCAGTCGAAAATTTTAATGATTATCTAAGTTCCTCATACCTTTACTATGATTAGGAACCAAAAATAACAAAATGTACTTCAGTTATTATACTTTAAAATGGTTTTATTTATAAGAATTGATTGAGCTCCTTTTATTATTAATTTTATATCTTAAGCAGCGTTACCAAATTTACGTGCTTTTCTATTCAATAATCACCAATAATTTTGAGGGGTGATTTTTGATGTACATAACAGACAACTAATCTTCAAAGTCATTTGGCAATCATTACAATTAAAATTTAGTTGCAGAACTGAAGAAAAAGTCCTTATATTTCGCAACACTGATTTAAAGCTATTTTCATACTTTAAAAAGAATTTAAAAATTTACTGTAAATACTAAAATTTTATTGCTTAATAATAATAAAAAATGCAATTTTTTTATGTACTTAGTATCTATATTCCCTTAGAAAAATTATATATATATACATATTTGATATAAGAAATAAATACATATAGTTAATATAAGAACTGAAAGCTGTTTGAAACAGTGGCGATACCCAAACAAATGAATCTGAAATAATAATAAGAAGAAGCAGAGGTCACCACGACTTAAGACAGGTGGAGTAGATTAAACAAGTTTTACGGTCGCCCAACTTTTTCAAGACCATGTGAGAAGAATGAAAAATTAAAATAAAGATTTTTGTATTATTGCGTAAAAAATATTATTATTTTATAATTATTGATATTTATAAATCAATTTTGTTTAAATTAAATCAATATATATACATATATTTATTTATTTATATACTATATATATATATATATATATATATATATAATTTAATATTTTCTTACTCCACATAAATATTCTTTCACCGTAAAGGACAGACAGTTTGTTTTAGTGCAAAATAATGCAGTAAATTAATACTATGCAATATGTATAGCTTTGTCTGGCATTATTAATTATTTTATTTATTGTTTGTCCACTGTTTCCTTCATAAACTGAAACACCGTTCTGATATCTGACAATATTAAACATTCGATTTCTAATAATTAAATTCGTGATCTTTAATCTTGAATCAGTGACTTGAACTAATTAAACTCTCCGAATGCCACGTGACATTATTGATTAATCGATATGAAATTATCAATGAATACAATATTATTTACTGCATCGAATAATTCCCAGTTAATTGGTTCGCGCTTTACTATCCAAGTTCCATCTCTCCTCTTTTGTGTTCTTCCCGGCTGTGACAAAGAAATTCCTCTTATAGTTATAATTAAATAGCAGAATATAATAGCGTGGAATACGAACTATTTAAAAACAGCATCGCGATAACTTTTCAAGTACCGCAGTAGTATTGTTAGGTTTCAATAGAAATATTTCCGTTTCGTTCTCTCCTCTCTTTTTATAAGCTCTTGAACGTCAAATGAAACTGTTTAATAAGAAATGTTAATTAAGATAAGACATTCGGTTTAATTTAATAAATAAGACTTCTAACTTATTCGTATGATATGTATGTCTTTTATAACATTATTATGGCATTTGTATGTATTAAATGTACGGCTTTAATATACTATGTGGCCACAAAATAAATATTTCTTTTTATAGCTGTCTGTTGCTTTAATAAATAGCGAAATTTCCCCCCATTGGTACATTTCTATGTAAGATGGGGAAGCAAAAGGACACAATAAAGAAAAGTTTAAACATTTGCCGATAGAGGGCGTTTTAAAATATGAGATTTAGCGATTTAATGAAGGAATAATTGAAACACAAAAACTAATGTCATATTTTATTGAAAAATTTTACAATTAACATAATTACGTTGTTGCATGCGTTGGCGAATTCAGATTCCAGAATTTGTCTTTTGTTCTGAGGTAAACGTTACACTTACTGCACTGCGTTATCAGTAGTAGAATATAAAACACCAATAGTGATGTTTTGCCTTAGATGTACACATTTCCTAGTGGTATTTACTGCATTTATTACTGAACTAAAAATTTAAGTGATTTAAACACGAATACATAAAATCTTTTTGTTATATAATGTACCGATTTAAAGGAACGCTAAAAAAGCGGGGTTTACTGTTTAAAACAGAAAAATACTCTGATGATAATGTGTTAACAGATCCCATAAATTGCCAATTCTGTGTGTATATTATAATAAACCTTATTTATTAAATCTGCGTTAAATAGCTATTAAAATAGATTATTCTATGACTACATGATTGAAATTTTTTTATAACTGATATTTATTTATTTATTTATTTATTTTAATCTGAAATAAAATAACTTTTAGTTAAAAAGTTTTAAACAATTTTTTTCCCTTATAATAAAATCCCGTTGCATAGTTTATTAACCTCACATAAATTCAAGGTTGTGTATTTATAATCTTAACATATAATTAAATAGCAGTAGTTTTTACTAGAGCAGAATACGAACGATAGAATCGAGATAACATTTCAAGTACCACATTCATAAAAAGGAATACAAATAAGAAAACTACTTATATTGACAGGGATTTAAAGGGGGGTTTTAAGGGGCATCTTCAAAAATAAATGTAATGTCCGGTATCCACAAGATAGAATAACTGTGTACATCCTTTATTAAGCCTACACTGAGAAAAAAAAATGTATATCGCCTTCATCTAGAATGAATAAGAGGTCATTTTTTAAATCCCTAAACTAGAAATATAGATTTCCGAGCTATGCGCATAAGCACGCCAATAAACTGAATAGACGAAATGATCGAGAATTTCTAGTCTACACACTTTTAGATGGTGAAACAATATTCTGTATATTCTGAATCTTTTGTATTGCGAGAAATTCTTGCTTGATTTTCTAGAATTGGGTCATAAACCAAGATTATAGTTTCCGGAACCCAAATCTTGTATTCACATTTATTTGCAGAGATTTTTAAGTAACTTTGCCCTCGATAATATAGGCAAACGCTCTAGAATTCTGATAGGGGTTTCTAGAACTCGCTTTCAAAGGGGACTAGAATTTATAAGGATGACATAGAACTATTTTCTCTAGAGCCACAATTTCGATTCTAGATGTAAGTTACAGAATTTTTTCTCAGTGTACATGCACATTTTTCGACATTTCTTTCGTTTCAAAATTATTAATTATTTTTAAAGTCTATTTCTATAATTCTCTATAAAGTAAATATTGGCATATACATTCATGATGGATTCTTCGATGGCTTATAAAACTTTTTTTTTTTTTTTTTTTTTAGCAAGTACATCGAAATACTTTTTGTTTTCATGTTAAAGATTTTAAGCAAGTATAAAAATCTGCGTATTAAAAAAATGTTTATTACTATAGAAACAAAATATGTTTAAATAATCATAAATATATTTAAAATCGATGCATTATTCATATCTACATATCACTTAAATTCTAGTAGTTTTATTCATAATATTCTTTTCATTTTAATCAAAGCGTATAATGCAAATTCGCTACATATGCATTAGCATTCATTCAAATTCCCTATTAAATCTCTAACTTATTTGTTCCTTTCAATCACAAATCAAACAAAGGCTATGCAATGAAAGTATCTAATGAAATTTAATTCCTAATAACTTTCTCTCTCCAGTCCGTGTCTTATCCTTTCACTAGTTCAACATCATATTCGTCGAAAACTATTATGATAATTGTAGTTTCCTTATTAGTCAGTAGAATTTATATCACATTGTTCTGTTGTAAGAATGGTTTAAAGGAGAAAATGTTATTCAGTTATGCAATTTTATATTAAATAATAATAATAAAGTTAATAAGTTTTATTTCATAAAATAAATTATCATGTATAAATTATTTAATAAATGTAATATGCTAAATACTATTATTAATTTTATTCGGAATTAAAAATTATATTTTACTTTAATGTAAAATGAAAATAAATCAGTAAAATATAAAATTTCATTTAAAATACCCTTTTATATATTTTTATTTTTTTACTCGAAATTAAATTTATTTACATTGTAATAAAAACATTTTGTAATTATAAAAGCTGAATATCAGTCAATTAGTCGTTAATCTTTCATATTCATCAATGAATGCAGATGCATTATTCAAATATATAAATCATTTGAATTCTAGAAATTTTCTTTATAGTTTACTTTTCATGTTAATTTAAATGCTTTCGATATATACAGGGTGCCCCATAAGTCTGTAGACAGTTTAAAAATTCATAACTATTGAATGAATTGATAGAAGTGAACGCGGTTTGCGAAAATATCATTCTCGTAAAGGAGGATCTTTTTTTTTTTTTTTTTTTTTTTTTTTTTTTTTTTCCCTTGGAGTGGAGGAATAATTAAACTATTTGACGATAGAGGGCGTTGTGCATGACCAGATCACACATATTCATGCAAAACTGTACTTAATCGCATGCACATGC
Source organism: Salticus scenicus (assembly GCA_963930645.1). NCBI lineage: Eukaryota > Metazoa > Arthropoda > Arachnida > Araneae > Salticidae > Salticus > Salticus scenicus. Next base: position 70,498,170 of record OZ005659.1, read on the forward strand.
TTACAGGCATATAATATTTTATTTTATGTGTCCGTCGTCACAGCAAATTACAGTTTGCAAACGAGTTATAACACTGCTAACTGCAGCTTCAGTCGGCGGTTCTTACCTGAGGGAAAACATCTTCACCGATAACGCTTTATCCACCAAGCCAGCATCGCAGTTAAAACTTCATGTATACACAAGTAGGAAGCAAAATAAGAAAAAAACTGTTCTAATCACAAAATTGTGCAGTTTATAGGACTTTCATTTGCATATTTTTCTTTCACATTCATGCGAAAAATTTAACCATTTGTCTAACTATCGCCGATAAAAAATTTAACTATATTTTTTTCTTTAAAAAAAAAACTTCAGGGGAATTATTTTTTTGCAAACGGCGCTCAATTCTATCAATTCATTCAATAGTTATGAATTTTTAAATGCCTACAGACTTATGGGACACCCTGTATATATAACATTAAAATCTAGCAATTTTCATCACAGTTTACTTTTCGTATTAATCTAAATGCTTTCGTTACACATATATTAGCTAATAATGAAATTTCTTAATAAATTCTAAATAGTGTCTTTTCAAACACAAATCAAACAAAAGATACTTAGTAAAAATACTTTATGCAATTTAATTCCTTATAATTTTCTCTCTTAAATCCATGTCTTATCCTTTCATCAATTCTACTTCACATTCGAAAATTAATTATGGTCAGTAGAATTTATATTACATTGTTCTGTTGGAAAAAATAGTTTAAATGTAAATGCCATCTGTACTTTGGTAATATAATTTTATATAAAATGAATTAATAATATAAATATTTAATTAAATACTTAAATTAAAAAACACTTTTTTTATTAAATAATATAAATTATATTATTATACATTCATTTTTTTTAACAAATGTAATGTACATAAACTAAATACGATTATTAATTTTATTTTGAATTAAAAAATATTATTTTACTGCAAGGAAAAATAAAAATAAATTAGTAAAGATTAATGAAAATCATACAAACGAAAAAAAAGAATTTAAGTGATAAAAGTGTTGCATTAATAAAAAAGTGATTATAATTAATATATTTAGAATAGTTGCATTATTTAGATATACAAGTGATGTAAATTCTAGAAGTTTTGTTAAGATTCCTTTCCTATGTGAACAAAAACTAAATACATAAAGCAATTTCGTTACGTATAAATTAATTATTATTCAAATTCCCCATTGTATTTCTAGCATTGTTCTTTTCAGTCACTAATTAAACGAAAGCTATTAAAAAAATCTTATGAAATTTAATTCCCAATAACTTTCTCTCTTAAATTCGTATTTTATCCTTTCTTCTATTCATTTTCATATTTAAAAACTGTAATGGTATTAGCATTTCTCAACATATATCATATTTTTATACTGTTTTAAAATGTTTTAAAAGTAAATATTATCTGTTCTTCGGCTGTGTAATTTTATATTGAATATATTAATAATATTAATATTTAATTACAATAAAATCAATAACTTTATAATTTACATTTAATAAAAAAAAAACTTAAATTAGTATATATACTATAAATATAAATGTTGTGTAATTTAATGTTAAACGAATTAATAAAATTATTTACAAATGAAACTAATAATTTATGTTTAATAAAATAAATTAAATTATTCTGAATAATTTTTTAATTAATTTTTTATTTTACTTTAATGTAAAATGAAAAAATAAATAAATAAAAAGTCAAACTATATACAGTCAAAATATTCATTTAAAAATCCTTTTTCGTTGTAAATAGTTTTTCGCGAAATGAAATGTAAATAAATTTCATGGAAATCCTAGAACTGCAAAAGCGATTATGTAATATATACATTTTAACATAAATACCTTATACACATAATTTTAAATATATTCAGAATAGTTGCATTACTCAGATAAACAGATCATATAACTTCTAGAAGTTTTTATTCATACTTGTTTTTACATATTAATATAAAGGCATGATGCAAGTTAGTTACATTTACATTAACTCTTATTCTAATTTCTCATTGAATCTCAAACACTGTTCCTTTTAATCTCAAATCAAACAAAGGCTATGTAATAAAATTTATTTCCCAGTACCTTTCTCTCCGATTCGTGTCTTATCCTTTCATCCTTTTATCCTTTCAACTTCATACTCATGTACTATTATGGTAATTGCAGTTTCTTTATTATTCAGTAGAATTTATATCGTACTGTTTTATTGTAGGAATAGTTTAAAAGAAAATACTACCTGTGCCTAAGGTTATGCAATATCCTTTACGTTGATTCAAGCGTTTATTTTATTTTATTCAAAAGATACATTGTAAATCCTCCGCTGAGAAAAAATTCTGTAACTGACATCTAGAACCTACACTGTGGCTCTGGTAAAAATAGTTCCCTGTCATCCTTTTAAATTCTAGTCCCTTTTGAAAGAGAGTTCTAGAAACCCCTATTACAATTCTAGAACGTTTGCCTATATTATCGAGGGGTCAAACTTATTTAAAAATCCCTGTAATAAATACAAATACAAGAGGCGAGTTGCTTCTATAATCTTGGTTTGCGACACAATTCTAGAAAATGAAGCGATAATTTCTCACAATAAAAAGGAATCATATTATTCAGAATATTGTTTCACCATCTATAAATGTATAGACTAGAAATTCTCGATCATTTCATCTATTCAGCTTATTGGCGTGACTTTACGCATAGCTAATAAATCAATATTTCTAGTTTAAGGATTTAGAAAATGACGACTTATTCGTTCTAGGTGAAGGCGGTATATTTTTTTTTCTGTGTCTTCTAGTCAATATATATTTCAAATTTTCATATATTGCATTCGTCTAAAAAACTTTCGCGGCGAAGGAAACATTTCAAACATCGTGTACTGAGGAAGCAAATATACCGCCTTCATCTAGAACGAATAAGTAGTCATTTTCTGAATCCCTAAACTAGAAATATAAATTTCCGAGTTATGCGTACATAGTAAACATACGACCTGGATAGACGAAATGATCAAGAATTTCTAGTCTGTACTTCTCTAGATGGTGAAATAACATTATGAATATTATGAATCCCTGATATTTCGAAAAATTCTCGCTTGATTTTCTAGAATTTGGTCATAAACTAAAATTATAGTTCCTAAAGCTCGCCTCTTGTGTTGTTTGCTTTTATTTGCCGAGATTTCCAAATAAGTTTAACTACGATAATATAGAAAAACGCTCTGAAATTCTAATAGGGGTTTTCCGAACTCTCTAGCAAAACGAAACTATTTTTACTAGAGCCCCAATTTCGTTTCTAGATGTCAGTCGTGGAAATTTTTTTAAGTGTGTGGTTTATGTTTCGTTTTCTTTTAGTCTATAAATTTAAATAAGAAAAATTTCTCGGTTATACAATTTATGAAATTACCTTAAAATTGAATTCAACCGTCAGCAATATTTGACAGGTTTCAAAATAATGAATGTGGGATTTCCATAAATTATAATAATCGAAAAAATATATATGTAATTTGATGTACAACAAACCTAAATTCTTCAAGTCCTTACTTGCACATGTTCTCATACAAAACCATCCCTAATTTCCCTAACAACATACTTGTCCTCAATACATCCTGAAGATGTCCATAGGCTGTCCACAGAAATATTTTTCATCCATGGGATACCCTGAGGATGTCATTTGGAGAAGATGTTCAGTTAGGATTTTAATAATGACATTAAAATAGGGATTTTAATAATGACATTAAAATAGGGATTTTAATAATGACATAATGATTTAAATATTTGACAAATTTTATAGAGCAGTGTATCTGGTACCTCTGGGGGTACCAGATCATGGGTCTAACTCGCTCTGATCCGGATCAAAATTCGAGTTTGGCTGGTGCTGCCATCTTTCACCAGCTTATGGAACTAGAAGTCGTACTTCCTCCCTATGAGGCGTTCCTAATAACGGAAGACGCAACCCTCTTGCCTTAAAATCCGGTAGTTTCACTACCGGGGCTCGGAATCTCCGAGTGGCACACGACAACAACAACAACAACAGTGTATCAAATATCAAAATACATTTTCAGTGGTCTTATTGAAAGAAGAATATTCGCTCTTATATGGAACAGCCCTTTTCTGCTTCTACAGTTTCTTTTTCTGTCTATTTATCTATCTATTTATCTACGTATATTTTATTTTTCTGTGAAAACACAAATTTCATAAGTGATCCATAAACAAATTTAGTGATATCTCCTGCACTTTGATACAATACGAAGTATATTACTACTTTTATTTTATTCTATTTCTAAATAAATTAAATGAAATTCAAATACCATTGTTTATAGAAAATATAAGTTCTTTCACAATTATGTGCTTTTTCAATTATGTTAATCAGTTAAATAAAATATTTCTATTATAATGGGTATTTTGAACAGTCAATGTATTATAGATCTTTTGAATATACAGGGTGATCGGGAAATGTCTGGTCAAAATTTCATTGGGGCTAGAGGATATGAATATAAAAGGATTTGTGCAGTATAATGCGTGTCTGGAAAACTGTATAAAGGAGGTAGAAGGCGTTGTGTAGTGCAGTCAAAACAAGCCAGCAATGTGGTATTTTTATTTTTATTATTTTTATTATTTTTAATGATTTCCGATGGATATCTGCTAGTTCTGGTTTCGGGAAGTACTATATGCTGTATGAAATCACAGCGGGGAATGACAGCTTCCCGTATTGCAAGCTGGTTTTGACTGCCCTACAGAGAGCCCTCTATCACCTTCACGTGGCGTTTCCGTACACGCGTATCACTGTGAATTATTTTATATTCTTTCCCTCTAACCTTTTTGAAATTTTGGGCAGACATTTACTGACCATTCTGTGTTACTGCATATAAAAGAAAAAGACGTATGGAGATAATCTCGAAACTTTTAAAGTAAATAGTTTTTGTTTCTTTCTTTTTCTTTTATCTTTTTTTTTTTTTTTTTTTTTTTTTTTTTTTTAAGCTATGTTAGATAATTTTAAAAATCACTTACTATTGGTTCAATGAAGGACACGTACCAGCTCTCTTCTTAATTTTTTAAACATGTATTTATAAAAGCACAGAACACCAAAAATACTTATTTTCAATTTGTTATTTAGTCGCGTGATTTTAAAGCCATTTATCAATAAACTTTGTCAACGCTTCATTTTTAAAAACCCATTTAGTTCTCCTGTAATGCAATTTTAATAAATACTTCACCTATAATCTTTACTTGTTCGCTTATCTTTATCTAATACTTAATTCAGTGTTGATAAAAGGGTAGCGCTATTCCTTAGAAATAATCAATTTTGTCTGTTATTAAAAATTAATAAATGGAGTTCGGGGATTTTCGTCTTGCGCCTAAATAAACACACTTGTTTCTCAGGATTCTTAATCGTGTAAGAAACTGTCGATTATTTCAGAGAAAAAGATATTTTTAGAGCTATTTCCATTAAAGTACTTATTAAAGGCTTTTACAAAAAGTTATTACTTAACTATTAAAAAATTTGCCAAGAATTAAAGGAGCATAATCATACATAGTTATGAAAATTAAATAAAATATAAGATTATTATAGTAACTTATTTCAATTTATATGCTTTTAAAAAATCGCTTTCATGCATAATATATTTAAAAGATACATAAATTTATTCGTACGAAACAAATCACTTAAAACGTGCTTAAAATTAAACGACTATACCGTGATAAAATATAGGATAAGATTGGAGAAAATGATAAATCATTTGGGAAAGTGGAAATCCGCGTTTATATATATTGTATATATCTCCTGATTTAAAAAAAATGGCTAATTGAAAAAGTAAAGAAAAGAAATAAAGAAAGAAAACAGAAATCTTTATAATTAGTATCCCGGAGATTAAAGGTACAATATCCATTTTGTGAAAAGAATTAGCACCATGTTTTTTGATGTGCATATTTTCTTTCATATAGAGGCATTAACCTCTATGTTGCGTTACTGTAAAGGAGATAGAATATTGAAAAATAAAACTATGCCCATTTTCTTTATTCATGATGAATATATTTCATTACAACATCATAAATAAAAAATTACATAAACGCATTTTACTAAACGTAGGTATTTAAATTACGTTAATTATTAATAAATACTATTTTTCATTTTATTATTCAGGATCTTTTATTTATTTCCTTTATTTATAATTATAATAATTATTAATAATTACTATTTTTCGTTTTAACTGTCAGCATCTTTTACTTATTTTATTTATTTTGTTGTAACTACGGAATATATCATATCATTTCGCATCCGAAAGTATGCATTATACACCATTTAATGCTCTTGTAATGAATTTTAATAAATATTTTTAACTTTAGCATCTTTTATATGTTTCATTTACTTTGTTGTAATCATGGTATACCATTCCATATCTGAGGGTATATACTATCCCACAATGTTATATTAAATTTCATCATATTTTTAAGTATACATATTTTTAAACACATTTTTGATGAAAAGGAAAACTATTTAAGCAAATTAAAAAGTGACTAGACCAAATATCGAACTCTTATTTTACGTATAGCTTATGTGAACTGTCCTGTCGACAACCGATTGGCACAAATCGGTGATGAATTTGGCATATCTAATGATATGATACATTTAAATGTTATAATGATTAAATTTATTTTAGCTTCTCTGAATGTCTTAGTTTTAAAACAAATTAGGTATCTACAATTGCCCTATTTAGGTCAGGAAATATCTAAAATATCAGCCAGAATCACAACAGTAACAGTATTTGCGAAGCAGTACAGGGAATTTGTATGTTTTAACTTATTAGTAAAATAATTTTTTTTTTTTTAAATAATTTTATCAAAATGTCCTCTTATAAACATTATTTTTTCATAGAATGTCCTTTCATACTATATAACTTTTCATTGTCTAATCAGTAATTTAAAAATAACAAAAAAAAAAAAAAAAAAAAAAAAAAAAAAACTTTTAAAAACACATATAAATTAAAATTTTTTTTACAACTAAGTTCAAAATACCAATTCTAAGCATAATTATTATTAGATATTTTATTTTCTCGATTATTTTACTGACTATAATTTTTTTGAAAGGAAAATTTTATGTAAAATGTTTAATATTAAAGTTCACATGAGTATGATAATATAGTAATATTAATATAAGTTAAGCCCTACTACCCTTTTTAAGAAAATTATTTAGAATTTTGTACCATTGTCTGAAGAATGAATATTAATATTACAATGGCAATATTTTAAAAGTGTGTTTTCATTATATATTTTGACCTCATTATCACAGTTTATTAACAGTAAATATTACAATCTAACTATTTTGCATAGTACATATTTTAATGTAATTCGTTTCATATTATAATAAAGAAATAAAGACTTTTTTTTTTTTTTTTTTTTTTTTTTTTTTTTAACTTTCTTTTATAAGAAAGTATGAAATTCATAAAAATTTTCACTCTCCATTTCTTTAATGGATTTTTACATTTTGAGATGTCCTGAACACAGTTTTAACATTTTATAAAGTCTTCGTCTGTGTGTCTGTATAGAAAATTTGTAAACGCTGTCTTTCACAAACCAATGAACGAAATGTAACAATACATGATATTGAGTTGAAACATAACGATATTTGCGCTGATTATATTTGGAGATCAATTGCTTAACAGATATCATTGTCGCTTCATTTTTTCTTAATTTTTAACATGGCAGCATTGGAAAAAATTTCGTAGAAATGTACATAATGAGAATTTTTTTTTTTATAAAATTAAATTGAAATTAATAATATTTTTTTTTTTTGAGAAATTAATAATAATTATTAATAATAGTAATAGTAAACAAGGGGAAAAAATGTGTGCATGAAGGAGCCCCGCTTTAACCCCTCCCCCCCCTCCTCCCCCCCGGTACGAAAGTACACGACCCCGGGATGTATATTTCCAATGTGCATATCTTTAAAAGATCTCGTCAATACATTTAAAATTAATATTTGAACAATTAAGTTGTGATAATTTAAAACAAATATATATATATATATATATATATATATATATATATATATATATATATATATATATATATTATTATTATTATTATTATTATTATTATTATTTTAAGCATTTCTTTAAATGTGAGCACAAAATTGACTTTCTTAATGAAAATCATCAGCATTCATCGTGAAGAATAATTTAAATGACGTATTTTACTGCGTGAATTTGTATAAGAAAACACAGAAAACAGTATTGTGGCGGCCACAACATACTAGCTTTCATA
>OZ005659.1:70511421-70581421 GCA_963930645.1 Salticus scenicus
TCAAATGAGCTTAAAGTTGGTACATATGTTATATTATAGGTCATGGTAGCACGAACCCTATTTATTTTGGTGAATCTAGCATTTATAGTTTTTTTACAGGTACACAAAGAAGAATTCTTCGCCATTATGACCTATGGGCTCAAAATCTTTGAAGTGCTATAACGTCTAAATGTCTCATTCAATTGAGCTGAAATTTTATATACATAGTATAGGTCACCGTCGCAAGAACTGCACAGATTTTGATAAATCTAGTACTTATACTCTTTTACAGGGACACAAAGAAAAATTATTTATCATTATGACCTATCGGCCCAAGTTATTTCAAGTGCGATAGCGTCTAAATACTTTTTCCGATTGAGCTTTAAATTTATATACATGTTATAGGTTACCGTCACACGAACAGTATAGATTTTGGTGAATCTAGCATTTCTAGATTTTTAAAGGACCGCAATAAATTTCCTTTATTATTATAACCTATAGGTTCAATTTATTTGAAGTACAACAGCGTTAAATTAAACAGTATACTATATGGGAAAAAATACAAACATCCCACCATTTTTTCCTCTTTTGTTTATTTAATGACTTCTCTTACTTTACATTTTCTATATAATTGTCAGTTACTTAATGTTCGGAAAGTCGAGTGGAATCACTCCAGATTTTTATTTTATTTCGCATAGTATGACCAAGAGATTTTTAATATTTGCTTTAAAGGCATGATATAAAAAATACAATTCAAAACATGTACCCTCATTTTTGGTTTTTATACACGGGCGTGAAACTAGTATCTAAAAGTTTCAATCTGTAGAAAGTGTATTTTGTAATTGTGTGTTATAAGGGACGATTTGCATGTAAAAAGACATTCTTAGAAATGTTAGATAATGTTACTATTTGTATTATGTGTTTGTGACGAGTGCCCCTTTTTATGCGTCAGTAGTTAGTATAAACTAGTTTTTAAAATTATATCCAACTGTTAAAAATACTGTTTTTCCTATGTACTTTATAAAACAAAATGTACAGCCTGTGTACTTTTTATCTAGTTATATATATATTTTTTTAAGCTGATTTTTATATGTACTTTTTAAATATATATTTGCTATTATATACTTTTAAAAACTATATACTGTTAAATAATTTAACACTTTCTAGGAACAATAAAAAGGCGGGGCTTATTGTTCAAAACAAGCGAATACCCCCGACGACAATGTGTTAACAGGTTACATGAATTGTCATTTCTGACCATGCTTTCCATGTGATAATAGTGTCTAAATGATGATGCTTTACTATACTCTTTATCTTTGCACATAAAGTTACGAATCCACACATGTACTATATATACGTTGATGGGTGCGTCCCAGGCCGTCGCCAATTACCCATTGTGCAGTACTAGTGCGACATTAAACCCAACCAACCAACCATCTGCGACTGGTATAAATACATTAATTAGAATTACATATAAAGTCCAAATAACAGAATTAGAGTGAAATATCAAAAGAAATAAAATGAGCTTTTGAAAATGAATGTTTCAAAGTTACTTAAAAGAAACTCTTTAAATTCATTTCTTTTTATTATTTAAAAGAATTTTTACATTGTCTAGATTTTTATCAGGCTTTAGTCACGAATACTCTATTGATCTTACAACAAGAACAAAAAAAAAAAAAAAAAAAAAAACTTCTTTCTTAAAAAGTAGTGTTCACTTTTACGAACCGTCGGGGAGGTTATTGCAAGGGAAAAAGTAAGTTTTTCATTAATGAGTTTCAAGTAAGTTTCTTTCGTCACTGAGTATTTTCTTTCATCATCTAATTGACACTTACTGAAAGGTCCAGTTTCTTAATGTCATTTAAAATGAATGATCTCTCATGAAGTTATTTTTTTAAAAAGCTAAAATTATCAGTTTTTTTTTTTTTTTTAATCAAAAATATAAGATTAACTTATTTGTTTAAAACAATGATGTGAGAAAAATTATTTTTTCAATATTATACGTCCCGATGCATTCCATCCCAGTTTTAAAGGAAAATTGATAGATGTATTATCATCTCCATAAACTTTTCATTTATTTACTGTCATTTATTTCAGAACTATAAACAAAGTAATATCAACTATAATTAAATTTGACCTTGAACACCGCGAGTGAAAGATTTATAGACTCATAATGACTTTCTCTTCTCTAAATAAACATTTTCAAACCATTATTTATTTTACAGAACTATTAAATTCAAACTTTATGGGAAATCATGTTATTCTAAATTACTGTTTTATTTATTTCAACAATGTAATTTAATGATAGTATAAACAAAGTGAGATATTAATTTTTCCTTTCAAATGTCATAATATAATATAATATAACAATTTATGATCCATAATGATATACTTAAAAATTGTAATTTAAAAATTCTTCTTGCAGTCTGTAACATTTCCTCAACTAGTAAGGATGCATAAAAATGCATCCCTTAAACTTTATCCAAATAAAAAGACATTTATAGATCAAATTATTTGCAGTATTATTTTAGCTAATTTGAATGAACATTCTTTTCATTATTAGTCAAACCTCGTTAGAATAATAAGTTACAAATGAAATTAGGATTAATTCACCAGTTTGAAGATGACCCTTTTTTGGACTACAATATTAATTGCCGGAGACAGAAGCTCCTACTGCACTACTAAATACAAGGTAAGTGAAGAACTTATTATTTTTCTTTAAAGTCTTACCTTGTTGTGATTTTTCAATAATGATTTACTCAACATTGATTATGAAGACCGACTTAAAAATCTCTGGCATACAATAATTAAATTCATATTACATAGGCTATTAGTGGTGGAAGTTATTACTGTAAATTAAATTAAAATTAACAATGGCGTCTTATAAAGACAATGCAATTATTGAGAAGCTCAATGCTTCTAATTATGCTACGTGGTCTTTTAAGCTAGAAATGTTATTGATAAAAGAAGATCTTTTTGACGCCATAACTGAAACTCCACCAGAGCCAATCACTTCAGATTGGTCCAAAAAAGACAAAAAAGCCAAAGCCATGATAAACCTATTTATTAGTGATGATCAGATAGTACATGTAAAGGGTTTGTCCACGTCAAAAGAGACATGGGTCAAACTAAAAAATTTACACGAACGTACAAACCTTTCAAGCAAGTTATACTTACTAAAAAACTTGTATAGCTGCAAATTAGCCGAAGGAGGCAACATGATTAAACACATCACAAACATTTTAGAAATCAAAGAGAAACTTACTGCCATCGGCGAAAATATAAATGATTCTCATCTATCAGCACTTTTACTGTGTTCGCTACCTCCGTCATATGATCCTCTTATTACTGCTTTAGAAGCAAAATCTGAAGAGGATCTTACACCTAGTTATATTCAAAGTAAGCTGATGGATGAATATAACAGAAGATCTAGTAATAACAAAGCGTTGCAAGTTGATGATAATGCCGTAGCTTATCAAATTAAAAGACACAAACAAAACTTTCCGAAAAAACAAGTGAATAAATTCTGCACATACTGCAAGATGAAAAATCATAATACCAACGACTGTTGGTACAGAAAAGACAAAAACAAAAAACAAAACTATTCATCAAGTGGCTATAACAATAAAAATAAAAACTTTAATTCATCTTTATGTTTTGAAAATAGTGAACCAAAAATGAAACATGACAGGGATGAATCAAATGCATCCGACGATGAAACTCATACAAGAAATAAATTAAAAAATTTAGCATTCATCGCCTGTAAAGAAAACAAAAACAATTGGATCGTAGATAGCGGCTCCTCCTCGCATATCACAAATAACAAAAATTTATTTAGTGAAATAAAAAATTATGACAATTCAAATGTTGTCATAGCAAACGGAAATATTTTAACATCACAGGGCTCAGGTGATGTAGTTATTACTACCGAAACATCTGAGGGGGAAATAAACAAAATAAAGTTACTCGACGTACTTTTTGTACCAGACCTCGAAACAAATTTAATTTCTGTTAGTAAAGCCACCAAAAATGGCTGCACGTTAATTTTCAAAAATGATAAATGTATACTACAAAAATTCGGAAAAACCTTCCTTGAGGGGGAACTAAAGGGTAACTTATATGAAGTAAAACAACCCCAAAACAGTTCAAATGAACATATTAATTTAACTCACGAATGTAACAATAAGAATTGTATCACGCTTTGGCACAAGCGGCTCGGTCATAGAAATTATGCTGACATAAAACACATTATGGATAAGGAACTAGCAGTGGGAATTAATATAAATTTCTGCAAACATGACAAAACATGCGAAACATGCATTAAAGAAAAACTGACAGATTTACCATATCCACAGCAATCTAAATACAGGACTAATAGAGTACTTGAATTAATACATACAGACATCTGTGGGCCATTTCAAACACCCACCATAGGGGGGAAAACATATTTTTTAACGTTCATCGATGATTACACCAGATTCTGCATGATTTATCTCTTGAAACATAGAAGCGAGGTATTAACCATGCTCAAACAATATATAGCATTAGTCAAAAATAAGTTTGGTAAATTACCTGAAAGAGTCAGATCTGATAACGGGAGAGAATATGTGGGAAGTGAAATAGAAAATTACCTAAATCAAATGGGAATTAAACACGAACTTACAGTTCCTTATTGCCCAGCACAAAACGGAGTGGCTGAAAGGAAAAACAGAACACTGGTAGAAATGGTGAGAAGTATGCTATCAGAAGCAAATCTAGATAAGCAATTTTGGGGGGAAGCTGTCAACACAGCAAACTATATTATTAATAGACTCCCCACAAAAGGAAATAATAAAAGTCCCTACGAATTATGGAATGGACTTAAACCTGATTTATCTCATTTGAGAGTATTCGGGTGTAAAGCTTTTGCGTACATAAATAAACAAATAAGAAGAAAATTAGACAATAAAGCGCAAGAGGGAATCTTCGTAGGTTATGACTATAGATCAAAGGGATACAGGATTTACACGGGAGGAAAAGGTATTATTATCGCAAGAACGGTTAAATTTATAGAAAATCAAAACTCTAAACTCTCATCACAAGAAAAACCAGAAAATGATATTAGTCAAAAGGAAACTGTAAATGTAGAACTTAATGACACACCTGAAAATAACACCGAACAAACACTTGAAATAAACAATGAACCTAGAAGATCCTCTAGATCTAATATCGGTGTACCTCCAGATCGACTAATTTACATGGTAAAACATGATCCAATACATGAACCGCAAAGTTGGGCGGAAGTTCAAAATCTCACAAATCCCGTTGAGAAAAATAATTGGATAAAAGCAGCAGAGGATGAAATATCATCGTTAAAAGAACACAACACGTGGACATTAGTAGATCCACCACAAGGAAAGAAAATTATCGGTTCAAAGTGGACCTTTAAAACAAAATATGATGACTCCGGGAAAATACAAAAATTTAAAGCACGACTGGTAGCTCAGGGATTTCTCCAAAAATTTGGGGAAGATTATGATGAAACATTTGCACCGGTGGTGTCCTATACTACAATACGTTCTTTCCTAAACTCTGCAGCTTACCACAAATTAAATGTAAGACACATAGACATTAAAACAGCATTCCTACACGGTGACTTAAACGAAGAACTGTATATGCAACAACCCGACGGTTTTATTAATCCAGGGGAAGAAAATAAAGTGTGTAGGTTGAACAAATCAATTTATGGGCTTAAACAAGCTGCTAGAGCTTGGTACTTAAAAATTGGGAGTTTCCTAAAAACCCTAAATTATGTCGAGAGCAAAGCTGATTCATGCCTCTATGTAAACAATACGTCAGACAACATTTCATTTATTATAGTATATGTCGATGACATATTAATTGCCGGAAATAACGGGCAAATTAATGAAATAATAAGGAAATTAAGCAAAGAATTCGAAGTTAAGGATTTAGGAGAGGTTAGTTTCTATTTGGGCATGAAAATAACTAGAAATGATAGAGGGGATTTCGAAATAAATCAAAAACTCAAAATCGAAGAGTTAGTACGTAAATTAAATTTAAAAATCTCTAAACCAACATATACACCAATGGAAACAAATTACTTAAAATTTGATGATAATGATAACCCATTAGAAAACAACACTAAATACCGACAAACAATAGGAAGCTTGCTATATTTGGCTACAGTTAGCCGTCCTGACATATTAGCTGCCGTAAACATATTAAGTAGGAGAAATGAAAGTCCAAGAAAAAAGGACTGGGAAACAGTAAAAAGAGTTGTCAGGTATTTAAATACCACAAAAAATCTAAATTTCGTTATCAGTGCCAATGAAAAACCTAAACTGGTAGTTTACGCAGATGCGGACTGGGGAGGAGACAAGTCCAACAGAAAATCAACATCAGGCAGTGTTTTCATGATAGGAGATAATCCTATTCAATGGATCACAAAACGGCAAAATTGTGTCGCTCTTTCGTCGGCTGAGGCCGAATTTATTTCTGCCACGACTGCTGCGAAAGAAATCATGTGGATACTAAAATTATTAAAAGACTTGCACTTGCCTCAAGAGTTACCTATCAAAGTTTTTCAAGACAATATTTCGTGTATAAAACTGATAGACATCGGTTTTACTGGAAAACTGAAACATGTTGACCTGCAATTCAACTACTTAAAGGATTTAAAAGAAAAAGGTGTGATAGAACCCGAATATTGTCCAAGTGACAAAATGACTGGTGATATCTTCACCAAGGCACTTCCAAGACAGATTCACGAAAAACACCGAGAGAAATTGAAACTGATTAGTGGAACTTAAAAGATTTATGGAGCTGAAGGGGGAATTGATAGATGTATTATCATCTCCATAAACTTTTCATTTATTTACTGTCATTTATTTCAGAACTATAAACAAAGTAATATCAACTATAATTAAATTTGACCTTGAACACCGCGAGTGAAAGATTTATAGACTCATAATGACTTTCTCTTCTCTAAATAAACATTTTCAAACCATTATTTATTTTACAGAACTATTAAATTCAAACTTTATGGGAAATCATGTTATTCTAAATTACTGTTTTATTTATTTCAACAATGTAATTTAATGATAGTATAAACAAAGTGAGATATTAATTTTTCCTTTCAAATGTCATAATATAATATAATATAACAATTTATGATCCATAATGATATACTTAAAAATTGTAATTTAAAAATTCTTCTTGCAGTCTGTAACATTTCCTCAACTAGTAAGGATGCATAAAAATGCATCCCTTAAACTTTATCCAAATAAAAAGACATTTATAGATCAAATTATTTGCAGTATTATTTTAGCTAATTTGAATGAACATTCTTTTCATTATTAGTCAAACCTCGTTAGAATAATAAGTTACAAATGAAATTAGGATTAATTCACCAGTTTGAAGATGACCCTTTTTTGGACTACAATATTAATTGCCGGAGACAGAAGCTCCTACTGCACTACTAAATACAAGGTAAGTGAAGAACTTATTATTTTTCTTTAAAGTCTTACCTTGTTGTGATTTTTCAATAATGATTTACTCAACAAAAATAAATAAATAAATAAATAAAATAAATATTTGCAGAAAAATCTGCAGCTAATCTGAAGGTATTTGGAAAAAAATCATAAAATCTGCAGAATAATTGCAGTTTAAAAGCAAAAAATTTGCAGTTTGGAAGTGGGTTATCCCCCCCCCCCCTAAACTTCTTTTTCCAAATACTTTCTAATTATCTGCAGTTTTATTTTATTTTTTATTTTTTATTTTATTTTTATTTTTATTTATTTTTTTTTTTTTTTAAGATTTTCTGAAGATTTTTTTTTTTTTTAGCTGGGATGAATTTTGACTAAGTTACATGATTCCGTGATAAATATCTTGAAAAGCAATTAGAAAAAACACATCAATATAAATATAATACTTCTAACAAATGTTCTAAAAAACATGAGAAAGATTTGAGGAAAATCTGAAAAATTTTTTGAACATTAGAAAAAGTTCATAAAGAAAAATATTAAAAAATATTTTATTTCCTGGAAAAAATAATAAGTTAAACAATTAGAAAAAAAATATTGTGTAGGGATTAAGGCCGATTGTGTATATTAGGCTTGGGTGTGATTCCCTCCGCGGTCGATTTTTCTAAAGGGTCCTAGCCCGTATTAGCGCGAGTTTCATAGAAAAACTCAAAAAGCTCCGAACGGCTAAACTGATGAGCATTCCGCGGATCGAACCCGGCACCGCCCATCTACCAACTTCGAGAACGGAATCTTTCGGCCACTGGTAGGGCATGATGAAGAGAGAAAATTCATTCTTCGATCATTATTTGCTTAATTATAGAACATTTTAATTGTAAAATCATACGAATAATTTTCGATTTTCCACTAGCAATTTTATATTATTTTAATTTAATTTTGTATGTATCAATATTTTTTTTATTTTCATCATGGTATTTTGATTTTATTTTTTCAAGTTCATGCTTAAAATTAATATCTTCATGTTCCTTTTTTTTAAATTACTCTTTTTGCCAGAAATACAATGGTTAAAAACAATAATTATTTATTAGCTCGACATTTAATGAAATAATGTAATTCCTTTCAAAAATAAAATGATAAAAATGTACTATGCAAAAGAGAAGAAATTAGTAACTTGAGACTGTAACAAGAGATAAATAACAACAAGAAAAGAAATTTCTCTTATAACCGTCTAATGAATTTGCTTCTTTATTTTTCTTCATCAGTTATTTGACACTTACTCTTTTTATGAAGATCCTTTTCCTGATTGGAAGACAACGTACTCTAGATGTTATGGGCTGTTAATGAATAGGTCTGGCACCATGCCATTTATCTTTTGGCGAATGGCATTTAATGCTTGTGGCTGTAAATTATTGTTTCTTGTAACAAACTTTTTTTTCCTAGACTTGAACGCTAAGTTGGGAAATTTCTGATTATTTGTAAACTGCTTAAATATTTTTTTAAATATATATAATTCTTTTAAAATAAATTAATTACCGAATGTTTTGCATATATTCGAACAAATTCTCATATTAACCTTATTTATGTCATCTATTTAAGCAATATTTTATCATTTATTTTTAAACATGCTAAGGAATTAGCACACAAATACACGCCAAAATAAAAAAGGAAATTAGCATACTGAGTTTCGATAGCGTTAAGCATACTGTCATCAGTCCATCATCATCATCATCATCACATGAAGTTCAGAAGTGCCTACGTTGGTCAAGACCACCGCTTACCTCCATCTGAATTTGAAGAAGCGTGATTAGTTGTTGCTGGATCAAGCAAATTCAGTCTTCTTGAAGGAAGGGAAAATAGAACTCGACGTGATGATACGATGTATAGAGAGAAAAAAAACATGCCAGCCTGAGGAGAGGCGGTGAAATGAAGGGGGTTATACATATCTAAAAGCTATACGATACTTGGTGGAATTCCGGAAGACCCGCTCTGTCAAGATATATATATATACATTTTTTCTTTTCTTTCTTTTTCTTTTTTTCTTTTTCGTGCATAAATGGATCAAATATTGTCCAGCTTCAGTGCCCCCCCCCCCCTCGGTCTGTATGAGACACTTCTGCCTTGAAAAAAGCACCTTTGGACCCACCTGAGTACAGAACTGCATACTTTCCTGAATTTTCCTACCAGTTTAAATTTAAAAAGACTATACAGATATTTACAAAAGGATACGAGAATACAATTAAAATTAAGTAAAAGAAAATAGGTACATTAAGGATGAAATGCAAAAATACTAATGAACTATTTACAATAAGAAGACGATTCCCTACTAGTAAAGTAACAAGAGAATAACCAGACAGATTATTACTCTTAAATATAACAGAAAAGAGGATTTTACCGTCGTAGTAACAACGAATAGAATTGTGAAGCATGTAAATGAATCAGCCGGTGGGATATTGTGAGATAGAGAGCAATGAAAATGCTAGGTAAAAATGAAGAAAATGGGATTTTTATATAATGTTTATCTTGAAATTTATTTATTTATATTGGAACTGCAGCATTCGGATTCTATTTTTATTATGGCATTTATATCGTTGATTTAAATTTACTTTACTATACGTAATTCATTAGGTTATTTAGATTTTATATTTCACGTATCAAGTTTAGATTCAGATAATAACGTTTTCTCGAATAGAAGTATCTGGACAAGATAGAAAAATCATATATTTTGCATAGGCAGCTATTTTTTATAATATATACAGGGTGCGGCAGCTATTTGAGAACAAAGTATCGTCCATAGAAAAAGGGAGCAAACACTATAGATATATAATTTAATGAACATGGAACGGTGTGTACGCAAGAAGTAGGACCTAATGCACGACAGCATTCAATAAATCCAACATCAGCTGCAATAACAACCTCAACACGCTGTTGAAACCGTCCGCAGGCAGAAATGAGGTGGACACTGGGAATATTTGTCATGGCATCCACAATATCTGTCTGGAGATACCAACGGTGTTATGTGGGTACTTATTAGAGACCCTTTCAACAACGCCCTCAGCGTAATAGTCCAAAGAGTTAACATCAGGTGAGCTAGGGGGCCACATGCGTGGAGTGATGTGATCAGGAAAATTGTTTACCATCCACTCTAGTGTTGAATGGGCCATATCGTCTGGTGCAAAGTCCTGCTGAAAAACATATGGCCTGCCACGGGCTAGAGCAATAATCCAGCGCTTCACTACCGTGTTCAACACATCGGTATAAGTAACTACGTTGATTCTGGCACGTTGTAAAAAGAAATGTGGAGGCATGACGTCATCTTCATTCCTCACGATCCCTAAGACCATAACAGACTCAGGAAATTTAGTGTGCATGACAGTGGGAATTTCCTCTTGTCTTTAACACAGCTAAAGATTATTTATCCGGTTGATTTTCTGGTCCTGGACGAAGTTTTTCTTGTCCAAAAAAAACCAGATTGTTTCTGTCTGTTCCTGATGTTTCAGCTTCTTTAAGAGGCTCTTTGCTCTGATTACTCTATTCTCTCTGGTTTTCTCGGACATGAACTGTCCTCTCCGCATTACAAACGACTTGTAACAGAGGTCTTCATTAACCACACGTGGAATTGTGACCTCGCTGACCCGCAGATTTCAGATGAGTAACTCTATGGACTTCCCACGGTCCTCTTCGATGGCAGCTTGAACAGAATTGGTGAATTAAGGTGTCCTGGGAATGTCTGAGACCTGGCAATGATGTTTCCTGTGCAAAACAGTTGTCACATTAGCATTGGCAACCCTCAGTTCTCTCTGAACTCTGAAAACGAATGATCGGGCGACTTTCAGAAATGCAGCTATTTCAGAAACGGAGTATCCTGCAGCCAAGGAGACGTTAACATCGTGCTTTTTCCTTTCCTGAGTTAGAATAGGTTCTGCTATGTTCATCTGTAACAAAAATGGTTGTTTAAAGATGATATACAGGGCATTGTATCACTTATAACGTGTGTTCTCAAATAGCTGCCGCACCCTGTATATATTTTGCAATTTTTTATAATATATATTTAGATTCGTTGCAGGAATTTTGAAGATTGTTCTAACATCAATCACTTAATAAAAAGAAATATCACGTATAATCAATCAACCGCAATACCTTTCCAACCTTAAACTACATATCTTTACATAATTTATAGTATTTAATACCATCATTTCAACATCAGTTTTTGATCAAGAAAGAAAATTTCACTGGTTAAAAATTCTTTTAGCACAGTATGTTAATTAAAGATGCATATTCTAAATAACAATATTTTTTACTTCTAAGCAAAGTTTGCAATTACGTGTTTTTACGTATAATTATCGTCCTTCAACCAGAATAAAGCAGCAGAAATAAAGTAAAAATTATTAATACTTACATAATACTTACTTATATTAATAATTTCATTGAACAATATTCAAACAATATTTTTTAAGTTTAAAGCACCGAAAATTTTGAAAGTTGAAAAAGAAATTCTAAAACTTGCAACATGGTATAGGTAACGTGGTTAACAAAGGAGTTTGTTGATGTAGTACTCAAATGAATTATTGTTGCTTATTTTTCTTCGTCAACTTTTTTGACACTTAGTCTTTTATAAAGATTCTTTTTCTGATTGCAAGACAACGAACTCTAGATGGTACGGGCAGTTAATGAATAGATCTGGCATCATGCCATTTATCATCTGGAAATGATTGTTAGCTAGAAAATTGATTTTTTAGAGTTAAATAATGAGAAGATTTGGAAACTTTGCAGCAATTATAAAACTTAAAATTATTGTTTTTGTTATTAACTATTGATAAACAATAAGAGATATATGTCCTGCATGGATTAGAATGCGTTTTTAACATAATATTGCATTTGCATGAGTAAGCTCAATCTTTAAAGAGTTTAATCCCTATTTTTATATCAGAAAATAATAATAAAAAAACGATAGCCACTTACTTTGCATAGCAGTTTATTAAAATTTATGTTGATATATTTAAACTATTAATATGTATGCGTGTAATATATAATAAATATACATGTGTTATTTTAATGTTAATAATTTCTAAAAATTTCCTCCGGGGGAAAAAAACAGAAAAACATATATGCAGTAAGAAAATAAATCATATTTAAATGATATTAAAGGTAGAAGTAATGGAATACATTCTATCTCTCTATGTAAACATCTTAATGATCTTATGTTATTTTGATTTAGAGTAATCATTGATGCGCACGTTTTATTTTTATTTATTTATTTATTTATTTTTTCGGTAGCACGTGTCGTAAAACTTTGAGATAAATTGCAATAAATTTACACAAGCAGCAGATACTGAAATTTTTTTAAAAATAGATTTTGTATGTCGATGTAACAAACAGCTGTGGAAATAACCTTTTATTTATTGCATTGTAAAAGTTTTTTTTTTTTTTTTTTTTTTAGTTACTTCAAAGGACTTGGCACCACTGAAATTTTATATTAAAGCTTGTATTTCCATTTAATATATATAGACTGAACTGTACTAGGTTTGTTTAATAAAATATACGTTATGATTTATGATAACTGTTTTCTAGATTTGAAATCTTTAAATTATGTTTTCTCATTTTGCATTTTTTCATGAATTCATGAGCTTCAAAATGAAAAAACTTCTACAAATGTCTAAGAAAAGACTTAATATTTTTTGAGAATTTTTAATAGAATCTATTTAATAGAATTAAGGATGGATTTTGATATTTATTATTATTATTATTTACTTTTTTTTTTGGGGGGGGGGGGGGATTAAAAAGGGAATTAAAAAAAAAAAAAAAAAACATGATTTTTGTTATATTTTTATTATTAATATTTTTTATTTTGAAAATATTGCAAATTTCATCGCTAATTCTTTTAAGTAGATTCTACTAAATATATATATATATATATATATATATATATATATATATATGCATATGTCTCTTCCTAAATATCTGCAGACGTTTTGGCATTTTGAAGATCATGAATTGATGAAAAAATACAAACAGAGAAAATGCAATTTAGATATTTCAAATCTGCAAAAAGTATATATCTAAAACCATAAAAATTGTTGCCTGAATATAGATTTTATTGAACAAAGCTAATATAATTCCATTTATAAATATTAAATGGAAATATAAGCTTTTAAATGAAATCTTTAGTAATGCCATGATCTTCTTGGCAAGTGAAAGGTTCTAAGTCCCCGATTAATATTTAAAAGTATAAACATTAAAAAATATGCATTCATAGTAATTAATAAAGATTGAGAGAGTTTGCACTTTCGAGTACTATTGATTCTGTTAGGTTTAAAAAAAAAAAAAAAAAAAAAAAAAAAATCAGGACACTAAAAACATGTAATATATATATAAAGATTGATCTTAGATTTTTGAGAGACCATGTAAATCAATTATGATACAGTTGAAAATCGGGAAAAATGACAATCAAAAACAATGACAGAACATTAAAAACACTATCTTAAATTTAAACGGCAACATCTATGACCCAGTGCATTGTAGCAAGATTAAAATGAGGTATACACACTTTCGATCCATACAAATACCTTTGATATTCTTTCTATAAATTCTAATTTATATGGTTTTTAATCTAATAATACTTTAAATTTCTGTTGCTAAATAAAGTATTAAACAATATTTTCTATCTGAAATTACAAATAACTTGTTTTTTATTACAATAAATTAGTTTATACAATATCTTTCATTTGCATTTTTTATCCTCATAAGTCATATTAATGTCCCTATGTCTGATTTTTAGTATAACAACGTATAATTCAAATGTTATAAAACTTAAATTAAAAAAATCAAAATTTGTTATCAAAGTATGTGAACAAAATGGAATGATTCCGTTTTTAAATATTAATGATTGCAGCCGTAAGGAAAACGCGGTTGAATTTCTCCAGTAACAGCTGAATGAATTCACTGTTGTATTTTTCCTGTTTAGTTACTTGATACTTTTGCTTGATGAAGCTTGACTTTGCCATCTCTTTTTTCATTGGGATAGACGTAGTCTTAATGTTATGGGCTGCTAATGAATGGGTCTGGAGTAGGTCATTTATTTTCACCCGATCTAGAAAAATGGTTACAGGAAAAGAATTCATTTGATGAAATCACTTACATTCCACGGTATTCAAATAAGTTAAGTCCCTGTAAAATAATGGTAAAATATATAATGTTAAAAATCAAAATAATCAATAACAATAATAATCAATAAATTGCATTATCTGTAAAATTTGGTTCAATTTTTGATTACCTTCAGTTACATTTGTTTAGGTTTTGCTACCAGGTAAAAAATCTGAAATACGAAAAGATATGTGAAGTCGTTCAATGGCCACATAGTTAAAAAGAAATACGTATTTATTTGTCATGTGAAATGAGAAGGGCTGCGTTCAACCCCAGATCGCGCTTTCGACATAGCCCTTCAGAGTTTTTCGTAGTTTTCTCCGAAGCTCTAGTAAGTACGTGCTAGGACCTCTTAGTAAGACCCAGACGAAGGGCCCATCCCCCACAGTCGGTCTTAATCTAAACGCATCATATCAAATGAAATCTAAATTTAGGTTTTAAAATTATTTAATGTATGATATAAAGTTAGGAGAGTTTGCGCATAATTCAGCACAATTATATATATATATATATATATATATATATATATATATATATATAACGAATATTAATTTTTTGCTAAACTATTACTCAATCCGTATTCTTTGCATTCCCATTACTATTTTGTTGTTATGCTGTAAATAAAAGCAACTGTTGTAATAAAACGAAGCTATTTTGTATGTAGGAGAGATTGCGCTTCATTAAAACTTCAATTGAATTGATAAAAAAAAAAAAAAAAAAGCACTTAAATGACATTGTTGTAAGTTTTTTGTAAACAAATATTTTTTATTAGGAGTGGATATTTCATTTTAATGATTAAAAAAAAAGAAAGAAAGAAAGAAAGAAATCAGGAAAATAAAAGAAATTTTAAATGGATTAAAAAATGTATTTAAAAAAAAAAAAAAAAAAAAAAAAAAAAAAACAATATTATCGAATCAGATTAAAAATAATAATAATAATAATAATAATAATATAATAAAATAAACAAGACTAGATAAAATTAAAAAATGACATAGCTACTTAGATAACATGTTTAATTCAATTCAATACATTTCCTTTTCGTATTAAATGTTTTCTTGTTTATTTGTTATTCTTGTTCATTAAAATCGGCACTGCACTATTGGTGTTGGTTGTTTCAACACGCCCACTTCACTCATTCCCGCCGATTCGCTATATGCGTAATCTCTCCAAGCTTACATTATATAAGATTTAACTTTTTTTTTTTTCCATGGGGCTAGTGATAACTTTGTAATTCTGCATAGTTGCCAACATTTTAATTTATTCCGGAGCATTTTTAGCCCCGAATTTATTTCGCACCACTTTATATAGAGAATTTTTTTTCCCAATAATATAACTAAAATAAGAAAAAATTACTCTTATAAAAAAAGTGGTATGAAATAAAGGCGGGGCTGGAATATTTTTAGCGAATGCTAAAAATATTCCAGAGCAAATTAAAATGTTGGCACCTCTGATTCTTTATAAAATAGTGTAAAATTCAGCTTAAAAAAAAAAAAAAAAGCACTGCAAATTATAATAACAACCTTTAGCTCAAGAATGCTGTTAATGAAGTTTCATTACATTTAACGAGTAAGTAGATCACACGACCTCTAATCAGAATATAATTTTGTATATATTTACTTTTTTTTTTTTTTCACAAGAAGCGACGACTTCAAAATTCATTATAAAATAATGTAAAATTCATTTATAAAAAAAAAAAGATACATATATATATATATATATATATATATTAAAAACACTAAATCTTTTTTAATTCAATAATTAGCATAGACTAATATTGAATCACTTTATGTCCCTACATTGTCATTTCAATGTTAATAGTGAATTTTAACAAATATATATATATATATATATAAATAATAGATAACGTAATAAAATTTAATCTTAAAATTTAGCAATTAATAGAACTAAAACAATAACAGCACACTAAAATATAGAACTGAATTTAACATAGAGGAAAGAATGACACAAAAAGTTGCGATATAGATAAGGAACCAATGAGTTACCATATTAACTAAAAATACTTACGCCGACCTGAAGGATAATAAAAAGGACCATTAAACTTGTGAAAGAGAAAAAAGATAATAAACCACATAATCAATTGGATATAAATGCTTAAAATTAGAAGTATACTTGTCAAGGGGCGCATACTTCATAAAGCAGAGAAAGCTGCAATGATTTCGTAAAACGATATTGCTAATCATAGCAATTTATATCATCACACGCCCCGATCAATGCAGCAAAAAACCCATAAAGAATGAGAAAAAAGTGAAAAATTGAATTAAAACAAAGGATAAATAAATATTAATTAAAATCTTAAAGGAAACCAAATTAATAACATGAAATAAGCAGAGTAACCACATGGAAAACAGTTAACACAAACTGGAAAAATGGTTGATGCCAAAACCTAAATTGAAGTTAAAATAATAGCTCGACAGATATCGATTAATCGAAAATTCTTCAGAACAATTACATTAAAGATAAAATACACAGAGTAAATATTAAATGATAATGTTAAAATTAATACTAGTAGAGTTAAATTAAATCGTACCAAAAATATTAATAATTAAATCGTTTAAGATAAGGACTGAAGAATGAAGGTTAAAGACTACTAAGTACAAGCGCCATCTTTCGGTTAGCTATAATAACATTAAGTCAGTTATATAAGATGTATTGACTGAAAGATTAAGATAATTTAGAAGTATTAACAGCAAGATTAAGATAATTTTTAAGATTTTTATTTAAGATGTATTGACTGAAAGATTAAGATAATTTAGAAGTATTAACAGCAAGATTAAGATAATTTTTAAGATTTTTATTTTGAAGTCAAATTATTAAGTGTTAAGTTTTAAGAAGACATAATTACAAGCAATAATGCCAAAGAGCACAACTATAAGGATAAGCATTATAATGCGGTCATCATAAATTAAAATTTAAATTTAAAATTTAAAAGTTTTTTTTTTTTTAATTAATATTTATAAGATTTTTTTTTGTTATGAAAATAGATGGATTGTTCAAACGTAACAAGGGAAGCCTCAAGTAGCCAGAAGCACATTGTAAAATTTAATGATAAAAGAGTTCAAAATACATAGTATCAACCAGAAAAAATAAAAGAGTTCAAAATACATAGAATCAACCAGAAAAAATAAGAATGTATCTTACAGCAATTCCCCCACTTTTTTTTTTTTTTTTTTTTTTTTAATAAATTTTATTCAGCATCAAACCCTCCCAGCCAACCAGCCAAACAACACCACCCTTCCTCCTTAATCAAACTTCTGCCCATATATATATATGTATATATGCATAAATTTTATGATACATATAATTATAACAAAAATTAATTGTGGAATTAGGTAATTTTAGCACTTTCTGAAAATGTATTTACACTATATGTAGATTACATTAATAATTTTGCCAAATTGATTTTTCCTAAAATAATGACAGGCATTATTGGTATAAAAACAAATAGGAATATCATTTAAAAAGTACTCATTGCTTAAAATGCTTTAAATATACTTAAATTATCTCCGTTAAAATATATTGGAAGAACTTGCGAATTTATATAATTTTACATATATTTGTCAAACTATTTATTTTTACTTTGACTGTAAATTAATTATTTCCTATAGCATGCCATTTTGTAATTAGGGACAGAAGAGGCTGGTCAAACTATTGATTTATTATTGTTGCAGCTTTGAGACATACCACCATCCAGCATTGTTTCGAACTCAACTTCAATGGAGATTTAATAATTAATCAAAGTGCTGCTTTTAAATATGGCGTATAATTCCTATTTAATACCATCATTTAAGTTAAATAACACGAACTTCACAAATAAGTACTTTGGAAGTTTGGATATTTCCTCATGAGGACGGACCACTAACCTTAATAACAGATTAAGAGTGATTCGAATTCAAGCATCGAAGTGATTATCATTGCTTGATTGTTTAATTATAATGCGGGAAGTTTGAAAGATTTAAAAAAAGTTTTAATATTTTGATTGTAATAGAGATTAAATTTGAATGGATTATTTCATGAATAAAGGTTTTGGCAGTCGTGTCGATGCAATTAGAATAATTGTTTTCTTAAAATAGTTTTATTCAATAAATTTGATTGCGATGAATAAATGTTTGGCATATGTTATTAAATTAAGATTTTAAATATTATGCTAAAATAATAACATGTCTTACTAATGTAACGTTGAACAGAAATACAAATATTTACACAACGTTGAGTAACGCTAACGTAAAACTATTAAACGAAAACTGCAGTTTCGGCAGCGTAAAACGTACCGTCATCAAGGCAAAATGACGAGGTGGATTATTACTCTTATGTAAAGATAAGAAAGCTAATTTTAGAGTCGGAATAGCTGTCAATAGGAATTTAAGAAAGTTATTAGCCAATAGGAATTCGGAATTAGAAAATCAAGAATATGTGGATTTTATGAAATATTTCCAACAATTCTAAAAAAGGGGTACAGCAAAATCACTATTAATGATATTTTTATAGATATGGAAAACTTCTAGAAAATCGAGTTCATGTAAATGTTTAGACCGATAGATTATGTTAGCTGAATTAAAGTTGAAAGTATGGTTATTCTCCCAACAATGCTTAGTAATGGCCGATTTCTTTATTTCTTCTTTCTGAATATAATCCACCTATTCTTTAAGACGGAATTATTTAAGTTGACATTTTGTTTGATCAATATATGGTTGCCCACACTGACAAGGAATACTATATATACCCCAAGAGCTGTACCACCTCTCTCGGATTGTTGGAAATATTATATAAAATCCACATATTCTCGATTTTTACATGGTTTTCCAATCCCAAATTAGTATTGGCTAACACCTTCAGTTTCTTAAATTCCTGTTGGCTGCTATTTTGACTCTAAAATTCGCTTCCTTATCTATATATAAAAGCAATAATCCACCTCGTCATTCTGAACTGATGACGATACGCTTTACGCTACCGAAACTGCAGTTGGCCCACCAGCGGCCGAGCTGTTCTGCGCTCAAAGCTGGTAGATGGGAGGTGCCGGGTTCGATCCCAGGTCGCGCTCATCGACCTAGCCGTTCGGAGTTTTCCGTGGTTTCCTCCGAAACTTGCGTAAATACGGGCTAGGACCCCTTAGAAAGACCCCCACGGAGGGCATTCCCCCTCTAGGCCTAGGACACATCAGGAGTCAATCGGCCTTAAATCCTACAACCAACCAACCGAAACTGCAGTTTGCGTTTTATATTTTTAAATTGGTGTTTTTCAATGCTGTGTAAATATTTGTATGTCTTATTAGTATCATAAAAAAGACGTGTATCATTGAAATATTATCCAGGCATAAAATGTTGATGAATGAAAACTTACCATATACTTAGATGGTAAGCGAACACCATAAATTGCGAAATACATACAGCAGTTTTATCGAATCGAAATCGTCTAATATCTGTCAGAAAAAGGCCCGCATAAAATCAGCATTGCTGTCACTAGAAAAGAAAATCAATTCACAAAAGTCCATTTCTGTTTAAATTCAGCATAAAATAAAAAAAAATTGCAATACTTAGATACCTTCACTGTGTACTGTAAAAATATTCTGTAAATTTACTGTAACGTTTATCCAGAGTCTCTATAATTTGTATTAATTCTTAGTTAAAAATACATAAATCGAGATTCTTAGTCTTTAATCTGTATTTTTATCTATTTTTATTATTTAACCCCTTCACTGCCCTGGGCGTATATATACGTTTATCTGAAGTTCGTTCCTTTGTATTGTACTGTTACCATGAAAGCTGATGACACGTTTTGACAATGTAATAAAATAACTCTGAAAGTGATCTTGACAGTGTTTTCGAAAGATTTACTCATTTCAGAGTTGAAAGAGAATGGTGAAACTTTGAACCGAATCTTATAAATTTTCGTCGGCGGGTAAGGGGTTAATTTATCAGTAAAAATTAAAAATTAATGTTTCTACTTTAAAAAAAGCATTCTAAATCACACATATATTCTCTCGAATAATTAAGTAAATTAATATTTGCCATTAAAACATTTATAAAAAATAGATTTTATAACATCTCCGTTTATTTTTATCTCTGTAATTTTATATAGGACTTAATATAACTGATTACCCGTATTTTTATTTATTTATTTATTATTTTGTTTTATTTTATTTATTTATTTAATTTAATTTAATGTAATTTAATTTTTAACAGTATGCATTTAAGGCTATTTATCTTAGCCTGATAAAGAGTGGTGCTTAACTATTTTGTCCCGAAACAATTATTGAGTGTTTTCTAATTGTCATATTTGCTTGCAAAGATTCTATTAATTGTAATTTAAAACCAGAACTCCGGTGCATTTTACTGTAATAAAATAAATTATTTATCCAATTTATCATCGTTAAAATATATTTAAAGTACGTTACGTTACGAATAAAAATATTTTAAGACGGTTAATTTTATTAAATTTCTGTAAAACCAATCATCTCTACTTTGACTGCAAATCAGTCTTATGCCAGTTTTCATGCCAGTTATTGTTCTTATACCATGCCAATTATTGGGAACAGAAGAGGAAAGTTGGACTATTGATTTATTTAGTTTTGAAACAAACTATCATTCTGCATTGTTTCAAACTCAGCTTCGTTCGAGATTTAGTAAGTTACTCAAAGTGCTGCTTTTAAATATGGCACACAATTCCTACTTAATGTCATAATTTAAATTTAGTAACGCCGACTTCACAAATCAGTACTTTAGAAGTTTGGATGTTTCTTTATGAAAACGGACCAGTAACCTTAATAACAGATTAAGAGTGATTCAAATTCACGCTTTGAAGTTATTATTATTGTTTGCTTGCTCAATTAAAGTGCAGAAACAGTGAAAGATTAAATATATATATATATATATATATATATATAATAATTTAATTGTAATGGAGGTAAAATTTGAATGAATTATATCGTGAATAAGATTTTGGTAGCTATGTCGATGCAATTAGAATAACTGTTTTCTTAAAATAGTTTTTATATATTTGATTGTGGTAAATTAACGGTTAGGACATATTCTTTAATAAACTATGCTCTGTTTTCAAAATGTATAGATGAAATAATGTTCAATAATTATTTTAAGGAAAATCATTAAATACATTTTGTGATATTTTTTTAGCCTATTTTTGTTTTAAACTCGATTAAAATATTACAAGAGTTTGATATTGCTACCATTCGAAAATCTGCACTGAGAAAAAATTCTGTGACTGACATTTAGAAATTAAATTGTGGCTCAGAAAAAACAGTTCCATATCGTCCTTATAAATTCTAGTCCCGTTTGATAGCAAGTTCTAAAAACCTCTTTTAGCAATCTTGAGCGTTTTATCTATATTATCGAGGGCAAACTTATTTAAAAATTTCTTCAAATAAATGCGAACGCAAGAAAGGCGTTTTAGCAACTATAATTCGAGTTTATGACCCAGTTCTAGGAAATGAAACAAATTCCTCGCTTTACAAAGTATTTATAGTATTCATAATATTGTTTCATTATCAAAAAAGTACAAATTATAAATTCTCGATCATTTCGTCTATTCAGTTTATAGGTTTACTTTATACGCATAGATCGGAAATCTATATTTCTGTTGAGAAACTGACTACTTATTCGTTCTAGATGAAAGCGGTATATTTTTTCCCTCAGTGTATATTTAAAATTTCTCATAAAATATATTTACTTTTAAAATATCATTTCATTCCAAATAGAAAATTCTAATAGTAATTTTCTAACTGTCTATTTTTTACTATCCGTTACAGCTATCAACTTTGTGTATGTAACATCAGAATTTTATTCCAAAGGACGCTGTAGTCATGCTCCTGTAACAGTATATAGTTTTTTTTTTTTTTTTTTTTTTTTGTAAAAATAAGCATTTGTTCCAATAATCTAATTTAAGTCGTTGGAAAGATATTTAAATTTATCCAGATGTGAGATTGAATCCCCTATTTGCAAATTCTATAAAATGAATGCTGAATAAAGTTTTCATTTCAAAACTGAAAAAGAATCATATTATATATTATGTTTTCAAAATATTTCAACATAAAACAACTTATTATTCTGATTGCAAGCAAATTAATGCATGTACGATTACCAACTATAATATCATCAACTAAGCATATGCAGAATACTGACAGTCCTAGAGCTAATTAAGGTACCCCATTCCACCTCTCACAGAGTACATCAAGTGCATCATTTAACTGAACTACTAACTACTTAAATGAATGAACTGGTTGATAGGTTAAGTTCAGGTGTGGCTCTAACACGGATTCACGCTGTCATTTACATATCTCATGACTTGAGTTTAGCTTCCTGAGTGAACAACCAACTGATCGCCGTGTTACCATTTGCTTCACTCTGAAATACAAGTAGGGAAAATTTGAACTGCTAATTTACAGCATACATTTAAATTGCTTTTTAATGAAGACTCTAATGCTAATCTAGCAAATTAATGCTGAAACGCATGGATTTAAATGATTTACTTTAAATATTCATAAGTTTGGTAATTAAAGATTCATAGTAAATGTTTTTAATAATATTTAAGTTGTTTCTGTTTATATGTAATATTCTAGAAAATAGTTATGTGTTTTTAATTTCCATTGTTAATTTAGGAGGTATTTTTTTTTTATATTATCCTGTTGTATTAGGATTGATAAATAATTACATTTAGAGTGTAAAAAAGTTTTTTTTTCAAAAAGGTAATATGGACCAAGCGAGTAATATGGAATAGTTATGAAAGGAAATATGAAATATCCATTTCCTTAAATGATAATAAGAAATAGGGTAGTATTTTTACAGAAAATCGGGAATAATTGCAATATAAACATTTTATTTTAAAATTGTTATTTAAAGTAAACAGAACTGAAAAAATTATCAACATTTGAAGTTTTACGAAAATTGCAAAAAATATGGAATAGTTGGTATTTCTTATTGCCTGAATCGCCATCGAAAATAAATCAACCTCAACTATCTGTTGGTATAAATAAGTTCATGGGAATCAGATGAATAACTAACTCAGCTTCCCTACCTGAAATAACACTAGGTTTGCACTCATTTTACTGCTTCGTAAAAAGATTACAGAATTCGTGATACTTGCCTCCAAAAAATCTTAATCTTTATAAACTAAATACGTTATGTGACATAAAACTGCTCTTCTCGCTGACACAAAGGGAACTACCATTCATATTTAAAGGCCACTGAAAACATGTCACGTGCTTCTGATAGGTTACATCTCCATACAGGGTAACATATTACGATATTCCATTTCGCTCGACTATTCCATATTCCCCATCGTTCCCCACATGCATATTGCATATAACTATAATAATACGGATATAAGTTGATGTAAATAGATTGAAAGAATAATTAATGATGAGCTTCAATATTAAATAAATAATAAATAAATAAATTTTTTTATTAAGTGCATTATTCAAAGTTTCATTGCTTAAAAATTTTGGTTTGTCTGTTGATATAAATAAAATATTATATTACAAAATTCTTAAATCATAAGTTTAAATTTCTCACAAAATAAAGTAAATTTTTACATCAGGTAAAGCATTACATACGTAAAGCATTAAACTTCAAAAATAAGTCTAAAATCTAACGGAATTTTTCAAACACGCATGTTTATTTTACTTGTAATAAATGTTTCTGAATTCAAATACATTGTACTAACAGTTTACATTTTCTTCTATTTTAGGTAAGTCCTTTGATGTATTTTATGTGAAAATATTATATTGAATGAAACAGGTAAATTTATTTTTCTTTGAAATATTTAGTTTTTGATGTGGTATTTATTTGATATTAAATGATAAATATTTATTCAAATAAATAACGACAAATCTCCTTTTTTTTTTTTTTTTTTTTTTTTTTTTTTTTTAATTATTATTTAACGGTGGATTGGATTCTCGATTTCGAGATATTTTCATATAACCCTTTTTAAATAGAATGCCCATTTTAATTCAAAATTCAAGGAACTCTGGCAATCTTTCTTACTACTACTGATTTATAATAATAAATCAATATCTTTATCAATTTTTATCACATTTTATTATTATTAATTACTATTTGTTTAACTATTTAAAAAAATAATAATAATAATTTTTATATCATTGTAAACACTTAAAATACATTTTTAAAAGAATAATGATCGAGATTAATGTGTTTTTAATATTAAAGTTTAAAATAAGTTTTACAATGTTTCAACTATCTCCCATCATTCCAAAAATAAAATTAATTAAAATATTAATTAAAATAAACGACGCATAACACAAAAGTAAGGACTAATAAAAATGGAATCATAATATGTTATTTTATCTTTAAAAACGATTTATGTAAAAAGTTTGCAAGCACTTGTTTTAACACTGCGTATTTAAATATAAATAAAGATAAAGTTATACATACGCTATGTTCTCTTTAAGGTAATCAATCATAGATTAGGTTTGTTTCAAGAAATTTTAGAAAATATAAAATTATCGCCACAGATTTGTTTTTTATGTCATTTTGTTGCCTGATTTGAATAAATTAAACAATATTAGATAAAATTGAAATGAAGTATATTTGATGAGTATCCTGAATTAAAGTACTTCTAAAGGATATTTAATTAAACAAATCAATTAAAATAAAGCAATGGATGGTAAAGTATTTTTGACATTTTGAAGAAATGAAGATTACACTTGCTTGTAAAAAATAAAAGCAAAAATACTGTGATATATATATATATATATATATTTTTTTTTTTTTTAGGATTTTTTTTCCTTTTTATGTTTCTATTAATCTAAAAATTAGATATATAAACTAGATATTTAAAAAAAAAAAAAAAGTGTAATTTTTTTTTTTTAAATATCTTTTGATGGATAACAATGTACAAGCCTTTATAGACATTTTTATTTGTCTAGCTGAAACTTTTTGAGAAATATTAAATGTTTTAATGACTAAATTCTTTTTTCTTTTTTTTTTTTTTTTTTTTTTTATGAAAAATCATAAAAATACATTGAAATTTCCATGGTTTTTTTTTTTTTTTTTTTTTTTTTTTTTTTTTATAGTCTTAAAAATTTCTAACTTTTATATAAATATTAATGAAAAAGTTTCTTAATAATACATATAACTCAGTTTAAAAAATAAATCAATTTAAACTTTTAACCCCTCACTCCAAATTCAATATTTCTTCCCTTTTCGCTAAAAATATTTTATTCCATGACATTTGAAACAGAAATCTTGAGAATCAATTCTTTTCTCCAGATTAATTCTCGCAACATTTGATGCAGTGAAGAGAAAAATATAAAGAGATGGTAAACAGATGTCCCACACATTCTAACATCGCCCAGTTTTCCTTTTCCTACCTCCAGTATTGCATAGAATCGATTAATCGATGTCCGATCTCAGATGACTTCCGCTGTCTTGTTTTCATTTATTCTTTTTAACTTGAGATAAATTGTTTGATCGTTAACAAGCGAAGCTTTTAATAAACTTTTGTAAATAACCCATTAATGTCATCATCAATGTCTTAAGTGATGATTTGAAAATTGTTAGCGCAATCTGGAAGAAATCATTTTAGAGTAATTTACAGATTTCGATTTAATGGGACAAAGAAGGATAAAAATCATTAAAATCGATGGAAGTAACAATATACAAATAGTTAATATTAAATAAATGAATCTATATAATACTTTTAAAATAATATCATTATACAGTTCCTCAAATATTACTTGAAAGTTTTTACAAAAAATTAAAAGTTTTAATTTATTTTTCTTGATTCATTATTTCGGGAATAAAAGATTACTTATAATGTTCCATGCGAATTTGTTTTTATCCAATTCTTTAAAAAATTAGCATAAATGTTAACAAGTGTATTTGTCACAAAACTGGGTATCCATTTTGAAAAGAAATTATTACCTTTATTAAGAACCCTCAAATTAAATCGCAAGCCAAAAATTCATGAAAAATTCAAATTTCACATTTTTTTTTCTTTGTAACTAATTCTGTAATTGAAATATCAAAAATTAAATACCTAGCTGTATTCAGTTATAAACAAAAAACGCATGAGGAAAAAATTGAAGACTTAACATAATTTAGAATTTGCATGGAGCATTTGGAAATTAGGCATTATTTTGAATTGTTTTTTCCATAAAGAATTCTTTCGATCTCAAAAATTACTTAATATCCTTTAGAATATGCTCTTGGGATAAAAAAAATAATAGAATTCATAAATTACATTACTTTAGAAGGAATAGAATATAAAACATGAGTAATTAATTTCAACATTCCTTTCACTCTTAAACTGAAGTGATATTTTTAAAAGTATGTACTTATATTGAATTCTCGGTCATAAATGATTTATCAGTTCAATTACATAATTTTGCCTAGAATGATGTATTCTGTTAAGTTAAATCTTAAGAAATTATTTTCTTTGCTTTTAGATTAAAACTTTCAAATTATCTCATTAACGTCATGAAGATAGTCGTAGGTAATGATTTGAAAATTATTACTGTAGTCTGGATGAAATCATTTTTGAATTATTTTATTATTTCGATTTAAACTGGTGTGTATGTTTATGAAATTCTCAGTCAAAACTGATTTATCAGTTCAATTACATGATTTTTCATGGAATGTTTTATTCTGTTAAATTAAATCATAAGAAATTATTTTGTTTGCTTTTAGTTTAAAACATTCAAAATATCTCATTAACGTCATTAAGAATGTCTGAGGGGATGATCTGAAAATTGTTGTCATAATCTGGTAGATACCACTTTAGAATAATGTTCATATTTCGATTTAAACTGGATTGGAGTGTGTATGTACATGAAATTCTCGGTCAAAACTGATTTATCATTTCAATTACATAATTTTGGATAGAACGATTTATTCTGTTAAATTAAATTTTAAGAAATTATTTTCTTTGCTTTTAGATTAAAACTTCCAAAATATTTCATTAACGTCATCATGAATCTCTTAGGTGATGATTTGAAATTGTTACTGTAATCTCGAAGAAATCATTTTCGATTAATTTACAGATTTCTATTTAAGCTGGAATAACGTATGTATGTACATGAAATTCTTGGCCAAAAAGGATTTTTAGTTCCATTAGCTAATTTTAGATAAAATGATTTGTTGGTTGCATTTTGTAATTTTTAATATATATATATTTGGTCAAGTAAAATAATTATAACAAGTTATTAAAACATAGAACTAATTTTGAGTAAAATTTTCATTAATAAATTCCCATTAGTTTAATTATGATGACAAAAAATTTTCACAAAATTCATTTACAAAATTTATTTGAATCTGTTTGAATTAATATATATATATTTTTTTTAAAATTAATTTTGCTATTATTTCTATATGTTTTTATAAATAAAATATTTTAACCATTTTGTTGTTGTTAGAACTGAAAAAAAAAAAAAAAAAAGAAAAAAAAAGAAAGTCGTTAAATTTATTTTGTTAATTTAAAGGGAACTCTTACTCTAACACATTTAAACAGAAATTTGCTTCCACCTAAATAACTAAGAGTACAAACTTTCAACAAACAGTTCTATGGTCTGATATTTTCTAAAAACTAAATTTTTCTAAAAAACTAAATTTTGTAATATTCTTCCATACTTTGAACATGCTCTCTTTTTAAATGTAAATAAATAAATTGCAGAAATATGCGTGTGGTTTCTCTCTGTACTTTTTACGTAAAAAAAAAAAAAAGTACTTGCACCTTTTCCGAAGACGTTTTCTTCCAAAGAATTCAAAATATTCTCTCCGAATGTTTCCAGCAGTAGTTAGGTAAACAGTGTGTGAGTTCTTAAGAGCAATTCAGTTTCTGTTTATCGATATTGCTTGCCATCGATTTAATCAAACCTCGATTACGTTTCTGCCCATTTTCCTCTTGTATCGGCGGAAAGATATTATTTCGTTCGTAGTTTTCGGAAATGCGAAGTATTTTTCATAAATTTATGCAAGCATAAATCCGGATGATGTATTCTTCAGAGTGTACTTTACCGTATGCGATTCTAAACGTCTACCCATTTGGTATTTTATTTGAAGAAATAAATACTGTAATTTCAGATTTACAAATATTTCAATCAAACATCCAAATAGCTATCTATATACAACAATTTAATGAATAAATATTATGCATTAAAAAAATGAATTCTTACCATAAATCTCAATAATAATGAAAGATCGATAAATTTTAAAGAAGGAAGAAAACATATATATATATATAGATATATAGATATATATAGGGTAGGTGCTCCAGTGATTGGCATGCTCCAGTAATTGACATCTATCCCGAAATAATTAATAAATAATAAAAATAATAAAATCAAAGAAAATATATATATATATATAGATATATAGATATATATAGGGTAGGTGCTCCAGTGATTGGCATGCTCCAGTAATTGACATCTATCCCGAAATAATTAATAAATAATAAAAATAATAAAATCATATATTTTACATATAAGAATTTTAACATTTTATGTCAAACACTGGAGCATAGGGTGCTAATAACTGGTAAAATGAACAACTAGCAGTGTCAAACACTGGAACATAGGGTGCCAATTACTAATAAAATGAAAAACTGGCAGTGTCAATTACTGGAACATTGAGTGGGTGTCAAATAAAAATTCATAAAAAAAAAATAATTGTTATCAAATGTATATATTTTAATATATATGTGATTCTGAATGTCTTTCATGCCATATGCACTAACTTAAGATTTCTAAAAATATTTTCTGATGACTAGAACAGTAGAAACATCAGAGATTGTTCTAAAAGTGTCAATCACTGGTGCACTTACTCTCTCTGTATATATATTCTTTATGATTTTTTTTTCATTTAATTTAATCCATATTAAAATATCTTTTGATGACTTTACATTAGTTTTGGCTTTTAAAACTGCATCTATTTCATGCAAAGTACGAAAATATTAATTTTCTGTAGTATCCAATATTGTTTTACTTAATACTAAACACTTACACGAATAGCATCTTATAAAATCACTACGATCAAATTTTACATTTTTAAACATTAATTTGTATTCAACTTAGATAAACGATATTATTTGTACAATATTTTGGAAATTACCTTGTTTAAAATGAAAGTAAAAAAAAAAAAAAAAGAGAGAGAGAGAGAGAGAGAGAGAAAGAAAGCATATTTCATATATTATGTCAGAAAATTAAATATTAAAATTATTTGTAAAATCTAAAGTATTAAAAAATATTAAACTTTCAAATAAAAATGTCCATTATAAAAACTTTGTGAATATTTTAATAATTAGATTGTTATGGATAACCTTATTTATTTAACAATTATTGTGGTAAATTATATGACAAACTGTTTATATTTCCATTTTATATTTAAAAAGTTAAAACAAACGAAAAAATATCTTATTGTTTCCTTATAATTAACAATTACTGTATTTTGAAGCAGAAAGGAAACTGACATTAATTTACTTTTCATCCGAATAAATTAAAATCCTAATAATCCATTCACATTTTTTTCTCGAGTAAGTTCTTAGAAGCATAAAGATAACATAAGTGTTGAGGAGAAGCAAAAAAATTGGAGAAGAAAACTTGAAATAGCATTATTAACAGCGTTCTTAAAGTCATAAAGATGTCATGATAAAAAGATTCTATCAAATTTTAGTTTCTTCGTAATAGATTTTTCTTTAGAAGTTGAGGAGATTCTGAAAGAAAAGGGAATAGATTTTAATAATCTTATAATATATTATTTAAGTGATCTGAAAAAAAAAAAGAAATATAGTCTCACAAAAACATAATACTAATGTTTTATTAATATTAAAAAGTACTTTAATAATAATAAGAAAAAAATATATTAAAATATTATTAAATTAAAAAGGTTCGTTTCATAACAATAATTATAGTAATAAATAGCTAACAATAAATAGATATAAATGTTTTGTTTTTATAATATTATACTCCTTACAGTTGGAATGCAATCTCATACAAGAAAATTACTCAGTTTTTATTTCCCTTAACAACTACTTTATTGAAAAGAATAAAAGGTATTAAATTAGTTTTTATCAGAATAATTTAAAATCATTGTAATAGATTCCACGGAATATTTTTTTTAAATATGTATGTGGTATAGAAAAGAAAGATGAAAGAAGAAAGAATAAAATTTCAATTCTTATCAAGCGGTATTTTATCTCTTAAAATGCTCTTGTATAAAATAAATTTGAATTTATTTTAAATTATCCGAACTTTATTTTTGGCGCACCAGCGGACAAGTGGTCCTGCGCTCATAGCTAGTAGACGTGAGGTGTCAGGTTCGATCCCGGGTCGCGTTCGTCGGCCCAGCCGTTCGGAGTTTTCCGTGATTTTCTCCGAAACTTGCGTAAATACGGGCTAGGACCCCTTAGAAAGACCTCTATGGAAGGCACTCCACTTCAGGCCTAGGACCCTAAGGCAGTCAATCGATCTTATTCCCAAACACCAACACCCAACTTTATTTATTCGTATTCAGGCGACTGTCGACTCTCGAAATGTCAGAATTGGATTAAAAATTTGATATTTCAAATTTTTTTTAAATATGTAACTACATAAGAGTAGTAATGTGGGGCAAAAACAACTTTTCAAATATAGTCATTTTGTGCTAAGTTTTAAGCATTTATATTTGCATACAAGTATTGAATTTGTTGTGAAATGAGAACGTTATTCATAATTTTCTCGAAACTAACTTTTACGAAGTTGCGTCATATTTAAAATGTTCCTCACGCCTTACTTTTTGTTGAATCTTCGAAAAACTTCATTTAGTGGTTTTTTATATATCTTAGCGCAAAACTTAATTGTAAATATCGACTTTTTGTTTTGTTTTTTTAACTTTAAAATTTTGAAAAAAAAAAAAAAAAAATCAATTGAGGTAGTGAATCAACGAATGCTTTGCCAGCTTCGCTGGTCACTATATTTAAAGGGGACTAATGTGCAAGTTGCACCGAACGAACAATCTATTTCTTTCAACGAAAATGCCTACTAACCCTGGACGATAGGTCTAATATATCGTATCATATTATGTATCGTATTTCTCATAATATAACTCAATACTTATTTCGCTTCTTCTTCGACTCGTTTTAATACGCATTCTTTATATGCATGAGCAGCCCCCGAAAAACAAAAACATTAAATCATGAAATTCATTTTTTTACTTATTTTTATTTCATATTATTTCATGCGCACTTTTTATTTCCTAATTCAAAATTGCAAAAACAGAATTTAGTTTAGGACGGAGTACTATTAGTTTTTTTTTTTTTTTTTTTTTCTCTTTTTTCAAATTATAACATCGCTTTTAAATTATTCAATTATATTTTCGATAAATTTTAGATTTCGATAAATGTCCAACTATCGAAATCGACAACGCAAAAATCCCAGATTGAGACTAATAGGCCCTCAGTCCTAAAAAAAAAAGTTTTGGGACGATTTTAAAAAAACTGGAATTTTTTTTCTTTTATCTTTCTTTTCTTTCTTTTTTTTTCTTTCATAATTTTTATTGTTAGAATAAATGTCAACAAACTTTTGTTAAAATCATCTAAATCTACCTGTAAAAAAAAAAAAAATAAATAAATAAATAAAAATTGACAGTCCTAGCCGAAAATTAATTAACAAGGAGCATCTTGTAATTTAACGATTAATTAATAATATTAATTACCATCTTAATTAATTATAATATTAATGCTAGTTTTAATACGGTATTTCTCTTCAAAAAATAATACAGTATGAAACTGTAACTTTTTGTAGCAGTAGAGTTATAATTGTAGATTTCGTTTTTGAAAGTTCGCCGTCTTAGAATTATAGAAAAATTTATATTATGTTTAAGCTTTTGAAAAAAAAAAGTATACATATATAACTAATATTCTTAATTAATTACAATAAAAAAATCTGGAAAGTTATTAATGTAGCAAAACTTTTCTAATATTATTTCATGATACTTAAAATAATTTATGCTTTATATTTTAACATGTAGCTTATATTAAATTGCTCCTAGAAAACGTTCTACGGAATGAATTATTATCTTTACGATAGCTAAATATTTTCATTACTTTTAAAATGATAAATTATTCAAAAATTTATTTTTATTTATTTATTTATTGTTCAAACTTGCGCATTTTTAAAAAATACTTTAACTTAAGAGATTTCTACATAAATAATGCATGCTATAGAACTCAGTTTTGGGAGCATTTTAATGTAAGTGATATGTTAACCACTTGACCGCTTTGCAAAAAGGCAAAAGTGTAATATTATTTTGACTGTACAGTTTTAAAATATATTAAATAGAAGATTATAGAATCTTATCATTAAAAACATAACTATATACATGAAGGTAAATCTTATGACTGTTACATACCTGGTGTCCCATAATTCTTTAGACAATTTAAAGAATCATAAAAATTGAAGAAATTCGTAAAATTGAATGCGGTTTGGAAAAATTTTCTTCTCGTAATGGGGGAATTTTTTAATAATAATAATAATAATAGTAATAAAAAGTACCATCGCTTGTGCTCGCATAACAATTCCCTATAGTTTTAACATAAGAAATTATTCCTACACGGTAAATATTACTTCTATAAAATTCAAAAATTCAAACTACATAACAAAATGCAACCAACATAATTGCTTTTTTTTATTCTATTCTATTTCTTAAAACAATTTTTATAGATGCCACACGCACCACATAAATTTTAAATTTTACATCTACTTTTTAAGCTAGCACGCGATCATGGATCATGTTTTATATAAAAATTAAATCATTAAATTCATTTTTTTTACTTATTTTTATTTCATTTTGCACGCGCACTTTTTATTTTCTAATTCAAAATTATTTAAAAAAAAAAAAAAAAAAAAAAAACTTTTTCGATAGTGTTTGTTTCGATACTGATTACTTTTAATTTTCTTTTCTTTTCTTTTTTTTCTCCCCTCCCTCCCAATATATATATATATATATATATATATATATATATATATATTAATGAAATTCTGGCGAAAGCAGAATTTAGTTTAAGACGGAGGATTATTAGTTTTTTTTTTTTTTTTTTTTTCAAATTATAACATTGCTTTCAAATTATTCAATTATATTTTAGATAAATTTTAGATTTCGATAAATGTCATCGAAAAATGACACCGCAAAAATCCCAGATTGAGACTAATAGTCCTCGGTCCTAAAAAAAAGTTAAATTTTTGTCGATAAAGGGCGTAACGAGAAATATGCAAAATAGAATCCTATAAACTGCAAGGTTTTGCAATTTCAACACGTCAGTTCTTACTTTTCTCTCCTATTTGTGAATACACAATATTTTAATCGCGATGTTGGCTTATGGATAAAGCATTGTTATTGAAGATGTTTTCCTCATCTGAGAATCGCTGACTGAAGCCGCAGTTGTAATTCGGCGTTGTAATTCGTTTACAAACTGTAATTTGTGGTGATGACGGACACATAGTGTTGATAAACTTTCATAGCATGCATTTTTCAACAAGTTCTATGAAACCAATTTAGGCCCTATAAAAATTATTATATTTATTCGATAATCAATCAATAGAAAAATTCTTTATTCC
Source organism: Salticus scenicus (assembly GCA_963930645.1). Lineage (NCBI taxonomy): Eukaryota > Metazoa > Arthropoda > Arachnida > Araneae > Salticidae > Salticus > Salticus scenicus. The sequence continues at coordinate 70,545,595 of OZ005659.1, forward strand.
AAATAGTAAACAAAAGGGCCTACCTTGAATCATCGAGGGAGTGAAGATTCTTCAAGGCAGAGCGTGAACATATGTTGAATAAAACAGTATCCAAAAGAAACGAGGAGAAATCGTTTTGCTTTATCCTTTAATTTTACACACAAAAAAAGATTATTTTCTAGAGACGGAGATACAACCGTCCGTCTACACTAATTTTCAAAACCATACTAACAAAAAACGCATGGTAACAACACATCTGCAAAATAAAAAAAAAAAGGTTAGTAATAAAAGTTCAAATCTTAAGTGTTCTATGAATCATGAGTCTGGTTAATCAAAAATAGGGGCATTTGTTCGAGAAACGTAGTATAGGTGTTATATATTTGTAAATATTTAAATGCAAATAGATAGAATTTTTCATGAAAATGTGTAATTTATTCACGTACAGTGACCTCTATCGACGAAAATTTTAACTATTATTTTTTACTTTACCAAAAAAGAAAAATCCCTCTTCACGAGATTAATTTTTCGCAAACTGCGTTCAGGTTTATAAATTCCTTCATTTTTTTTTAATAAGTTTTTAAAATAGCTACAGACTTATAGAACAAACAGTATAATACACTTCAATACAAGCAATTTTTTTTTTAATTAGGTTAACTTTAATTTTAAGTTTACTGCTGTTAAAACAATAGCCCAGTGGACGGATATATCCGGCCATGGTTGTCAGAAGGTCAGAAGGCCCAAAATAATTATCTTTCGGGTCGTTAAGTAAAACTGAAACATTTGCCATATTTTTTAATTGTAAATAACTAAGAGCATGATTTTCGAAATTTCCTTTCAAAATTTCTGAAATCCTAAACAAGCCTAAAACATCATACCAAGATTTCTGTAACTTTCATTAGACTTAAAAAACTTGTGATCATTCGAAAGAGATTAAGTTTTTACCTTTACAATAGCATTTTAAAAGGTATAATGCCCTTTATATAGAGAAACTTTTTTTTTTTTTTTTATCATAAAGATTTCTAGGGAAAATGACGTTTTGTCGTAATTTAATTAATAATAAATTTTGAATAAGCTGCAAAGGATTTGAATATTCTGATAAATGCATATCGACCGACAGGTGGTGGTGATGGTGCTGTGCTGAAATTTTCTCCGAGAGCGGGAAGGCGATTTCACAGCGTCAGTAGCAGATAAATTCACAAAACGTGACAGTTCAGATGGCAATTGTGGAAAATAACGTTGTTTTGATTTGGGTGTACATTGGCCAAAACACGACGCTGCAGTTACTCCTCTTTTGCAATTTTCCGTACGGCTACATCTCAGTTTTATTGGTAAAATACACAAATCTGCATGTGTAAAATTTTTAACTTTGCATAGCTAGGCCTAATTATTTGTTCGTGTTAACAGGTAGAAAGCGCTCTTATCTGTAATAGTATAGAAAAATGTTTTGTGATGACAAAAATATAATAATAATAATAAAAAAACTTACAGTTACATAAATATAGTGCAAGAAAGACAAGGAAAAAAGAGCAGGAGAAACTTGAATTCTTATTATTAATCTATTTTCTAAAATATAATAAAGCTGTTTTTACAATAAAGTAGTATATCAAAGTTTAGTTTCTTACACATATATAAAGGTCTTTAAGAAGATAAAATAAATATTAGTTTTCTTATTATATATATTTTCCATTAGTTATTTCATAGAATATATAGGCAAAGTATGAAATTTTTCCTCTATTATATACTTTAACTGACTTGTCTAATTCATGAAATACCTAGTTATTCTATGAAATAACTGAATTATACACTTTAACGGTAACATATGTGTGTGTAAGAATAAAAACACGTTTACATATATGACTAACATATATACATATATAATTTATTGATACGCACATTTTAATAAAATCTCTTATATTCGTATATACAACAATAATCGACTCAAATGAAAAATATTAAATGGTTTTGCTGTTTAAAATATAAATATACTTTATCAGTTTTAATATAATGTTATAATAACAGAAATGTTGTATTTTTATTCTTTTTAATAATTTATTAATACTGATGAGAAGAACTTTTATGCTAACTAGTTCTTCATATGACTAACACTTCCTTCTATCTCATAGCTATAAAAAAAAATACTGATAACCCATTAACAATTTTTCCAGGAAAGTTAGGGCGTTTAAATGGAAAAGAGCTGTAAGTAGAAGAAAACTTGAAATCGTATTGTTAACAGACTTTCTAAACGTTATAAAGATAACGCGATAAAAAGTGCTATTAATATGTGATTTCTTTCTATAGTTTTCCTTGAAAGATAAGGATATTTCGAAGAAGATGTTGTAAATTTTTAACATACTTACTATAGTGCTTATTTTGCAAGTGATTAAATAAATGAAAGACTTTGCTTTGGCATTCACAGAAAAGAAATTTATTGGTTCATAGAAGCACGTATGTAATTTAAAATGTTATAAATTTAATGGTTTTATTTGAAAATACTATTTCTAGTTTTGCCTGTTTTTCTATGACCATCACCAGTTGCCCATTGCGCAGCACTTGTGCGAAGTAAAACCTAACCAACTAACCAACCTGTTTTTCTATATTCCTATACAAAACAATAATTACTTCAGAAATATGAAAATTTGTTTCATATAAATATAAGCAATGTCTATGGAAAAGCATAATATTACTTAACAATTACAGAACTTTGGATAAACACCATAAAATGCAAGAAACTCGCAACACCGCTTTGACTGCATCACTCGTACCTACTTTGTTCGTCTGACGAAGGGTCTTGTATTCTTTCGACCCGAAACAATTGTTGCGAGTTTCTTGCATTTTATGGTGTTTATCCAAAGTTCTGTAATTATTACTTTAAAACGCCAGTTCTGTTGGTGCTTTATTATTATTATTTTTAATATTACTTATACTGTTATTCTCCTCCGCGAATGAATATTCAGTTGAATAAAGAAGCTTCTTAAATATAACCCAAGTTAAACCACTCCACTACTACTCAGTAAAATAACAGTTCAATACTACTAGTTTACGCATTTCACTAAAATGCCGCTGCCACTGTTGTATTATTTAATAATTGTTACATACTTCGAAAATATGTATATATATATATATATATATATATATATATATATGTATATATATAATAGTGGGTTTTAATTTTTAGTACGACAGGACTATTTCTTTCAGACAGTAATTTTGCATTGTCGCCAATTATTGTATTACATCTTTATTTTATTTTATTTTATTTTTTATTATTTTTTTTTTTTTCTAGATGAACTGAAAATAAAGAGTGTGCGTAGAGAATGTAATATAATGGTACTGGATAATTCAATTTAATTTAATTTATACATATTTTAATGATATAGGAAAAACTACTTTAGCCTTTTTTTCCCTAGTAACAAACAGAACGGAAAAGGGATAATGTGTTCCCTGGAGACCTTTTGGTGTGTTTAGATCCATTAATTTTTTCCTTTTTTCCCCATATAGCATTATGCAATATATATATATATTTAAAACAAAATTGTGAAAAATCATACTAAACCAATGTAACAGCTCCGACCATTTCGCGAAATTTGGAAATTTAGCACAGAAATAGCATAGTCGTTTCCCGCTAAAACCTTCACTTACGCAATTGCGATGCTCATTTTAATTCATCGCCAAAATGACAACAAAAATACAAAAACCGCCAAAGGGCTCTATGCTAAAGCTGTACCAAAGTAATTTTAAGAAAAGAATGTAGTAACCGATGTGTTAGCGAATGAAATACGGTTACTGTATGTCATTATGCGGAAGAGTAGATTAAAATAAATCTAGTCGTACTAAATTGAATTCTGTTTACAAAGAACGTAAACAGAATTTTCTTTTTCTTTTTTAACACGCTTTTATTAGCTTCACCTGTATGTATGTTTGTATGTTTCTTTGTAATCGCTCTGGGAGCAAACAAAAAATCTATATTGTAAAAAAAAAGACTTTCCCTGCGTGAACGCCGTGCCGTTGAGGTATAGCTCCGCGCTACGAACCTAAAGGTCTAGCGTTCGAGCCCAGTCAGGGGAGATTTTTTAAAAATGTTTTTTGTTTCATTCTAAATTATTTTAATTAAAGATTCAAATGTATGTAAATATTATGGTGTGTCACTCACACGATTTTCTCTTACCCTGCATTTTAATACTAAGATAGATATTTTGTGCTTTTTAGTTCACATTTCTATAAAAGCGTGTTTTTTAATTTTTTAAAACTATAATATTATAATTATTAAGATTATTTTATGAATAAAACTACTCATAATACTTAATGATTTGTTGTTAAAAAATATAGTTAAAAACAAGTAAGTGTTTTTCGAAGTCGTATTTGTGACTAACGAGTAGCTGTCAAATCAGTTAGATTAAAAAAAAAAAAAAATTAATGAGATAGGAGAAAACCTTTTTGATTTCACTTTTTAAAGTCTGCTTTAAATTGCAAAAGTCTTATCTGTAACCAAACACTAATGAGTTTCTTTAAAGTAAAAAAAAAACTGCTTTTACAAATTAATAACAATTATACATTCAAAGTAATTTGATGCTTCCTGTATATCTGGCAAGATGCCTGATGTGCTGATCAAGATTATGGTCACCATCACGCAGAGCCGCATTTGACTACAAAAAACACGTTGTTAATATTTTACAACGTAGTTTGCGAATTTAGTTTGTCTCTGTCTGTCAGGATGTAGTTATTTTATATTTCATAAGTATGTCTGGATTGTCAGGAAATTTATTTAAATTATTATTAAGGCTTATCATATCTTATTAACTTTTAAACGGATAATTACTCAGGATAATTACTCAGATAAATGATCATGTATAAATGATATTTGGTTAAATATATTTTTACGTTACCTACATTATTTATGACAAAACAAACTGTATTTATAGTACACTGGGTTTTACTAAAGTATGTTGCAATTAGAATGTGTTAAAACTCGAATAAACGACTACGTCAGAAACGCCAAAGAAAAATATTGGAAGAATAAAAAAATTAATAGTAATTTCAATATTTTTCTTTGGCGTTTCTGACGTAGTCGTTTATTCGAGTTTTAATATTCCAACGCCAAGTCTCCTGCTATTAATTAGAATCTGTTCTGCGCAACTTATAAATATCTTTTTAAAGACCAAAACCCCACATATAAATACGAGGAGGAGGGGGGCGTAATTTTCGTCTGCTGTATGTTTTTGTTTTCTGTTTTTTGTTTTTAATATTTAATTTTGTATAATGCATATTTTTATAAGAAGAAATTGGTGTAAAACTAATTGGCAAGTTCCAATTTAATGATAGCATATATTAATAATATTATTTAATATAATGATATCAGAGAACTAGATACAATTTGCAATCTATATAAAGAAAGAAATATTATTTATTAACTTCTTGTAAATTAAATACTAAATTTGAGTTTTTTCAAATATTTAAAATATTTTTTAACCTGGTGTTTTGTTTCAGTACAAAATATAAATTGTGATTAAGTGGTATTTATTGTTGAGTGTTCGCTAAACAAAACAGATTCTTTAAGCGAGAATTATCTTTTAGAGGTATCTTCTAAGAGTTTGTCGGGGTAATTATAATCGTGTTGTAGACGTAGAATATTTGAACAATTTTCCTATTGTATTTGAAAACAACAACAACAAAAAATCTACGCCTAACATGTAATTTCATGTTATCATAGTTGCCAACTTTTAGGTTATTTTTTTTAAACAAAAACCACATATATTTTCTAATTGTATTTTCCAATAAAATTAACCAGAGATAATTAGTAGAAAATTTTTGCTAAAAAATTATATTAAAATACAAATTGCGATTCAAATCTATTAAAATGCTAATTTTGGTGTAAATTAAAATACAAATTGTGATTTGCTGATATTTATGGATAAATATTCGCTAAACAAAGCATAATTTTCGAAATAGAATTAAAAATAAAAATAATAAAATAATATAAAAAGAGAATTAAGTATTTGGGATGTCTTCTAATACTCTGCCGTAATAATATTAATCTTTTACAGACATAGAATATTTTTAAAAAAATTCCTTTGGTATTACAAAAGAATCTATGCCTAACATGCAATTTCATGCTATCATAGTATCCACTAAAAAAATAAAGAATAATTACAGTTATTTTCTAATTGTATGTAGAAAACAGTTACTAAAAATTTCTTGGTGTTTATGGTTAAATATTACCAAACAAAACAAAATCTTTGAACAAGAACTAAATCTTAGAGATATCTTCTAATAGTTTGTTGTAGCAATGTCATTTTACAGACGCAGAATCATTATACAATTTTCTTATAATATTCGAAAATAATAAGGAATATTTGTCTAACATGTAATTTCACGTTATCATAGTTGCTAACTTTTAGGTTCTTTTTTTAAAGTCTCACCACTTTTATTTTTTCATATTATTTTACAATAAAAATAACCATAGATAATTAGTAGAAAACTTTTGCTAAACAATATCTATTAAAATAGAGATTGTGATTTAATTCTATTAAAATACAGATTCTAATGTGAATAAATGCAAATTGTGACTCGACTTTTATTGAAATACAAAATGTGATGTGAATTAAATACAAATTGTGATTTGAGGATATTCATAGTTAAATAATCGCTAAACAAACCAGAATCTTTGAACGAGAACTTATTGTTAAAGAAATATTCTAATAGTTTGTCGTAGTAATATTAATCATTTTATAGACTTTGAGCATTTGCTCAATTTACCTGTAGTGTTAGAAAATAACAAAGAATCTATACCTAATATAGAATTTCATGTTATCAGTGTTGCTAACTTCTAGACTCATTTTTTAAGGAATTGCCACCCCTATTTTTAATATTATTTTCCAATAAAATTAATCGTGTGTAACTAATAAAAAACTGTTACTAGAAATTTCTATTAATAACTAGTAGTAATCAGGTAAAAAAGTTAGCAATCAGTTTTTTTTTTTTTTTTTTTTATAATCGTGAATTTTATCATTTGCAAAGATTTTAATAAATGAATAATTTCTTTTCAATTATTATTTAAAAAAAAAAAAAAAAAAAAAAAGTTCAAAGTATTAAATTTGTTTTCTATGTAAAAAATAACAAAATTCTTTTAAATGTCGAACAATGTTGTGTCATTCAAAAGTAATAAATAAAAAGCATAAAATTGGCTTTTTCATTCAAGAAAATAGGTCTGGAATAAAAGATTTCATAGGAAACTTTATTCTTGTCTTAGACTATTCTCTTAAGACTTTCTGTTTTTCTTGTTTATAAAAGCAACAGCTTTCGTTTCTCCGCTGCCCCCCCCCCCCCCGTTTCTGTTTAGACTGTCAGAGAAGCGATTTGCATACAAATACATTTAAAGCCACCTCACGTATTCTGCATGAGGCCCACAGAATCGAGCTAATATCCGTTTGAATCTGGTACCCAAATAATATTTCGAAGAAAGCAAAAGTCAGAACATATTTTTTGAATTAATTTGGGGAGCAAACATAAAGGGGAAAAAATATTATGCGGGCTGTCTAACATATGTCTTTTATCAAATATTGAGTCTTGCTTCCACATTTACTGATTCAATATAATCTCATTGATTAAACAATGCTCTATTATAAGAATAGATTTTGTTTTATTATATATTTTTCTTGGGAAATTTTTCAGGTGTATAAAACGTAGTAAAATGGATTATTCTAAATGAATTTGTTATTCTCCTAAAAGCTTAAGATAATCCTTTTAAATCAAAAGCATTCATTGGTATCGTTGAAAAGTTTGCCTTATGTAGGTAACTTTGAAATGCAATTAAAAATATTAATAAGTATTTTTTTTTTTTCTGTAGCAATAAAATATTCATATTTCAAATATCTTGTTATTTAAAAACTTCAACCATTTTCTGAATAGCATTCTAATGTTTGAAATAGAGAAAAAATAAGAGATAGAGAGAGAGAGAGAGAGAAGAAAACATGCTCTGATATAAATGTGCGTTAAAATGAAATATAATAATGCAAAAGATTATTTCATTTGTCATTATGAATTTTGCATATAAATTTAAAAGAGTATATCCAATTTTTTCTTCTTTTTTTAGGAATATTGTTTCTTGCACACTTAGAAAATAATTTAAAATATAATTGAATTAGGATAAATTAGTATATGCTGCATTATCTTAATTTAATTTAAATATATAAATATTCTCTAAATTGTCTTTAATAAATATAATATATATATTCTGAGGTTATTTCTTAAGCACGTAAAAGCTTGTAGCATCTTTACTGAAAACGTTTGCTAGTGCAGATTTTACTTACACTGTTAAAAAAATGCAACTTTGCTGCCAGAAATTCTCTGTAATTACAGAAAAATACGTTTTGTCAACGTAATTTTTCCGTAATTTACGTCTTTTCTCTCAAATTACAGAGAATTTCTGGCAGCAAAGTTGCATTTTTTAAACAATGTATAATAACTGGTTATATTAATTAACCGTTTCCCTAGTAATATAAATACAATTGAGATATTTTATTGTATAACATATTAGAAATATTAAAAAAAATATTTAATTTACTCTTTAAAGTTACTTTAATAAACCTTTCTAGGAGTTACATTAAAAAAAAATATCTTATTTGCTGCCAGAAATTCTCTTTAATTTGAGAAAATACGTTCTGACAACGTAAGTTTTTCGTAAATTACTCGTATTTTCTCAAATTAAAGAGAATTTTTGGCACCCCACTAAAAATAATCTTAAATTAATCTTTAAAAAAAATCTACAGAACATCTTAAGTTATTTGGCCCACTTCTTAAGCCTACATATTCTGCAGATTTTCTTCATATTTCTGAAAAAAATTTGCAGAATATAATCTTAAGATTTTTTTCAAAATATATAGGCTTAAAAGTGGGCCAAATAACTTAAGATATTCTGCAGATTATATTTTTAAAGATATTTTTAAGACGGTTTTAGTAAAATCTACAGAAAATCTGCAATTTTTCACATACATGGTAAATAATTACAAGAAATATAAATAAATAAATAATAAAATACAAATTTTAATTAATTTATTTTTTATTTAACATTCTATCCATTTATATATTAGTTTAAAAAGCTTTTTCAAAACGATGCTCGATATTCAGAATAAAATATAATTTAGTTGTCATGAAATTTTTTATGAAATACGAAAACTAATTTCTTAAAAATTTCCATCAAAAGCTCCTTATTCTGCATACATATACTTCAATGCACAAAAAGAACATTATATTCACCTAAAGTAAACACATTTGAAACTTTTTACTGTATGTTTACAATAAAACTTACCAATAATTGCTCATTTTTGCGAAGCGCTAAAAGGAAATTGTTTTTCACATTTGTTTCACAAAAAACAAAAAAATCATACTCCAAATGCAATTTATATTTACTTTAAACTTTTATCTATTATTTTCTTTAAAATAGAGCAAAAAAAAAAAGCTTTTAAATATATAAATTTTTCAATATGAGATAATATGAGTTTTCACGTCCGGGCGACATTGTACGGCGAAATCCGCAAACTAATTTCTCAAAAATTTCCCTCAAAAGCCCCTTATTCTGCATACATATACTTCAGTGAACAAAAAGAACATTATATTCACCTAAAGTAAACACATTTTAAACTTTTTACTGTATATTTACAATAAAACTTACCAATAATTGCTCATTTTTGCGAAGCGCTAAAAGGAAATTGCTTTTCACTTTTATTTCACAAAAAACAAAAAAATCATACTCCAAATGCAATTTATATTTACTTTATACTTTTATCTATTATTTTCTTTAAAATGGAGCAAAAAAAAAAAAGCTTTTAAATATATAAATTTTTCAATATGAGATAATATGAGTTTTCACGTCCGGGCGACATTGTACGGCGAAATCCGCAAACTAATTTCTCAAAAATTTCCCTCAAAAGCCCCTTATTCTGCATACATATACTTCAGTGAACAAAAAGAACATTATATTCACCTAAAGTAAACACATTTTAAACTTTTTACTGTATATTTACAATAAAACTTACCAATAATTGCTCATTTTTGCGAAGCGCTAAAAGGAAATTGCTTTTCACTTTTGTTTCACAAAAAACAAAAAAATCATACTCCAAATGCAATTTATATTTACTTTATACTTTTATCTATTATTTTCTTTAAAATGGAGCAAAAAAAAAAAAGCTTTTAAATATATAAATTTTTCAATATGAGATAATATGAGTTTTCACGTCCGGGCGACATTGTACGGCGAAATCCGCAAACTAATTTCTCAAAAATTTCCCTCAAAACCTCCTTATTCTGCATACATATACTTCAATGAACAAAAAGAACATTATATTCACCTAAAGTAAACACATTTTAAACTTTTTACAGTATATTTACAATAAAATTTACCAATAATTGCTCATTTTTGCGAAGCGCTAAAAGGAAATTGTTTTTCACATTTGCTTCACAAAAAACAAAAAAATCATACTCCAAATGCAATTTATATTTACTTTATACTTTTATCTATCATTTTCTTTAAAACGGAGCAAAAAAAAAAGCTTTTAAATATATAAATTTTTGAATATGAGATTATATGAGTTTTCACGTCCGGGCGACATTGTACGGCGAAATCCGAAAACTAATTTCTCAAAAATTTCCCTCAAAAGCCCCTTATTCTGCATACATATACTTCAATGAACAAAAAGAACATTATATTCACCTAAAGTAAACACATTTTAAACTTTTTACTGTATATTTACAATAAAACTTACCAATAATTGCTCATTTTTGCGAAGCGCTAAAAGGAAATTGCTTTTCACTTTTGTTTCACAAAAAACAAAAAAATCATACTCCAAATGCAATTTATATTTACTTTATACTTTTATCTATTATTTTCTTTAAAATGGAGCAAAAAAAAAAGCTTTTAAATATATAAATTTTTCAATATGAGATAATATGAGTTTTCACGTCCGGGCGACATTGTACGGCGAAATCCGCAAACTAATTTCTCAAAAATTTCCCTCAAAACCTCCTTATTCTGCATACATATACTTCAATGAACAAAAAGAACATTATATTCACCTAAAGTAAACACATTTTAAACTTTTTACAGTATATTTACAATAAAACTTACCAATAATTGCTCATTTTTGCGAAGCGCTAAAAGGAAATTGTTTTTCACATTTGCTTCACAAAAAACAAAAAAATCATACTCCAAATGCAATTTATATTTACTTTATACTTTTATCTATCATTTTCTTTAAAACGGAGCAAAAAAAAAAGCTTTTAAATATATAAATTTTTGAATATGAGATTATATGAGTTTTCACGTCCGGGCGACATTGTACGGCGAAATCCGCAAACTAATTTCTCAAAAATTTCCCTCAAAACCTCCTTATTCTGCATACATATACTTCAATGAACAAAAAGAACATTATATTCACCTAAAGTAAACACATTTTAAACTTTTTACTGTATATTTACAATAAAACTTACCAATAATTGCTCATTTTTGCGAAGTGCTAAAAGAAATTTGCTCAACGTTCAAAATTGTGCAAAATATAAAAATCTTAAAATATCTCTTCACTTTTATTTCACAAAAAACTGAAAATTCAGCAATAAAACTGAATTTCAATTGTTTATAAAATTTGTATATGTTATGTATTTCAAAATTGAATAACAAAATCCATTTTTAACTAAAAGATTTCTCACTAATGGCTTAAATTAATTTCTGGGAGGGGGCGAATATAGGTGGTGAAAATAAGGTGTTATTTTTTTTTATTTCCATGAAAATTCCTGTATTATTCAATATTTCATCTGAATAAGGCAAAATAATCATGAATTACACATCAAATATGCCTATATGCACATTTTTACCATATGTTAACAAATAATTTGCTAAACATTACAAATTTTTACAAACATAATATTTTGAAAGGTTTGTTTACATTTTTTGAAAATACACTGAAAATTCATGAATTAAACTAAATTTTAGACCTTTAAATACAGTTATGAACTATTTATTTCAAAATTGAGCATTAGAATTCACCTTTATAAAAAATATTTCTTACTAATGTTTATAAATCAATATTTGCAAACTACCGAATGTTGGCGATGAAAACCAAGTGTTATATTTCAGAAATTTCCAAGAAAATACCCATATCCATATTATTGCATATTCCACCTTAATAAGGTAAAACAATTATGATTCATACTTCAATTAAACCTAATTATGAATATTGTAACTATATTTTTGCAAGAAATTTGTTCAAAATCCAAAATTATGCAAAACATAAATATCGTAAAATATCTGTTTACTTTTTTTCACAAAAAACTGAAAATTCCTCAATAATACTGAATTTCAATAGTTTATACAACTTTTATATGTTAATTATTTCAAAAATGAGTAACGAAATCTATTTTTAACTAAAATAATTCTCACTAATGGCTTAAATTAATTCCTGGGAGGGGGCGAATATAGGTGATGAAAATAAGGTGTTATTTTTTTTTATTTCCATGAAAATTCCTGTATTATTCAATATTTCATCTGAATAAGGCAAAATAATCATGAATTACACATCAAATATGCCTATATGCACATTTTTACCATATGTTAACAAATAATTTGCTAAACATTACAAATTTTTACAAACATAATATTTTGAAAGGTTTGTTTACATTTTTTGAAAATACACTGAAAATTCATGAATTAAACTAAATTTTAGACCTTTAAATACAGTTATGAACTATTTATTTCAAAATTGAGCATTAGAATTCATCTTTATCAAAAATATTTCTTACTAATGTTTATAAATCAATATTTGCAAACTACCGAATGTTGGCGATGAAAACCAAGTGTTATATTTCAGAAATTTCCAAGGAAATACCCATATTATTGCATATTTCACCTTAATAAGGTAAAACAATCATGATTCATACTTCAATTAAACCTAATTATGAATATTGTAACTATATTTTTGCAAGAAATTAGCTCAAAATCCAAAATTATGCAAAACATAAATATCGTAAAATATCTGTTTACTTTTTTTCACAAAAACTGAAAATTCCTCAATAATACTGAATTTCAATTGTTTATAAAATTTGTACATGTTATTTATTTCAAAACTGAATAACAAAATCCATTTTTAACTAAAAGATTACTCATTAATGGCTTAAATTAATTTCTGGGAGGGGGCGAATATAGGTGATGAAAATAAGGTGTTATTTCTTTTTATTTCCATGAAAATTCCTGTATTATTCAACATTTCATCTGAATAAGGCAAAATAATCATGAATTACACATCAAATATGCCTATATGCACATTTTTACCATATGTTAACAAATAATTTGCTAAACATTACAAATTTTTACAAACATAAAATTTTGAAAGGTTTGTTTACATTTTTTGAAAATATATTGAAAATTCATGAATTAAACTAAATTTTAGACCTTCAAAATACAGTTATGTACTATTTATTTCAAAATTGAGCATTAGAATTCACCTTTATAAAAAATATTTCTTACTAATGTTTATAAATCAATATTTGCAAACTACCGATGAAAACCAAGTGTTATATTTCAGAAATTTCCAAGGAAATACCCATATCCATATTATTGCATATTTCACCTTAATAAGGTAAAACAATTATGATTCATACTTCAATTAAACCTAATTATGAATATTGTAACTATATTTTTGCAAGAAATTTGCTCAAAATCCAAAATTATGCAAAACATAAATATCGTAAAATATCTGTTTACTTTTTTTCACAAAAACTGAAAATTCCTCAATAATACTGAATTTCAATTGTTTATAAAATTTGTACATGTTATTTATTTCAAAATTGAATAACAAAATCCATTTTTAACTAAAAGATTTCTCACTAATGGCTTAAATTAATTTCTGGGAGGGGGCGAATTATAAGTGATGAAAATAAGGTGTTTTTTTTTTTTTTTCCATGAAAATTCCTGTATTATTCAACATTTCATCTGAATAAGGCAAAATAATCATGAATTACACATCAAATATGCCTATATGCACATTTTTACCATATGTTAACAAATAATTTGCTAAACATTACAAATTTTTACAAACATAAAATTTTGAAAGGTTTGTTTACATTTTTTGAAATTATACTGAAATTTCATGAATTAAACTAAATTTTAGACCTTCAAAATACAGTTATGTACTATTTATTTCAAAATTGAGCATTAGAATTCACCTTTATAAAAAATATTTCTTACTAATGTTTATAAATCAATATTTGCAAACTACCGAATGTTGGCGATGAAAACCAAGTGTTATATTTCAGAAATTTCCAAGGAAATACCCATATTATTGCATATTTCACCTTAATAAGGTAAAACAATCATGATTCATACTTCAATTAAACCTAATTATGAATATTGTAACTATATTTTTGCAAGAAATTTGCTCAAAATCCAAAATTATGCAAAACATAAATATCGTAAAATATCTGTTTACTTTTTTCACAAAAACCTGAAAAATCCTCAATAATACTGAATTTCAATAGTTTATACAACTTTTATATGTTAAATTATTTCAAAAATGAGTAACGAAATCTATTTTTAACTAAAATAATTCTCACTAATGGCTCAAATCCATTTTTGCAAGCTACCGAATACAGTCGAACTTTGTTAACGTGAACACGCTTAACGTTAATTACTTTTAACGTGAACTGTTTGCACAATCCCTGTCAACAGGAAGATTGATTTTCGAGTTACTTATAGTATTAACTACTGATAACATGAACTGTTACCACCCTTGAGGCTCATGTTAACGAGTTTCGACAATATTGGCGAGTTTTCGACAATATATGAAAACGAAGCGTCATTTTTTTAAAATTTCCATGAAAATTACTCTATTATTGAATACGTAATCTTAATAAGGCAAAAGAATCATGATTTATACTTCAATTAAGAATGTTATCAATCTTGAATATTTTTAATATACTTTTGCAAGAAATTTGCTCAACATTCATAATAACAAAACATAAATATCGTAAAATATCTGTTTATTTTTTTTTCACAAAAACTGAAAATTCATCAATAATACTTAATTTTAATAGTTTATAAAACTTTTATATGTTACTTATTTCAAGAATGAGTAACAAAATCTATTTTTAACTAAAAGATTTCTTACTAATTGTTCAAATCAATTTCTGGAAGGGAGCAAATATAGGCGATAAAAACAAAGTATTTTTTAATATTTCCATGAAAATCCCTTTTCTATTGCATATTTCATCTGAATAATGCAAAACAATCATGAAGTAAGCCTATTATAAACATTTTTACCATATATTTACAAAAATTTGCTCAACATTCCAAATTTTCAAACATAAAATTTGGAAATTAAAAAAAATAATACATTGTTTTCATCGCCAATATTCGGTAGTTTGCAAATACTCATTTTTAGCTCTTAATGAGAAATCATTTCGTTAAAAATGAATTTCAAAACTCAATTTTGAAATAAATACTACATAACTGTATTTTCAAGGTTTAAAATTCAATTTTCACTTTACAAATTTTATGTTTGAAAAATTTTGAATGTTGAGCAAATTTTTTGTAAATATATAGCAAGAATATTCATAATAGATTTATTTAAAGTATAATTCATGGCTTTTTTGTACAATTACAATGCATTATACACTAGTACAGTCGGTAACAAAAGTGTCCGAACACTAGCAAAAATTCCTATGTAAAAAAAGTACACTTCATACGGTTTTGTTAAATAAATCCTTGTCGAATCCTGTTCTTAGTCAGTCTAAGAACATGATTCGATAAGGATTTATTTAACAAAACCGTATTAAGTGTACTTTTTTTACATAGGAATTTTTGCTAGTGTTCGGACACTTTTGTTACCGACTGTACAGGGGTCTTCATAGGAATTTCAAATGAAATTTACTAAATTTTATGAAAATATTTAACACTTACTTCTAACTATAATATGGAAAGGTTGTTGTTGATTGGATTTTTTAAAATGCTTATTATTTCTTATAGGTACATCCAAAGTTTGAAATACGGTATTAAAATAACATATAAAATAAAATATTTTTTAACAAAATGCAAGCGAATTGGAATTACTGCCATTACCGTTGTGTGTGCATACTTACATGTATAAATACGCATAATAAGGTGATTTTTATAAAGATCGAAATAAATAAATAAATTGTCATAAGTTTTTACTTTTTATAAAAACTACCAATTGTTTTCTTTAAAATATAGCAACATACATGATTTTGAACTAAGCGATTTTTCAGTATGAGCTGATATTGAAATTTTTGAAGTGTGATTCTAGAAGTTTAAATGATTTTTTAAAAGCATTGATTTCCTTTATATATACAAAAAAATTGGTCATAAATGAAAATTGCTATAATTGGCATACACAGGAAACACAATATATATTAAAAAAAAAAAAAAATGCAAACGATCAACTACGCTAATCGCCATTTTAACTAACTCCAGCACGCTCGCTGTTAGTAAACAAACATTTATTATTTTTACCTGGTCACATCTTCGAGTTGAGTTGTAAATCTCTAAACTTGAATGAATTTCATTGCAGCAGCTTGAATCAAATACATGGTCGTTGTTTTATATTTATTTAAATTTTAATAAAAGCAAAGAAATGGATTATCATTTCACACACGCACCACACACCATGCACAAACACGTACGTAGTGAAAGCTGTTTATGATTCAAAATGCCCATAAAAGTTCTACAAATATTTTTCAGATCTAATTTTAACTTTTTGCTTATAAACTAAAATAATAAAAGTGTTCGTGTTAAAACTTCAAAAAATCTGAAGTTATTTTAATGATGAAACAAAATCTTTATAATGCCTATAAAACGTCGTAAAAAAATCTGTGGTTATTTTGGTGATAAATCTAAATCTGCAAAATTTATTCAGATTATTTTAATATTTCTGTAGAAAGTCGAAATTTTTTAAGATTATCTCAAGATAATTTTTAGTGGGGAGCAAATAGGAAATTTTTTTTTTTTTTTTTTTTTTACAGTGTATAGCCTAAAATTAAGCTTTTAGGAAATTTCACGTTTAAAATATTGCAGATTATTTGTATTCATTTTATTTTATTTTATCATTTTGCAGCATGTGCATGTCAAATTTAGAATTTTCTAAAAAAGAATTACTGTTGGCTAAAAAGAAAAAAAAAAGACAAAAGGGGGAATATTTAATGCCTATATTATATTATTATATTCAAAATTAATATTACATTCTTAAGATTTTTGCGTGTCTATTTTAAGTCTATTTTACATTCCTCACATTTCTTTTCTTTCCTTCCTTTCTCTTTCCTTATGTGCATTTATAGAATCGATTTGTATTCAAATTTTTATCAAATCTACTCTCGTCCCCACATTAATTTTTAAAACTTTAGACAACATTTATTTAAACTTCAAGTTCAGTTTTACTATCAAAACAAAATTCAAAATTTCATTCCTAAATCAATTTTGGTAAAGAGCCTTAATTGTATAAATTATGGAATCGTCAATTTTCAAATTTTATATTGTCTTTCCCTGGAAGTTTGTTTGGAAATATGTAATATTGATTAACCAATGCTCTATAATAAAAGCTTTTTTTTTTTTTGTCTTTTATTATTATTATTTCAACAGTATTTTTCAAAGTATTTTTATTGATAATGAATCGGAATATCATAATAAATTTATTGTTTTCATGACATGCGTGGAATATCTTTTGTAGTAATCAAATGCTTTGAAAGATAATGTTGAAAAATTTAATTCTTTTGAAGTTCTCCTTTATTCAAAGATAGTTAGTTTTAATGAAAAGCCTCTTTAAAATATTTTTCTTCCAGCGTAAAAGCTATTTTTAAATATTTGAAATTTAGTAATGAAACTTCAAAAGGTTGTTTAATATTTACTATGAGACGCTAATATTAAAACGTATCATTCCTATTAAAAGAAAACGAAAAGTATTTTCATAAAATGCTATAGAATTTATAGTTTAAGAAATAAAAGTTTGAATAGAGATGTTTTCATGACTTATCAGAATAAATAAGAGCATAAATGATAAAAATTGTGGAATTGTCTTTCTTAAAATTTTCGAGAAGCTTTGTTGGAAATACGTAATATTGATTAATCAATGCTCTATAATAAAAGCTTTTTTTGCCTTTTATTATTGTTATTTTAAGAAAATTTTTCAAAGGTCAAGTATTTTTATTGATAATGAATCGGTATATCATAATAAATTTATTGTTTTCATGAAAATCATGGAATCTCTTTAGTAGTAATCAAATGCTTTGAAAGATAATGTTGAAAAATTTACTTCTTTTGAAGTTCTCCGTTATTCAAAGATAGTTAGTTTTAATGAAAAGCCTCTTTAAAATATTTTTCTTCCAGCGTAAAAGCTATTTTTAAATATTTGAAATTTATTATTGAAACTTCAAAAGGTTGTTTAATATTTACTATAAAACGCTAATGTTAAAACGTATCATTTCTATTAAAAGAAAACGGAAAATATTTTCATAAAATGCTATAGAATTTATAGTTTAAGAAATATAAGTTTGAATAGGGATGTTTTCATGATTTATCAGAGTAAATATGAGCATAATGATAAAAATTGTGGAATTGTCTTTCTTAAAATTTTATATTATGCATTTGGAGAAGCTTGGTTGGAAATATGTAACATTGATTAATCAATGCTCTTTAACAAGAGTCTTTTTTTTTTCTTTTATTATTATGTTTTTTTTTACACAAAATTTTCCAAAGAGCATAGGTTTTGATTGATAAAGAATTGAAATGCCGTAAAATAAATTTATTGTTTTCGTGACTTGCGTAGAGTATCTTTTGTAATCAAATGCTTTGAAAATTTTTGTTGAAAAAGTTATTTCTTTTGATGTTCGCTTTAATTTAAAGATGGTTGGTTTTAATGATGGGTCTCCTTTGGATAATATTTCTTCTACTGGAAAAGCTATTTTTGGGGTAGGGAAAGTGTAGTATTCAAAACTTCAAAAGATTGTTTTATTGCATTAAAATTATTAAAATAGCTTTAGAATAAATCGTATTATTTTAAGAAAAGAAAAATAACAACAGTTCAATAAAAATTTATGAAAGAAAAAAGTCCCAATATCGGTGTCTCATGATATACCGTATTTTAGTGAAGATAAAAAAAATCTTATCTTTAAAAAAAAAAAAAAAAAAAAAAAAAGATCGATTTTTGGGGACTGCGGCTTATTTACCAGTGTGGGCCATCTAATGATAATGCCAAATTCCGTCGAACATATCTCTTGAAATAGCCAATCTCCCCAGAAAACAGAAGTTTAGTATTCGTAGTTTTCGGTTTCCGTTTGTATCCTCCTTTTTTTTTTTTTTTTATTGCTAATAATCTCTTATTTTGATTAAATTACATATACGGCTGGAGTTCACCATCTTGTTTCCTTGTTTTGGATTTTTGGCATCATATTTGCATATTGGCTTTGTTTTTAACTTTTTCTTTATACAGTACCTTTTAAAATAATTTATTAGTTTTATTTATAATTAATTATTTTTATGACTTTGTATATACGCTAGGATTCCGCCATCTTGTTCCCTTGTTTCTCATATTTGTTGCATTACAACTGCATAATGGTTTAGTTAGATTTTTTTTAAATTTATACAGAATTATTTTTTTAAACAATTTATTATTTTCATTTATAATTAATAATTTATTATTTTTATTAACTTATGTAGATGCCATAAGACTACTGTCTTGTTTTCTTATTTATCTGTTACATCATCGTAACAATGCTTACATAAGCCGCGGCTTACCTTCCGGTGCTGTTTATCTAAGAGTATTGGGTTTTTTTCGCAACATTTTAATAAGCTGCGGCTTATCTACCAGTGCGGATTATATACACTGAATTACGGTAATTGTTTCTTTTTCTTTCTTTGATTATTTTTTCTTGCGCTTTTTTTTTTCTTTTCGATTTTCCCTTTTAGAATTATGTATTGTTGAGAATTTCTTACAGCGACTGTAAGATGGCTATTATAACTGCGATATTTTTTTGCTGAGATTAAAAAATAAACAAGTAAAATTAGGTAGAAACAGTCACATTTATTCCTATGATTTCTCTCTTAATATTTTGGGGTCAAATTGTCTAGATGGGAATCTCAAGGTTTTTTTTTTTTTTTTTTTTTTCCTTTGTCTCAAGTCGTAGAATTTTTGTTACGTATTGAAATACAAATGTCGATCAATGAAATGAGAAAATATTTGCACTTGCATAGATATAAGTCAATCAATTCTACGTTAAAAACCAGCAGATATCAAAACAAAAATAACTCTACTTCTGATACAGATATAATAAATAATAGTCGTAACGGCTTTATGTCACTCTTAAGATATTATGTATTTAATAATCATATAGTAAAGAATACTCCATAAGTTGAAGACCATATTTTTAATTGCTTACAGGAACTTATTTGTCGTTTTATGAAGGTTTCAATTACCAAATAATGAGCACTAAACCAATTTTGTTTTACTCAAAAGCTCTTATTACACATACAAGGTATTATGTTTGTTATTAAAAGAAATGTTTAAACAGTAATTTAGCTTTGAATAGATAGTCACGTTGCAATTCAAAAGAAAAGGCCGCATACCACTTTTCATGCGTATTTTTTATGCGTAGGCCAAGGTCAATTTTTGTAATATAATGGCAGGAATAAGGCTATAAAGTTGCTACCTGCTACAGTAGGAACCCATTTGAAATCTTTGAACTATCTTAATATAAAAATAAAACAAATAAGAGACAGAAGTTTCTTATATTCTTTTTCTTTTTATATATTAGAGATTTAAAATATATAATTAATATTTTAAATCTAGTGCTAATCAGAAATCAGATGTACCATATAACTGTCTAATTAATGTGCATTCATAATGTCGAATAAACGATCCAAAATTTAAAAAAAAAAATTAAAAACTCGAAATTAGAAATTAGAATAAAATAAAAGTTACCGAGAATAATATTACTCCTATAATAAATAGTCAATTTCAGTTAATTGAAATGCCTTATGTTTTAGTTTAAAAATATGTCTTCAAATTAGAGTTGGCGTAAATCCCCCTCCCCCCCCAAAAAAAAAAAATAAATAAATAAAAATAAAAATAAAAATAAAAATAAATAAATAAAATAATAATAATGTAACAAAATTAAAAGCAGACGATCAGCATTTCCTACTAGCGGCTTTGACGTAAAATATTAATAAAATATAAACATTTCGACCCCCCCCCCAAAAAAAAAAAAGGCTTTTTTGATATTGTCCGTTTCGATACTGATTATTATTAATTTTCTTTCTTTCTCTCTTTCTTTCTTTTTTTTTTTTTTTTAAGATTTTGATGAAATTTTGGGAAAAGCAGAATTAGGTTCAGTGTAGAGGGCTATTACCTTTTTTTTTTTTTTTTTTTTTTTTCCAAATTATAGCATCGCTTTCAAATTATTCAATTATATTTTCGATAAATTTTCGATTTCGATAAATGTCCAACTATCGTAAAACTGCTATCGTAAAAATCCGTAGATTGAGACTAATAGTCCTCCTTACTAAAAAGTATGAAAAATAAGGGAGGGTAGATAAATATATGGATATCTATATACCAGGTGATTCAAAAGTCATCGAAAAAATAAAAGATATGTTATTCAAAAAGTATTGACAATAGCACTATGCGTTTTTTACTGAAATCACAGAAAGACACTGGATTTGTTTTAGGTAACAATATTATAGTTTTAAAAAATTAAAGAACACGCTTTTATAGAAATGCGAACTGAAAAAGCACAAAACATCTTAGTATTAAAATGCAGGGTAAGAGAAAATCGTGTGAGTGACACACCATAATATTTACATACATTTAAATCTTTAATTAAAATAACTTAGAATTAAACAAAAAACATTTTTAAAAAATCTCCCCTGACTGGGATCGAACGCTGGACCTTTAGGCTCGTAGCGCTGCGAATTACCTCAACGCCACATCGCTCACGTAGAGAATGTATTTTTTTACAATATAAATGTTTTGTTTGCTCCTAGAGCAGTTACAAACATACATACATACATACATATAATACAAACATACATACATACAGGGGAAGCTAATAAAAACGTGTTAAAAAAAGATTTATTAGTAAATTAGTTTAAATTTTCTTCATCAGGTGGCACTTAAAATGTAAAATTAGTTTTTTACAGTGGCACAGTACATCCAACAGCGTAAGGACTATAAATGCTTAGTGTGACGGCCATCATTCTTTGCGCATTGAAATTCTCCTAAAAAAGTTTCAGTATTTGATATATAGCGTCACTTGATCACGCGAATCTGCTTAAAATGTGAGAGGATACTGAAAATACAGCACTATATCTTGGGGGGAAAATACAACTAATATTTTTTCTTATAAAAAAATCCCGTGCTTTTCGGTCCATTTCTTTGAAAATCGCATAGAACTACAGTTAGTACTTTTTGAATAATACATTTTTTTTTTTTTTTTTTTTTTTTTTTTGTGACTTCTGGATCACCCGGTATATTGATATACTTTGAATATTTCAATTTATGCGTCTTTATAGAAGAGTAAAAGACATTGGGAAACTGCTAAGGCAGTATAAATTTTTATTCAATTAAAATAAGCTAAATATTTCTTTTCTTTTCTTTTTTCTTTCTTTTTTTTAGGAAGAAACAATCAAAATATACTTTAAAAAATCTCTTCAGATATTCCAAATATTTTTGTTGGACAATGAAGATTAAAATAATAATAATAATAATAATAATAATGAAGTAGTACATTTTTTAAAAGAGTTCTACTCCTGAGTTGCAGCAAATATTTCATAAGAAAGACCATCGTCTTTGTGCGTAGGAAATTCTCCTAAAAAAAAGTTTCAGTATTCGATATATAGCGTCATTGGATCATGCGAATCTGCCTAAAATGTGAGAGGATACTGCTAATACAGCACGATATCTTGGGGGAAAATACAATTAATATTTTTTCTTATACATATAAAAAAAATCCCACGCTTTTCCGTACATTTAAGCGAAAATCGCATAGAGCTACATTTCGTAATTTTTAAATAATACATTTTTTTTATTTTTACTGTGACTTGTAGATCACCCGGTATATTGATATACATTGAATATTTCAATTTTTAAATCTTTATAGAAGAGTAAAAGGCGTAGTGAAACTACTGAGGCAGTAATAAGCTTTTTTTTTTTTTTTTTGGAAGAAACAATCAAAATATACTTTTAAAAATATCTTCAGATATTCCAAATATTCTTGTTGAACAATGAAGATTAAAAGAAAAATAAATAAAAATAAATAAAATAAATAGATAATGTAATACATCTTTAAGAGTTCTACTCCTGAGTTGGAGCTAATATGGAAATCACATAAAATTAGTCATATGCATGTAATAATTTGCCATATGCTATAACTAATTAATATATATATGTATATATAAAGGTTTTAACTGAGTACTAAATTTTTGTGTTTTTAAAACTAATTTTAACACAAGATTATTAATTATTCCTAATATGTAATTGAATTTGAGAATTACGTAAAGATAAATTATTTAAAATATTTTAACTTACTTTCTATTTAGAAATAAATGAAGACTGTAATAATTAGACTCTAATTTTTATTTTGTAAAAAGTTTTTTTTTTTTTTTTCAAACTCTTATAAAAAAAAAAAAAAAAAAAATCTCAATTATTAAAAAAAAAAAGCTCCTTCATGAATGATGCCCAAACAG
Organism: Salticus scenicus; assembly: GCA_963930645.1. Taxonomy (NCBI): domain Eukaryota; kingdom Metazoa; phylum Arthropoda; class Arachnida; order Araneae; family Salticidae; genus Salticus; species Salticus scenicus. Next base: position 70,569,302 of record OZ005659.1, read on the forward strand.
TGAAAAAAAGTCCTTTTTTAAGTCTTTTTTTTTTTTTTTTTTTTTTTTTTTTTGTAAACACTTGTAGTATGCATTTCAAAGTAGTCAAGTATTCTAGTTATAAGTAGTAAGTACATCTTGTCATTTTTTTTCAATGTCATGTGCTTACTTTTCTTAGTGTCTCTCACGTTTATATTTTTTAAATATAATTTAAATCAACTTTAAAAATATATTGATTTAATTAACATCATTTTTTATCACGTGTTAGTTTGTAGATTTATATTTTTATTTACAGTTAAACTGAATGAATTTTGAATGCATTTATTTTTTTTAAATAAATATTAGAAAAATGCAAGCAATATTACGGGCAAAGCCTGGCAGCAGAGATTCCAGTCAAAGCCTGTAAAAAAAAAAAAAAAAAAAAAAAAAAAAAAAAAAAAACATTTGGATCGTGAAACATTTGGATGTACAGGAAAGCTGATCAGAAATTGAAATTTATTCCTCACAGTATGTGGTAAATAACATATTTTTTAAGCTAAATATTCACCACTTGGTGTTTTGTATATTTACACGTTTTGAGGTTTCTTGAATACAAAAGTCCTCCCCTCACTCTTGTTATGTCGCAATTAAACTTGTAATCTTTATATGTTATTGATTTAATAATATGCAACGATTCTTTTTATATGATCGATCAGTTATCTTTTAATTAAATAATAATAATAATAATAATAATAATAATAATAAAACTATACTATATAATTTTACAGAAAAGAATGCAATTTAAAAATACGAAATTTATTTCAACAAGTAATATTTTAACCTAAAAAGCAGTAAAAATATAAGCAGAATATGAAGGATTCTTATAAATTAACAAAACGTGCAACTCATAAAAATATTAGAAAAAAAAAATAGGTACTGAAAATTTCCCTCTTTTTATACAAGAAATTATACAAAATAATAATAATAATATTAAAAAAAGGTAAAAATTATGTCAAAGCCAAAATTTAGTTTAGTACGGAGGACTATTAATTTCAATCTGTAAAATTTTTATATTTATATTTTATTTTTTATCCCATTTTTTGACCGTAAAACTGGGTCACGTACTTTTTAAAATGACTAAAATGAATTAAAATAAAGTGTTGTCACCTAAATTTCATACTTTAATTAATTCAAAAAAATCTATGTGTCTTGTCGAAAAACCGTTTGCACCCCTGGATTAAAAAAAAAAAAAAAAAAAAAAAATCGCTCCTTTCAACTGGTACCGAATTTGTAACGAACGGACTGATATTTGTAATTTGTTTTGATGTTACACAAAACTGGTCTACGAAAACTGGCGACAATGTTTTTACTCAGATTGAAACTAATCGTGCTCCTAGCCCCAACAAGTAATTGATGTCTCGTTTGACATCACCAATCATGAATCACTTGCGGCCATAAAACTTACACATTTCTTCGTAACAGATACTACAATGAACTGTTACTAAAACAAAATTTTACAAACAATTCTTTATATTAATACTTGATTCTTCTCTAACACACAATTGCTTTGTTTAAAAACAGTGTAAGAATTCATATAAAATATTGCAGTCTTGAAACACTCTAGGAAACATTCTTTAATTACGACTTTTATAATATTAACAAGTACTTACTTACACATTTCTTCGTAACAGATACTACAATGAACTGTTACTAAAACAAAATTTTACAAACAATTCTTCATATTAATACCTGATTCTTCTCTAAAACCTAATTGCTTTGTTTAAAAACAGTGTAAAAATTCATATAAAATATTGAAATCTTGAAACACTCTAGGAAACTTCTTTAATTACGACTTTTATAATATTAACAAGTACTTACGAATTACACGAATGAAAAGTACGAATTTTTTTTATTATTATTATTACATAGGTAATAAATTAATAAAAAGAAAACTGAAAGAAAATTATTTATTCAATTTTACTTAAAGTTGATTAATAAAGAAAAGTATGGTAATAGCTTTCTAATCAAGACAACAATGATAATAATAATAACGAGTTTCAAATTTGTTTCATGCTTTGAACAATTTTTGTAATATCTGAATATTTGAACGAAAGGTAATAAACATTTAAAATTTGTAAAAAAAAAAAAAAAAAAAAAAAACTGGGGAATTATAATAATTTTTAAAATCACACTGGATTTAGTTTAAAATTGTGCATATTTTAAGTACTATCGCAAATGCTTAAAAATTACTCTTACAAGTAGTTTTTATAGTATAGCACTTCATTATAAAATCTGCACAGATTTCAACTGCACACATTTCTTCGTAACAGATACTACAATGAACTGTTACTAAAACAAAATTTTACAAACAATTCTTTATATTAATACCTGATTCTTCTCTAAAACATAATTGCTTTGTTTAAAAACAGTGTAAGAATTCATATAAAATATTACAGTCTTGAAACACTCTAGGAAACGTTCTTTAATTACGACTTTTATAATATTAACAAGTACTCATAGTTTCTTCTGGCCTTTTAAAGATAAAACTTTTATGCAAGCAAATATACGCTTCAGTATTCTTGCACTTAATCTTCTGCACTATTTTCCACAAACTCTTCCATGTCACAAAAGATGTGGAGGGGTTAATTATGCTCGGAAACGTACTCCAACTGGTATTGATCCACTCACACCAGTTCGAACGAAGTTTCGTAGATATGAAAATATTTCAAATAGAAGTTGTTTCAACAGGATATATTTAGTGTGAATTTAATTTAAATTGAACTATTCTTCAATTATTTATTTCGGATACAAGTGAAATTGCTTGCTTAGTAAATATTAATAAGCGTATTTCACGTGAAGCGAAAAATAACTGAAAAATAGGTAATACATTTACGGTTTCTTTTTTCTTTACAACACGAATGAAAAGTACGATTTTTTTTTTTTTTTTTTTATTTTTTTTTATTACATAGATAATAAATTAATAAAAAGAAAACTGAAAGAAAATTATTTATTCAATTTTACATAAAGTTGATTAATAAAGAAAAGTATGGTAATAGCTTTCTAATCAAGACAACAATGATAATAATAATAACGAGTTTCAAATTTGTTTCATGCTTTGAACAATTTTTGTAATATCTGAATATTTGAACAAAAGGTAATAAACATTTAAAATTTGTAAAAAAAAAAAAAAACTGGGGAAGTATAATAATTTTTAAAATCACACTGGATTTAGTTTAAAATTGTGCATATCTTAAGTACTATCGCAAATGCTTAAAAATTACTCTTACAAGTAGTTTTTATTGTATAGCACTTCATTATAAATTCTGCACAGATTTCAACTAGTACTTCTGTGTAATTTTAAATTTTATATAGTATCTTTATATTTGCATATATTTCATAGATGAAAATAAATATTAAAAAATTCAAAATTATATTTAACAGACTACATAAATTTCAAGAAAAATAATAAAATAATTAAAACATGTTAAAGTTTATTTTGATTAAACTATATAGTTTACTCTTTTACTCTTTTGAATATTTAATATTTTAGTTTATAACATTTTTAATTGTCAGGCCGAAGTCAAGTCTAATAAATCCATTACTTAGGATGCATAGATAGCTAAGATGGATATTAAACATTTTTGTCAAGAAAACCTCTAAAAAATATTTTTTGAGTTCCATTAAAATATTCATAGGAATTGCTTATAAGGGTTACAACTAAGCTGTTTTACACTAGAGAAGAATTTTCAAACAATTTTGAATTGTTAAAGAAATAGATAAAAATAAGATTAATTATACGTTTATAATTTTTTATGTGTCAGAATTTAAGCATGAATCTAGATTGATGTTTCCTTCTCTCTTCCTAATCCTGAAATAATATAAAGTTATTTCAAGAGTTTAATTTTACTAAAAAGGCTTGACAATACCAAATAATTAAAACATTCTTTCTTTTTATGTAACCCCGTATACAAATAAACTGTTTTACTTCCCAAAAACTTTACTTAAAATTTAACATATATAATTTTATCTTAAAATATTGCCTATAGTTTTTTTTAATCAATACCGAATTTCAGAATAAGGCATAAATAAGTAAATATGTTGTGGTCATCCAAAACTTTTTTTTATATCATTCTACTTAGTAGTATTCCCTACCGATTAACATGCACAAAAATTAATAAAATACGTACATATGCAATTTGAATCAATTTTATCCTATAGATGTAGCTATATAGAACATCGATGTAGGTGGGTAATAGTAGTGATACATATCGGTGGATGTACAATCAGATGAAATAAGCAATATGTTTTATAATTATCTTTTCCTATATCAACTTTAATGCATCCAAACCTGAGATATAGCTTTTCTGTAAACGGTGGGTTGGTTGATTGATCGGGTTTTACGTCGCTCTAGTGCTGCGCAATGGGCAATTCCGTAAACGGTGGGAATCACAGCAAGGCTATGCCACTATTTAGGCGATATTCACTAAAAACAGACAGACGGAAAATCGACTCCAATTTTCGAGAAGCTACTAAATATAAATTTTATAAAATTATTTGCCTAGAGCTGCTACAAAATTTGTTTCATACAAGTAGATAGGCAAATTTCTAAAAATGGTCAAATCGTGTACAGGAAATTGTGTAAATCAATTAAAAACCGGATATTGAAATTTTTGCGAATCCACACTGTAAAAATAATAAAAAAGTGCTCTTTGTTGGCAGAAATTTTCTGTAATGACAGAAAAATACGTTTTGTGAACGGAATTTTTCCGTAATTTACGACTATTTTCTCAAATTACAGAAATTTTCTGGCAGCAAAGGCCACTTTTTTTTTTCTTTTTTTACAGTGCAGTGCTTTTTTCTATAAATGTAGAAGAAAGTAAAAATTAATTATTTAAGAATTTATAAAGGATATCCAGCAAAATGAAACTGATAGGATACATTTTTACTATCTATATAAAGGAAGACGATCATAATTTACAAAATTCTTTTAGATAGAAGGAAAAGTTTTATATCAAGCATTAAATCTTTTAATCAATATAAATTCTAGAATACATAGAAAGAATTCACGACCTGTGTAATAAATACTTGTAGTTCATTAGTCTTTCAAAGTAATATGTTAACGAATACTTGCTTCAGTATCCTTGTGGACTATTTTCTACAAATTCTTGCGTCTCCCAAAAGATAAGGAGAGGGTTAATTATGCTAGGAAACGAACTCCAACTGTTATCGATCCTCTTACTTCAGTAAAAATCAGAACATGTAGATATAAGAGTATTTCTGATTCAGACAATAAAAATGCTACATTCGGAATGTAAATTATCCAACAAATCTGCGTAAAGTATTTTTAAAAATTTGAATAACGAATACTTAACTGTAATAATTCGAATTTAAAATTCGCCCGATCAATGTAAACAACTTCGAAATAATAAATGATCGCACTTCTATTCATTGTATGAGATGATTCTAAAATAGATAACCAATATTATTTTTCTAGTTTTTCAAAGAATATTAGGTTGTGTTTTGTTTGAGTCTTGATCATTACTTCCACATTTCCCCGTACTTGGTATTAAAATAAAATGCAGGATTACATTACACTTTTAGTTCTTTTTTATATGTACTTTTAGTTATTATTATTTCAAAGTAATATTTTAACGAGTATTTGTTTCAATATTCTTGTGCTGTTTTACACAAATTCTTCTATCTCCTAAAAGATAATCAGAGGGTTAATTATTTTAGGAAATGAACTTTACACACCTTTTATTACACCTCTTATTTTAATAAAAATCAGAACTTGTAGACATGAGATTATCTGATTCATACAATAAAAATGCTATTCGTAATGCATATTATCCAACAAAATCTGCTTAAAGCATTTTTTTTAATTAAAAAAAAAAAAAAAAATCCCGCAATAATTCGAACTTGAAATTTACCCCATTATTGGAAACATCTGATAAATAGTTATTTTTCTGGTGCTACACAAAAATGTCTGGTGCTACACAAAACTTCTGGTGCTACACAAATTTGAAATTCACCCTATTATTGGAAACATCTGACAAATAGTTATTTTTCATACTTTTATTCACTGTTTAAGATAATTCTGAAGCAGGTAATTTATACTAATATATTTTAAAACAATTTTCAAAAGTGCAAAACAGATAGAATATAATGCAAACAGAATAACAGAAGAAAAAGTATTATTAGGTAAAAAATCATTATAGAAAAATAAATAAAATATATAAATAATAAATAAATAAATAATAAATAAGTACATTTTATTTATGCCAAGAAAACGACTGTTCAAAAAAATAAAATAAAGAAAGAAATAAAGAAAGAAAAATAAAATAAAGAAAGAAAGAGAAAGAGAGAGAGAGAAATATAATATAAGAGCATTTAAAGGTCATTTGCCAGTTAGAATACGATAATAAATGCCACAGACGAATTAAAATGATGAAAATGAAGAAATATTTTGTTAAATAAGAATGAAAATTTATGATAGTGTTTTTCATTATTCTAGTGTCACCATGCGAACAATTTTCCTAAGACTTTTGTAGGCTGCAATAGATAAAGTGAAGCTTTAATTAAGCAAGGAGACGAGCTTTTCTAGAGTATTGATCATCTTAAATACGGAAGATTAAAATTCTGCAGATATGGAAAACCTTATGGTGAAAATGATGAAGGAAAGGCGGTTGGGAATATTTTTCTCTCTTAATATATCAAAGTTTTGAGGTATTAAAAAGTCCTTCAGATGTTTAAAAGAACTTTTTGGAATATTTTGAGGTTGAAATGCTTTTATTAACATATACAGATTTTTACTTGTCTTCAGAGTGAATGATTTTAGTTATTTGTCGTGGATAATATTAATTAATGAAAATAATAATGAAACTTAAGTTTAAACAATTATAGAAGGAATTAGTCCAAATTTTGCAATTAAAAAATAAATAAATAAATAAATAAAAAGCAAAATTAGAAAATTTCGTATTTGCATGAACAGCGTGGTATCGGTATCGGGATTAAGGTCAATTGATCGCACTAGGGTCCTAGGCCTAAGGAGGGATACTCTCCGTGAGGGCATTTCTAAGGGGATCTAGCCGGTATTTACTCCAGTTTCGGTAAAAACCACAAAAAACTCTCAGTGGCTAAGTAGACAAACATGATCTGGGATCGAACTCGGCATCTCACATTTACCAGCTTCGAGGACAAAACCGCATGCACAATGTTGTGTACAGGACATTTTTAAAGTTATATAAATCGGATACAAAAAAGTAAAAGAAAAAGAAAGAAAAGTATTTTTGTTTTATTGATTTAAATAATGTGATTTCCATGTAACTATAAATACAAATTAAGCAGTAGGATTCACAGAACGTTAAATTTGTAACACTATAAATTTAACACACACACACACACAAAAGAAAAAAGAAAAGTTACATCAATGTATGAAAACATGATCACGTTTCTGTCTTGACAATTTTCTGTTTTCGGGTCATGATTAATTTTGAGACCACTCCTCCAACCCATCACGTGTTACATTAATGTTCAACTATATAGTTGAAGCATTAAAATTAAACTTTTGCATTAGTCTCAGTAAAACCAACTTCTTTTCGTCATATTCATACTCTGCAAATTTTGTTACTAATAGGAATATACTGTTGAAAATATTTTACTTCTTATTATAAAAATAAAGCAATGATAATAAGCACTCAACTCAAAATATTTATATTTTGTATCGTTAAATGTATGGATAATATCAATAATAATAGTATTATTCGGTTGTCGCATTAGTCTAGAAGATTTCAATGCACAGATTTTTATATCAATAAAATATCTTTCAACTAAGAACACTGTGCATTTTTTTCAATTCTTTGTATCATAATTTTCATATTCCTTCACTTCTAAAATAAATATATGAATAATAATAACCAAAATGAATGAAACACGAATAATTTATTATAAAATCGCATCAAATATACATCACCTTTAAATGACACAAGTGATTGCAAACTTGTTCAAAAATTCCTGAAATTATATGAAAGGAGAAAAACATCGGGAGTTCAATGAAAATTTAATTAGAATAAATGGTCAAATACAATAAAAGTAATTGTGGATATTTTTAAGTGTTTAAAATTAATAAGTTTAAGCAATAGTTAAATTTCTATCATATATTGATTCTCAGTAATAATAAAAATAATAATTTAAATGATAGATTTGGGAGTTCCTCAAATTCAAATGCTCCCGGTACAATGTCGGAATTGCCGAATTAATATTGCATTGTAGCTTGCATATGATTATTTAACATGAGTATTTTGCTTAAAATAATTATACTACAAGCAACATCGAGAGTCCTTGTAGTAAGTCTTCGTTAATGTAATGAGAATGAAAAGAAATTTATTTATGAGGAATAACAACATAAAAGAAAAAGAAATCTTTGTTTCATATTAGATTATATCTTTTTATCTTTGTATTTCTCACTTTAACGATGTTTCTTACATAAGTTTTAAGCTGATAAATCAAAGTTTACAACTTCCTTTCCAACAACTCAATTTGTATGACCTTGAACTGAGTCCAATTTATCAAGAATAATTTTTACCTGGTACCATTTATCTGATCTGATCGGTTTACAATGCTTATTGTATCGAGTTGTAACTAAAATCCTTGCTGACGTAAAACTTCCTCCATGGACACAATTTTTATTATCCTATTCTTCAAACTAAAAAAAAAAAAAAAAAAAACCTATTACTATTTTAATCAGATATTGCTCAGTCATAGTAGCAACGCTTGTAACATCAATTCCTTTACGAGAAATGATGAAGTAGGAGTTGTTTTGTTTTGTTGTTTTTATTGTTATATGTAGCATCACAAGAAGAAGACAACAAAATCTACATTATTCAAAGCAGTTTATATGTTATACAGATATTTAACAATAAGTACTAGTATTGTCTGTTTTCGAAACTAATATCCTGCTTCAGGTCAGGTAACCCGATTTTACCCGAGCCCTACACGACTCGTGTAGGGCTGCTTTTTCTTTTGCGGGTCGGATTCGAGTCCGGTTGACTGATTTATTTTTCTTGTGGGTCGGGGTAATCGAATTTTCTTCTTCATGTAGGTCAGGCAGGGCCCGACTAAAATACTTTTGTGCCCAAGGCACAATCTAATTTTTCTCCCCCATAGAAATTTATAATAAGGATCAAATAGAATAATTATATTCATATAAGAAATATAGCATTGGCTTAGAACATGGTTTTTAAAATAAACTTCATATAATTAATAATTATTTGAAAATTAAATAATAGTTTATAATTTAAAAATATGTCACAATTCTTATACACAAATATAAAAGCCTTTTTGTATAATAGTAAATGGATGATAAAAAAAGGGAATGGGAAAAAATTATTATTATTATTATTATTATTTTCTTTAAATACTATACGAATAAAATTTTAATGATTGGAAAAAACTAATTTTGTTTATATTCTTAAGTAACTTTTATAAACTATTTATGTCTTAACTGTCATAGCTCTGCAATACAGATATAATTAACTTCCTGACAACGGACAAGTTAACTAACTGTACGAATTGTATATCTTTAAAACAGGCGTATTAATATTAAACGTTTTCATATTCATTAAAAACATATTGTGTAAAATTTTCTGCCGTCTAAAATTTTCGTGCCTAGGGCACATGCCCCGAGTGCTCCTGTGATAATCAGGCCCTGGGATCAGGTTTAGTTTTCAACGCGTCGGGTAGACTTGAGAACATCATTCAAAATTCCTTACCATAATAAGTAGAGATTTGTTTTATAGCTGTATAACTGATGTAAACTTACTATATATGTCTATTATTAAATATACGAGGTACCCAAATTATTTTAGTAGAGTAAATAAACATATCGAAAAAAAACAAAAAAACAATTAACAAAGAAACATCAAGTTGCTATTATTGTCATTATTTTAAGAATAAAAATATTAATCAACAAACTACAAAAACTAAACTTGAAGCCCATATTTGTGCACTTGCAATATATACAACGCAAATAAATAGTTAAAAATTATTATTAATTCTTTTTTTTTTTTTTTTTCAGATTTTTAACTTAGTATATTAGTAATTACATTTTTAATTATTTTTAAAATGACTTAACAACTATGTAACAATAAAAATGTACTTTATTTTATAACTTAAAAAGAGTTTTGCATAATTTTTAGATGAATTATTATTTTTCGGGTTTTGGGTGGGGTTCGGGTAAAAGAAGTTGGGTTTCGGGTCGGGATTGGGTATGAATAAATCGGTTTCGCGTGGGATGCGGGTCATCAATATTTGCTACTGCAGATCTGGGTCGGTTTTCGAGTCTATAAATTTTTTTTTTTTCGGGCTCTGGTTGATTTGAAATTCATCTGTCGGGTTCGGGCCAGTTGAAACCCAACCCGCGCAATATTCTCGTCTAAACTCGAGCCTTATATATAGTTTTTTTAAGTAAGCATCTAAATAATAAATATAGAAACTCAAATCTTTCGTGTAAACAATGTTCTTAGTAAATAATCTAAACTTAAAAAAAAAAAAAAAGAAAAAGAAAGAAAGAAAAAGAAAAGAAAGAAATCACTATAAGCATCTTTATGTACATGCCGATACATATATCTATGAACTTCGCTATCTATTTCACAGTTACCAAATTTTGTAATTTATTTCGGAGCATTTTTAGCTCTGCCTCTTTTTCATTCTAGGAATTTTGAAGAATATATATATATATATATATATATATATATATATATATTTTTTTTTTTTCGTATTTAATTGTTGTCACATATTGGAGAGAAAAATTCTACAAAAATTCCGGTGCGAAAAGAAGGCGGGGCCAAAAATTCTCCGGAATAAATTATAAAAGTTGGCACCTCTGCTATTTCCCTCCCAATCCGACCTATCAATCTTCTTCTGGAAATTTAACTACCAAATAACACTGTCTACATTTAAAAAGTATGATAACAATATGAAAAATAAAACAAAATTAAACTCACTTCTGTTACCAGAACAAAAAAAAAAAAAAAAAAAAAAAAAAAAATGAAAGTGAAAGTGATCTATTTTGTCTGAAAGCTTTCCTGTTGTTCTAGTAAAAGTAATTTTGTCTGCCTTCTTGGTATCATATGAGAGTACTTTTTTTTTTTTTTTTTTTCTGAAAATCACATTAACCGTAACTTTTGGATAACACCACTTTTAGGCCCCTTCTCTGATTAAAAATAGGCTAAAACTAAAACACAAATTTCAGGTTTGCATAATAAAATATATATTTTCTTTCAGTTGAGATTCTAAATAGCTGAAATGTTTCTCTTGTAATAATCGTTTTCGATTAACTCTAACTTAAAAATTTTGTTTTCTAAAACAGTTTGAAATGATAATCTTTAAATAATATACATTACATTTAAATTAGAAGCAAATAAGTCTTTATATTTGGACATCAAGTGCGTATTATAAAACATTTCTGTTAATTTACTGAAATGTTTATACAGAGCTTGTAAATTTACAATAGCTTTCAGTTAAAAATAAATTAAACAGATTCTTAATTTTATTTTATATCTTGATTTATTAAATTGTTTTATTTCTTATTAAGTATTAAAAGTTAATGTTTCTACTTCGGAAAAAATACTGTAAGTCACTACTATACTCCCGCAATAATTAATTAAAATAATGATAGCTTTTAAAATGTGTAAATGTATATATTTAAAAAAAAAAAAAAAAAAAAAAAAAAAAAATCAGCATTTCTGTTTATTTTTCGCTGTAATTTTACATAGGATTCAAAATATTTTATTTTCAGCTGCTTTTTTTTTTATTTATTTAATCATGAGGCATGAGTTTGTAAGAAATAAGCCGCTCAAAAATTTCGCGTAGTTTATTTTTTGAGGAAATGTAAAAGATATATGAGGAATAGTTTGAATCAAGTAATTTTATTTACATTCGTTAATTACTATATATATTCGGTTTTATTTTGAGTAATAAATTTGCATTTAATATATATTATATAATACATTCATATTACACTTTTCGCATCCTTTGCATTTATTTATTTTTTATTTATTTTTATTTATTTTATTTTATTTTATTTTATTTATTTATTTATTTTATTAATTAATTAATTTTATTTATTTATTTATTGTAGTAACTTAGTTTCATTTTTCTCTC